>CM067078.1:4181818-4781818 GCA_033980235.1 Diadema setosum | reverse complement strand
CCAGTACAGTGTCAAAATATCACAAAGTACAGTGTCAAATTAACACCACGAAGTGTCAGGTGAACACTTTTCAACACCATCACAGTGCATTTTCTACACCTGTGGGTGTGGTCCTCTATTAACACTTGATCGGTGTTAAATTTAACACCCATGGTGTTAAATCTAACACCGATGTTTTTACAGTGTACAATTACTAAGGATTGAAGGTGATCGGTAAGTTTTCATTTTGCAACGAGGAACCTTAAATACATATATAGGGGCTGCGGAGACCATTGACTTTTTGACGAAAGCATGTTCCCATAGTTAAAGTCTAAGAGAAGAAATCAGAACTAGTTACAGTCTCAAACAGAGTGTATTTCCGCTGTTATTTTCCTCAGCAGAAATAAGTCTGAGATGAACTTGTGTGTACGACATATTTTAAGGAAATACACTTGTAATAATTAGATTTTCGATGGTTGGGTGTGCCTATGTGAAACCGTGGAGAGAAAGTAGCGTACTGAAACTTGTAGTGTCAAATATTAGAGATGATATATTATGGCTGTCTGCAATAACGAATTTTATTCGTCAAGAAAAATATAATAATTCAGTGTTTTTTGTATGTTTTTCCTCTTTCTATCGCCCTTTCTTTTCGTTGTCGTTGTTGTGTGGTGATTGTGTGAATGTTTATTTAACATTGCAATATAACATTGTTTTTTAACCAATAGGTGACCCATATTGTAGCGCAGTATTTTGTAGTCATCTTTTTACTTAAAACACTTGTCCTTTGGATAATACACTATGAATGAAAAATCAACAATTTTCAGAGTTTTCAGTTACAGACCTGGTAGTCCTATGTAAGTTATGTAAGTCCTTTTGGACTCTCTTTTAAACTATTCCCTTCGAAATGGTAGTATTACTGTAGTAGACCTAGTAGTCGTAGTAGTAGTAGTAGTAGTAGTAGTAGTAGTAGTAGTAGTAGTAGTAGTAGTAGTAGTCGTCGTCATAGTAGTAGTAGTATAGTAGAAGGAGGAGGAGGAGTAGTAATAGCAGTATGTAGTAGTTGTTGTAGTATAGTACATGTAGTAGTAGTAGTAGTAGTATAGTACGCATATAGTAATACATGTAATAATACATGTAGTAGTTTTGTTCTATGACTTATATTTCTCTTAGAAGTCATAGTGTGGATGTCATTTAGGTGTGCGTGATACAATGTATCGCCTACCAAGATTTTCTAATAATACTTATTCTAAATCCAACTTGTAAAGTCCCTCTGTCGTCCTGTTTATCTGTGTGTCTGACGAAAGTGAAAGCGTCACGGCCCCCGTATTTACCGACAAAGCCGGCTGAATCGTATGTATTTGCTTACAGGCATGACCAACAAAAAAAAAAAAAGAAACTTTTTGTTATAAGGCTTCCTTTGCAGATTCATCTGGATGTTGTCACGATTGCAGATTTTTTCTTTTTCTCTTGTTACCCTGCCACACAATATTCAAGAGCTGAAAACGACACCCCTGCAGTTTCCATAGCAACCGTCTATCCTCCCTCCTCCTCGCTTAACTTTGCGAAAACCTAGAAGGTTTAGGGGCTACCCTTTTTGCGAACTTTTCCTAGTTGCTTGGCACATGTATTTCTTCCGTGGGTTTAATTTGGTAACGGTTGGCATATATACGCTATCATCAAATCACATGGACTACTGACTTGCGAAAGAGATTGTGGAATTCCTAATATCGTATTCAGTTACAAATGCCTAAGAAGAGGAAATGGTACTCTGGTTAAATAAATTTGATAATGATTGAAAAAAAATATATTGACGATGATGACAGAAAAACGTAACAATAATCCCCATTTTGATTATAAAGATTATAAGTAATATTGATGATAGTAAGAAGTAAAAGAGGAGAAAAGAAGAACACTAGCCGGTACGAAACTGTATAAGCCACCTAAAAGTTACATGAACACAATGAAACGATGATGATGATGATGATGATGATGATGATGATGATGATGATGATGATGATGATGATGATGATGATGATGATGTATAACACCTCAAGGGTAATAACTAGAGACCGATCATCTTCAGTTAACCTGACAATATCTTATACATTGCAGCGGAATATAAAAAAAAAAGAAATATTTTAACGAAGATATTAATTGGTGCATATCCAAAATGAAGAGACACATATTTTCAAAGTTACAAACACTGACGCGTGCCTTGCTCGTCGTCAATATGACATTCGCCAATAGGTTCTCGTTTAGAGCAGGGTTAGTTGTTGCTAAAAGAAAGTAACTTACTATCTGAAAAGTCATGTTTTATTTTACGTTGCTCATAACAACAAAACAAAGCCACAAAAAAGGGATCCACGTTTCTCTTACTTCCTAACTCATGTCCTGCCCAACCCACGACAGTGTAATTTTCATAAAACATACAGTACCAGGAAAAAGACCGACGCTCTGTTTATCATGCTGTTGCTACCCCGCGAGTTTGAAGGAAAAGTTGGCGGGCCTTCCCGCGCTCCCCGCGCTGCTCCCTTCCGCTGACCTTCAAATCTGGTTTCCACTCCGTACTTCTCAAGGTTATTCCCTTGGTGCGACATGGCTGTTGGTGAACGTTGCTAGGTAACGAGGCGGAATTAAAGTGGGTGAAGCACCCTACATCACAAGATTCCACGGCCCGCCAAAGATGCAAGGAGGCAAATCAAGGACAGTCTTTTTCTTGGCACTCTTTCTGCCTTCATGTCGTGGGCCTACCAAGCTTAGTTTCTTATTTCGTTTTAATTTTCATTTGAAAACAACACTGACAGTTCAGGAAATCGTGGGAAACTAAACAAAGATAAAACCTTTGATTTCCGTGGTGCCAAATCGTTTCCCCGACATGGCGATTCGACCTTCAATTCAAGGATTTTAGGAAAATGGCGCTTTCGACGACTTGCCCCCCAGAGGAAGTCTTGCAGCTGCAAGGATGCGAGACCGGAAGACGGTTGGCATGGAGATGGAAATTGGCGCCAAAGATGACGGAAGAGAATGTGGGAGGAAGGAGCACTGGGTGGAGGCGGAAATGCCAACAAAGAACACCCCTCCGTTTTATCTTTAATGTGTTGTGACGCAAGTAGTATAATCAAAACTTGCTGCAGCAGCTTGCGTTTTGAATAATTATGACCCTACTTGCAATTTTTCGCCTTTTCGGTTTGATGGTAACACCTAGCCAAAATGATTCAATTCAAACTTCATTTTTCACACTTTCTTTTTCAACAGAATTTACCAGGAAATGTGAGAAATTTGACATGTATTTTATGAAATGATACACAGACATCAATGAATAACAACTTGTTAATGTCTGTATATAATCAGTACAAAAGAAGAATGGTGTATACACAAATATTTTATAGATTCTGAAAAAAAAAATGGAGGTACCCACTAAAATGAGTACGCTTATACTATGTAGGTACCTCTTAATGATGTGCCGATTCATGGATTTCTTCTTTTTTTACGCTAAGTAAAATTTTTATTCTTGCAATAGCTGGTGTGGCTCTGTGTATGTATGTGAGAACATGTGGCTAATCAGTACAGTTGCTGTGGATCATGATCCATGATTAATAGTATAAGATTGTTTATTTCATCATAGCTACTCGGCTCATAGTTCTAACGTGAACAGCAGTTAAAAGCTGTTGCTATAATGGAAAGAATTGTGTCCCCGTCAGTGCAAAGTCTCAACAGATACAGAGTGCATTTTACTATACACTATAATGAAGTGCCGAGAGTTTGTGAACTACTGGGGCTAGCTAGCAAAAAAAGAAAAGCGTAATATTGTAAGATCCTTTAGTTCAAGAGTGATAAACACTTGTCTAATAGATTCGCTTTAATTGTATTTCTGTATTTGTTTTCTTCAGGGGCAATAACAAGAAAGCATGCAAACAAAATAAAAGGTGCAAATCAAAATTCTAATTGCCTATTCCGTGACATAAGTGACCAAGGATAAAACTGTGTCCTTCATTACATAACAGGAAAAACGAAATTGACGGGAGACTGCAATGAGCAAGCTTTGACTTGAATGGGGTTCTAACAAGAAACAAAAGAAAATTTACTTACCACAAAACATATAGAAAATATAAGAAAAGGAAAAGGCGACTTATTTTGCGATAATTAACTGTTACTGCTCAATATAATCACTGATATACCTCCACGTCATTATTTTTTTATCACATGTAATCACTCTTTTCTTCTAAATTGTGTTATCATTGTTATGATGATGATGATGATGACGACGATTATTATTATTATTATTATTATTATTATTATTATTATTATTATTATTATTATTATTATTATTATTATTATTATTATTATCATTATCATTTCATCATCATCATCATCATCATCATCATCACTGGTCCACCTCCCTTATCCTTTAGTTATTTATGTCTTCTTAAAAAGCAGAGAAGCCTTCCAGTTTCAGGAGATATTGCTCTCCCAGAAGTCCCTGCTTATTAATACATTATAACGTAAGGATAAACGTAAGGATAAACGTAAGGAGCGTATAGGAAATGAACAACAAACAAACAAAAACATGATTCTTGATAATAACTAAAGCATCTCTAATTGTAATAGAATTTTAGTACTTTGTTTTCAATTGTCAAAGAGAACAAAAATTGCATAAAGCATCAATAAGAGGCCTCCCAAATAACACTGATGTGCTCGCATAAAGTTACCACAGCACGCTGAACAACATAATATATTTTGATTCTATCTAGAAAGATGCGATGCTCAGAGAGACCAATAATGTATTTGGCACTGTCATCCTCACGAATGAACTCGATGACCTTAAATTTGGCCTGCGTGGTTGCTTGCACCGGAAGTAATTAACGCAGTCCTGTGGGGGTTGAACTCTCCGCGGACTGGCGGATGAGACTCCACGCCTTCTTGGCTCCTATCGCGGTGACGACCTGTCAGGTGCTCTTAAATTTCTGTTTGCCTCCATCTACGGTGAGATCGGACAGTTGCTCACGAGCCTCGCACTACAATTATGTACGGCCTACTTGTACACAAGTACTACGAGGTGAAAGATGTTTAACTTTCGGAAATGTAACAGTACTCATTGAAAAACAGATACTGAATTATGGTATGTATTGATCATATTCATTGTAATGTCACTGTAATCTTTTTCGTCTCAATTTATCACCACAATTACATGTATAACTTTTAAACTTTTGTACTTACTACATGCTAACTGCTATAACACTAAATCTCGTCACTGTCACCACCCTAATCATCTGCCTGCCTTGAGTGATACAGTATTGATATTTTTTTCTCCAGAAGTGAAGCTTCGAGTAGAAACGATGCAAGTTCTTCAATTGATATTAAAACCGTTCCATTATTGAAAATTAGAAGACTTTCTTTCCCTCCCTTTCCCTCATTTTTTTTTCTGTGTACTCATTTTTCTTCTTCATTTCTTGCTCCACATTCCTCTTTCTCCTATTTCCTTGTTTCCTTCTTCTCCTTCTTCTTTCTCAGCTTTTAATGTCATGTGCTCCATTTCAGAGGAGAAATATAATGATAAGAACAAGAGCTTTAGTGGCTTAGTGCGCCGTATTATGGCCACGTACTTCCAATCATTCAAGGTCCCGGATGACCATCACGAGTTCAACACGCACAAATCATACAGCAAATGAGTCATACAGCCCACGAGTTATACAGACCGCGAGTCATGCAGTCCATGAGTTCGACACTAGGCAAATTAGGCCCATGAGTCCGACACTAGGCAAACAAGGCCCACGAGACCGACACATTAAGCCCTGTGATGTAATGTCGAACTCGTGAGTCTTGCTTGTTATAGTGTCGAACTCGTGTGCGTTGTATGCCTAGTGTGTAACTCTTGGGCCTTATTTGCCTCGTGTCGAACTCATGGGTTGTATATCTCTTGGGCTGTATGATTCATGGACCTTTTTCAACTCCGCGGGTCTTTGATTCGAATCCCCTAGCAGGTGCATCAGCTGACTGTTGTGTCCCCTCCCCCATAGGCAATTTATTTTTACTGCCACGTCCTGTATAATAGAGGAGATTTCAAGCCGTTAGTCTCATAGTTGAAGCTTTACAAGCACGATTCATCACTTTCTTAGCGGTCACGTAAATCAAATCAATTCGCTTTCATTGACTCTAATTTGGGTAACGACGAAATGAAACTCTGGATCTATAAAATGAGCGTCAGCGCGAAGAAACTTATCAATAATTCCAGAGTTGAATCTTATTCAGCTATTTGGGTTTGCATCTCATTACTCGTGACAATGGTCGGGTGTTGGTCAACCTACTCTACCGTGCTTTCATCAGTTTTAACCTCATCAGTAGTACTAGTAGTAAGACTTTTGATTTTTGTATGCTACAGGAAACATAATAATTATTCAACGGCAGCCTGTTTGAATAACATCGACGTATTACAGCTTGAAAATGATGACGTGTCTGGCCAGCCTGTCAGAGCATTCAATACGGGGACATCTGTTTGAGATCAACTTCAATCTGTTGTCTTGACTACGAAAAGTGTCTGCTAGTTGTGCCCTGTCTTCATTTCAAAGGTACAGAATAAAGAAGATATCTGCAATAATAGTTTCCTACACAAAAAGATGAGCAGATTGTAATATAAAAATTATTCATAGGATTCCATTCTAGTGGGGCAAAGATGAATGTCCGAACAATGCGACAAGCTTGAAAACACTTGTCTTGTCAGCAGTGATATTTCAGCAGTGAAATTCACCGTGATATCTGTTTCTCAATATCCTGTTTAATTTTGATTTCCTTATCAGACGAGTAATTAATGTGTGACATCAGGAATATGAAGTCGACAGGGGTTCGCGTTCTGACATCCACCACCTGTCTCAACATCCCCCCCCCCCATGTCATTGATCTTTTATGCGGTGTAAAGTGGCAGAGTTGAGGGAAGAGTCGTTAATTCATTTCGCGAAATGAAGGTGAATGAGCTTCTCCACAGCGAAACAACTTGGCACACTTGCAGCTGTGAAACTTTTATTTTCTAATCGCATGAGTTAAACTTAGTATTCAGTCACCATCAGACGGCGATTTATTTACTCATTTATTTGTTTATGTATTTATTTATTCATTTATTTATTTGTTCATTCATTCATTCATTCATTTAATTATTTTTTCATGCATGTATTTCTCTTTTTGAGGGGGTAGTCGTGATTAAAGAATCAGTACTTTTCCTTGATTTGCGACGATTGTGCCAATATTACAATGACGTGTCTATTTTGTGTGATCTTTGGAAAGACAAAATACACTCCTTTACTGAGCGATTCTTACGACAACGGATTTAAACAATCTGACGGATGACACACATTCTTTGTGACTCAGCTGTAACAAAACTTTTAAACTTTGTAGATAAAGTTACTGCCTGACAGATTGTTAGTCAGGTTTGGAAAAATACTAGAGACAATTCCCCTGAAGCCGGTAAGTACGCAAAATATTTCGTGAGAAGTAAACCTTACACCACACTTGAGTCATAGTATTGTTTGAATGGACTCCAAACGATTTATTACACATCATAGTAATTTATTCATAAATTATACACTAAACAGAAATTTCTTCATGATGTATCATTGTGTGACTGCTGATGGGTTTCTCAATTTATGATATCATGTCGGATTGTACCACCTCACAAAACAAAAATGAATAAATAAAAATAGATTTTATGCTATCAAGTCATTCAACATCATACTATATCCATTCCAATCGTATCCTATATACTGATCAAAACTGAAGTTATCGTATTGTATCTATCATACCATTATAATCACAGAAAAATCATGTTTCACAAAAGATGAAATTCTACTAAATAACTATATCATATTATCATTATACCTAAAAAGTATTTTAATACGCTGTAGTTTGAATAGCTGTATTACGACACTTATAAAAGATACACGCCCTCGTACAAAATAAATGAAATGAATATCAAATCGTCACAACTGCTAACACTGCTAAAAAAAGAATAACGTTTCAGCATTTTCCAATAACGTTTTTCAGATAATTTACATCATATATAAAAAAAAGTAACACATTTCCTTATATCACATTATACTATATCATTTCATTTCAGACGACAGTTATAATGTGATATAACAGATTACAAAATATAGTATCAAATTCTGCCAAATATTGTTGAAAAGTCCGGATTAGCCTGCAGACTTCTGTTCAGCAGTGAAATTCTTATATTGGCTAATGTGTTTATCGATAAGAGTAGGGGCATACGTGTTATATTACCAATTTATTTCTTCATGCAATCATATTATATCAATCCACCTGTTTGAATAAAGACGATTGAACCAAGAAAGACAGAAAGTATAAAAGGATGAGATATGTCTTGACAATACCTTCTCCCTTTTTTTTTCTTTCTGACCGAAAGCATTGTGATGAATGCTTGAACGAGGGCGTCACTGCAGACGGGTGTCTAGGATAACACTTTTGCACATGTTATACAATAGTCATCTAAGCTTCACATCTTGCATTTCTATAATAATCGTATTGAACTTAAGATATAAACATAAAATATGTTCGCTTAGTTTAGGAGGAAAACATTGTCATCCCTATTTAACCACCATGTTCTCCCTATTCCACCTATTCCGCCTCCCCCTTTAATGGGATAGTACAGTATTGGTGGAGATGAGAATTGGGCTTGTAACTTTCTGCGAGATATCAAGAAAACACTCATGAAATAAGGCAGAGCATACCATTTTAAGAGGAATTCAAAGTTTATTTGATGAAAATCTGGTTTGGAATGACTGAAACATCCAAAAACAAAGTAAAACAGAGTGATCGTAATAAAATGTGGGTCCCACACTTATTAGAATCGCTCTGTTTTGGATACCTCAGCCATTTCAAAACCAATTTTCATCAAATAAACGTTGAATTCCTCATGGAATTACATGCTTTTTCATATTTCATAAGAGGTTTCTCATTATCTCACCAAAAAATGTTAGAAACCCGAAATTAGGTCTCAACCAAAACAATACGATCGTTTTAAATTGTGCTCATGGAAGTCTGACAGAATACTGCGAGTCGATGCTACACAGTATGAGTGAGGACGAAGTCAGAGAGAGAGGGGGGGGGGGAGAAGACAGAAAGATAGAAACGGGGGTGGGTACAAAACAGAGCCACAGAGTACAAACAATTGATGTTGGATTGTACGTCCCTAAACCGACTATTTCTGTTCTTACTTTTCCCTTCTCTGTGATGGACGACCTCTCTCGTTGAATCCGCGCCAACGGCAGCCGTTCGGAAGCAGTCATCTTGATATGAGAATAACATCAAAATTATACCCATGCTCGTCGTAATAACAGCAAACTTGACAAGCACGCCGTGAACCCCCTCCACTCACGCGGGTGCATCCCCGAAGCTGGCCCGCGCTTTCTCGGACTGAACCCGACAACCACTGCAACTTGAGACTTCATAGCTTCACTTCATCTAGGACTGAGCTGGCACAGTGGAGGCCTCTCGCTAGTCAAGAATCGCACTCCTCGCCGCTTCGTCCCTCCCTACGAGCCCCGTCCGGATCCGTAGCGAAGGGTACCGCAACGCAGCTTGCCCGCTGAAACGCCAGAACTGCACACGGTTGATTGCTACACGCCAGTCGCCGTCGTTCTGGGTCGGGGCGAATTACACACTGTCACTCTCGCACGTGAGGCTGGGCGCACATCATTCGCTTCTATTCTAAATTGACACCACAGCCGACTAAGCAAAGACAGTGCTGGCACTCCTGATCTCGTATCCAGGTGCCGAGTGAGTAAACCTTTTTCTTTTTACCGGGGTGGGGGAAAAGAGAGCGAGGGAGAAAAAAAAATGCATCGCTTTAGTCATCATCAGCTAACGGCACTATAATGTTGTAAGGAATCCCCGATGCTAAAGAAAGAAACAGGAAACGAGGTAACACGATTTTCGTTTGGATAGAAGAAGCAGAATCAAAGATATTAAATTATGGATAAGTTCAAACAAAAAAAGTATAAACAACGCGAAAAAAAGTTCAGTGATAGAAACTACGATTATGATTATAGCAGAAATGAACATATCAATTGAATTGGTATTGTGTGTATGATTTTGTATGTACAGTGTACAAGCATTAACAGCATGCTTTTTCATACATGCAAGTATTTTGATGTGCAGAGAATACAAACAAAGTCCGCGGGTTAGAGTGAACGATTACGTAGCATAATTAAAGGGTTTATAGGTGTTAAATTATATTACTATGATTGTATACTCACACCATGCGTTTTGTATAGGTCTACATGTACCAATATTTTGATGCGCATATTGAGAAGTTTTGCGTGTGTGCGCGTGATTGTGCGTTTTGTTTTCGTTGTATGTGTGTGTGTGTGTGATTCTGCGTCTTTCTCCTCTAAACAATCTGCAGCAAAGTTTATGACCCGAGTCTAATTGTCTACTCTGTTATGCATGCGATTTGAAAAGGACCCTCTTCTAGTACACATTACTTTGTGGTTTCTTTGTGCATGAGTTTGTTTGTCTATTTGAATGTTTGGTCTCGCATGGGGTCATCCTAATCATGAACGGGAGCTGGAGGTTCGTTCCGTTTCATCAACGCACCTTGGTAGCAGCGGGTTAATTTATCTTGTCGCCGTTCAGTCGTTCACCATTTAATTGTTATTATTATTATTATTATTATTATTATTATTATTATTATTATTATTATTATTATTATTATTATTATTATTGTTATTATTATTATTGTTATTATCATCATTGTTATTATTATTATTATTATTATTATTATTATTATTATTATTCATTATTATTGTTTTTGTTTTGGTTACTACTGATTACCAGTCATAAAGGAGAACGTCACTTTCGCTTTTGTTCTAGCCATTGCCCTTTTCAGCTTCACAATCATCAAAAGCCTCTAAATCACAAGACTTATGACTGACCCTTCAAGTTTGCAACACGTAGGTTGTCTATTAGAAGCAGAAAGTTAATATTTCTCCTTTAAATTGGAAAGTTCTGGCTTTTTTCTTTCAATCTTGAACATATTCAATGACTTTAACCGCTTCCATTTATTTTCTTTCCAGTGATGGGTAGGCCTATACGCTGGTAATATCAGAGTTGTCAGCCTGCTGAGAAAAGAATGCTAATTTAAAATTACCACATGATTTGATGAAAAAAAAAATTGGAGGCTGCAATATTTTCCGGGAGTAAAAGTTAATAGTGGGCTTGATGGTATTACAGAATCTCCCTTCTAACCCCGCCCAACCCCCACTGTAAGTAAAACATTCTGAAACGAGAACAGCGCATGCGCAGTGAATATGAACCCTAAATATCCAATCACAAAGACATGAGACCATTTGATTCATGGTCAAGGATCATCATTTACCATCAAGTGTGTCGAAGGTTATAAAGTATACTTAGAAGTAGTCCCCAGGAAACTATGCAGGAAGCCAAAATTAACAGGTTTGTGAATACTCGCCAAGGTTGAGATGTAACCCTTTTGGAATTCGACACATGTTTTGGATACTATAACTGACGTCATCGCTTTACAGCGAATTCTTGAAAGCTTGCCTTTAAAGAGGTCCGCTACCCTTGTTAAAAGCGCGATTATTGTGCAGGTTGACTGCGATAAGACACCTGATATAAACATCGAAAAGTAGATCACGGAGCATTCATCAAAATCAGACCTAAAACAAATGTTGTGGTGATGTGGTGACCAAAAAATGCAACATTACTGATTTTAATTTAACGCGAAGACCTGCTAACGGAAATATGATAATAAAGATATTAGTCGATAACCATTTTCTCAAATGGAAGTCACAACTCGTACGTTGTTGAAACAAAACAGAAAGTGATGGGAAGGGAATATCTTCATGTTTATTTTTGTCAAAAAAGGAAGTTATGGAAAATGTTGCTTTGGTCTTTATAGGAGACTTGAGGCGATATCGTCATCACTTCATTCTATTTAGAGAGTGTCTTTGCCCCTATTAATATCCCACTTTGACGAAAACATAACGACTATAAACATGCAGTTTCATACTTCTCTGAATGTAACTCCAAAATTATTTCTTCTACCATCCCGATTGTTTCATTTTACTCCCTGATACTTCCTGACACTGACAATGTTTAGCTAAAGTCGCTAGGTTGCTAAGTTGACAAATCCGGACCCAAATGTGCATTGTATGCAAAAGAGGTTTTTATTATTATCATTGTTATCTGTTTACTTAGTCGAACAGCGTTTTCTGTGACTTCATTGCAAATTATTTTCACCTATAGCGTATAAGTTTCGACACAAAGAAATAACGAGAGCTCGAACTGAAGAATTTGCGTGACCTGTTTCTCCATAAATGCTTTTGTTGTCACCATAGAAACAGCTCATATTCTCACAGCTGATTGGTTGTTAGCCAGCTGTTACCATAGTAACTAGCAATCAGTGCAAGTTGCGATTCTTTTGGAAAGGATTCTGTGAAAATGGAGACCAGCTGTTGGCCGCGGGGAAGAAGGCTTCCCGTCAACGGAAATTCACATAATGCTGTTATGTGGAATGCGGACAGGATCCGGCATCAATTTAAGTCAAAAGAAATTAGGGGGTGTTTTTCGCCTCCTTGCAGCTGCATTGTGAAGGGAAACTTTGGGATATGCCTTGACAACAGTCTACAGCCTCGGAGATCCATTTTGTTATCTCTGCTCCCTTGTCTCCAAGACATGTTTCCATAGCAACGCATCTTTTGTCTTATGTACATACACGCTGTAAGTCTGCGTATGCTTGTAGGCGATGGGTTGTGGCTGTGAAGGGGAGCGAGCAAAGCGAGTAATCAAATGTTTCAATTTCTTGAGCCAATTGTGCTTTCATTAGCTTACTTAACATGCCGCTCTTCAAGAGGGTTTTATTAATATTATTATTTTTTTTTTTTTGGGGGGGTCGAAACATGTGACTATTGCTCAGGTGAATCTACTTCCAGCAAATCATTATAATCATGATATTTCTTTTCTTCCATCTTATTTGTTTATATATATATATATATATATATATATATATATATAATATTTATATATATATATATATATATATATATATATATATATATATATATATATAATATTTATATATATATATATATATATATATATACATATATTCGTTCAGCAGTTATTACTTATTTTATTTTTAGTATTTATGTGGACTTGTGAGTCCATTTATGCTTTCAAACTTCTATCCAAAAGAGCTCACAAAACTAAAGTCTTGTGGCAAATCTATCTAGTCCATCAGACTTTTTTTTTTTCCCCCAGGTCAGCTTAGCATGTCCATAACTGGTTGAATGTCCGGTGTGGTAGGACCGGCCTTGAACAGGACGAAAGAATTTGATCAGACGCAACATTCGTGTTTTCCTGTAGGGACTCCTGCCCCTCCACCCCCCTTCCAACCCCCCGCCCCATCTCTCTCTCTCTCTCTCTCTCTCTCCCTCTCTTTCTCCCCAAACACTCGTTTTGGTATGGAAGCCGTTTATTTACACCGGGCTGTTCAAAGGGAAAATGAGCAAACAGTAATCTATTGTCACACTATTTCACCTGCTTAGCAAGACTTTTTTTCACTCTTACTCCCGTCACTTTGTCTCGTATTTCATTGCATTCTGTACTCTCACCTTTCAGTTTACGGTCTACTTTGATAACATAAATGAAAAAGAAAAGTCTTCCAGTCTTTTTCGCTTGTCCAATCTTTCTTACGCATTGTACTACCTTTTTTCTTCTCTTTCGCTGAACTTTCATAAGAGAACAATGATAAAAACGCATTGTATTAGGGCAACTATTAGGCCTATATCGTTATAGTGAAATTGCGGGATGATAAGAACATTTTGTTTTGAGGCTTTTGAAAAAAAATAAAGTCATTACCTCGGAGTAAGGCAAGGACACTGTCTTTAATGTTTGGTTGAAGCTCATGTCTGCATTATCAATACATGCACTATTAGTGTACTTCCCAATACTTCCTGACAAATTTTGTGGTTTGCCGTGAGTACTGAAAATCGCAAATTAGATCACCGCGATTTAGTTCTGTTCCTTAACATATATACAAAAAAAAACAACAACAACGAAGGGAGATAATCCCTAATGATGATGGTCAACATGACTGCAGTTGTAAAGACCTGCTAGAAGCTCTTTTCATGGCAGAACAGCAGGGAGTTCATACATGGTCATGTCTTCAGCGCCGACCCGGGTGGACCCGTCTCATGGTGTTTAACCACACCCCTCCCCATGTCCCCCTCTACTCCATCCACCTTATTGTATACCTTCACTCTGCTCCCTAGCATGAATACTCCGCAACATTAATCGCCGCTCCTATCTCCTCCTCTGTTGTGGCGCTTGGTGTGGCTCAGTGGACATGACTATGGACCCACCATCTTGAGCTCCCGGATTCCAGTTGCCATGCATGGTACCACTGATGTCCCCATTAGGTTGGCCACTTTATCCCAGGTGTAGTCGGTACTACCACATGTAATAGCTGTGGTAAGCTCGTTGCTCAGCATTACAACTGAAAAAAAGCAGTAAATCAAAACTTGATATCAGTGTTATCGTTTAATACTTGTCAAACTATGGGAATAGGACTCCGTGAAGTCTTAAAGAATAGCGTAGAATTCTTTGACTATTCTTGTCACATATCATTTATCGTGCCTCTCTATCTGACAGTGTTGTTTTCACTGAAAACACAGCATCCTATTTTTAAGTGCTGACAAGTGTGTACGAGGTAAACCAAATATTTCGGCCAGTTTTGACCGATAAGACGAACTTCATGAGTGATTCTTTGAAGTCCTCGTACAGTATCGATATTCTTATCGATAATGGCATCGGTGTTATTGCCTTGCATCTAACGGGTGCCTATTTCGACAGAAACTGGCCATACGATAAGGTATAAATAGCTATATACCCATAGTCTATAGCATGCGTGTTGACTTTCCGACGAAACAAAAAATGTCAAATCTTTAAATTGACCGATTAGCCTGCCAACACGCGGATTGCTACATGCAAACAATATACAGTCAACATCACCACACTGAAACACAGACAGACACACACACACATACACATACGCGCGCACACGTAGAGGATCTCAATCACACTTTGCTAAATCGCGCCACTAAATGAATTCAACATATATTTAAAAAATGACACCCTTTAAAATGTTCATTAAGTTTCGGCATAGGCCTATATTATAACACCGCATCCCCGCTCTCCCTACCCCACCCTCCCGCTGTTCACCATAATATAAACCCTCCGTACACCCCTTCCCCCTGTATTTGCCCTCCTCTCCGCCATCCTGTTCCCATGCGAGTGTCAGTGACGCAACACCAAACAAAGGCAAGGTCAAGCCGAACAATCCACAAATTTTGAACCTTTCACAAAGGAAGCGGTTCCACAATATTGTACAAGCTATATAAGCGACAAGCCACAGAGCAAACGATGGCGAATATTCCAAGGAAGCCCCGCAAATGATGAACTATATATCGCTCCTGAGAGAACGAATGGTATTTTTCCTCTCCTTTTCTGAGAACGCATCGCAATTATTTCATTTGAATTGCTGTGATAGCCTCGACAAAGTTTTATTTCCCTGTGGAATTCCAAAGCAATTATGTCATATGCCACTGACCGCTGTACTTCTGCAATTATAATGCTTCTTAATTCGTGTAGATAATCATCTCTTACATGTTTTACTGTGTATAATCATCTCAACTTTTGCCCAATTCGCTACACAATCTCGTACTTGCCATTTCGCGGATTGGAATGAAACCATACTTGTAGTGTTTTTCAAATTACAAAACCCTCATCCATACACGGGCCATCATTATTTTCTCTTACAGGAGAAGGAATGCGTAAAAACACTGACTTAAACGCAGCTATATCAGATATCTATATCAATCTGACCCCATACAGTGTTAGTGACGTCACTTTGACTAATTTCTCTCGTTGCAACTTTATCAGAGGCTTTAAGACCCTTTTATATGTGCCGTGATGTCATTGTTCATTATCGTAACATAATCATTCAGTCCCGTCTTTTGAATAGAGACGTATCTCTGAAAGAAAGGTATTATAGAAAATAAGATTGGCAAGATGAGAAAAACAAAAGACAAAGGAACGGGAATCAAAGGGAAAATTGACGGCGACGGCATTAAAAACCAAGCATTATGAGCTAGGAAATGTACAGAAATATCGGCATGGTAATTTTTACTGCACAGGCGAGCTTTTTTTTTTTTTTTAAACCTCAGGTTTCGTGAAAATTATCATATAATACTTTCTACTTATGTAGTCTCTTCTTTCAAGCTCAGAGTCAGTCACTTGTCAATGGTATGCTACTCCATAATGCACAAAGCATTTTGATATCATTACTGTTAGAACAGAAGTATGATCGTAGTATAGCAGAAGCAACAACAACGGCAGCAGCAGCAGCAGCAGCAGTGTACGTAGTAGTAGTAGTAGTAGTAGTGGTAGTATTAGTAGTTTGTAGTAGTAGTAGTAGTAGTAGTAGTAGTAGTAGTAGTAGTAGTAGTAGTAGTAGTAGTAGTGGTAGTAGTAGTAGTAGTAGTAGTAGTAGTAGTAGTAGTAGTAGTAGTAGTAGTAGTAGTAGTAGTAGTACTAGTAGTAGTGTTAGAAGTAGAAATTGAAGTAGTAAGTGAAGTATATTATTTTCGAAGACTCTGGCGGTCAAACGTATTTTGAGTCTGTCGCTGATCACGTATCTTCTATTGTAATAAATAGGCCTATCTTCAAACCTCATTGTTCCTCCCCCCATGCCTCGAGCATGCAAGCTTTTAGTAAAATGGCCGTGATCCTCCTTAACATTAATAATCACGGTTTGTATTAATTTCCAAAAAAAAAAAATGACGGTGGGGTGGAGGGGGTAAATCGTTAGGGGGGGGGGTAGAAGTAAAATGAGAGGCATAGAAGTATAGGAGTGATAGAGAAAGAGGGCGAAAGAGAGAGAAAAAGGAACCTAATGCGACCTTGTGAAGTAGGACCAAACGGTAAGAATGATGAGTGACAGTTGGTGTAACAGACAATGAATTCACTAGACTTCTGTCACGGAGATGAGTGATTTATTGCCGTTATTATGGACTGAATCTGGACCAAGTCGTCCCAGAAGAGAGTACAAGCGGACAAGGACCACTGGTCCACAGCACTGATATAATAGGGACTTTCATCGGGCGTGGACGGCGCAGGGGGCATGGCTTAGATTGGTAGCCAGTGGACATAAGTGGTGGAAACGTGAACAGTTAGTCCACGACAATGTTCACGAAAAAAAAAGCAAGAAAGATGGAAATAAGGATGTCCTTATTGCTCGGGATACAGGATGACTTGTAGAAAATTTGCCAGTCGAATCAGTCAGGGGCGAATTGTTTGTGGACGATGGTTCAGCCTAATGCCGGTTTTAAAGACAAATACACTAGCCTGGCTATTAAAAAAAAAAGCAGCATGCTCACTCAGATGATAAGATCTTCTTCTTTTTTTTTTTTCTGGACTATATATCGGCGGAGAAAGAAAATTCCAAACAGAATTTCTAAGCACATTTTGAAATTACTGAATCGTCTGTTATAGATATCTTTCAGTTTGAATGACAGGCACGTCCCAGTGGAAAATGATGATATGCGAACTATTTGTTTCTATGATATCTTCCTGTGGATAAAATACTACGAAAGAGACGTTATATTATTACAGCGTGGACCCACAGCCGTCTTTTTTTCTTACCCCCTGTGTATAGAGTTGCCCCGATTCGTTTATTGTTTGGCCCGAAGCGTGGAAGATTCCACAGGCCAATTAATACGTAGGCAGTAGGCGGAATCATACTTCATGCTCCTTAACTCCCATTTTGCCGTTGTCTTTGTCGGAGACAAATGAACCGTCGACTGTAAACAATAGACTTTGGAAGATGTATTAATGACAAAAAGAGGAGAAAATTCCTGTCAGAAGCGAGAATATGGCTAGCGCAGGCTGTTCTGTGCCCGAATGACTGTCGATATTACATTGTATGTTGGTTGTCGTCATGGCAGGTCATGGTAGTTGCTACTTCTGGTTACTTTACTCTCCGGCTAAACAAATCGGAATGACTGAAAAAGGAACGAAAGGAAAGACTGTTAATTGAGGTTTTGGTATTCAGACACTCTTTGTACGTAATGATGAAAATCATCAAATAAATCTCCTCAAATTATCAAAATCAGACTGCACAGAGTACAGTTTATGCTGATCGACTCTTTTCCTTCTTGTTGTTTTCAATGCTCGATGCTTGTGTATAGTATCAGCATTCTGAGATTTTAAAAAGATAGTCGTGCGTTTTGCATCGAAGATTAAACTTCGCAAAGGCAAAAATACAGTAATTTTTTTGCCACATCGATTTGCAACAACACGACGGTCTTTATTAACTCATTATCGCATATACTGCATTACTACATCCACAACTCACTGGCCAGACAACTATAAGTTTTCTTTAGTATACAGCAACACTGAAATGAACAACTATTCTTATTGCTTTCACCACCACCACAATCATTACTATAACTTCTGCAACTTCTACTGGCACCAATAACCAGTATTACTGCTACAGTACTACTACTACTACTACTACTACTACTACTACTACTACTACTACTACTGCTGCTGCTGCTGCTGCTGCTGCTGCTGCTAGACCTACTACTGTTGTGCCAAAGATACTAAAAATTACCTCATTGTGCCAGAGATACTGAAATAAATCCGGGAAAATTTTAAAATGACAAACCACACCGCAAGCCTGATTTAAACAGAAGTAAGTTGTGGTCATAAGTTCCTCTATACAGATTACACCTCAGTACTGATGAGTGCTGGACACGCTTTAAATCGAATTGTGGAGGACCGTTGTTTCGGCGTAGATTAAAAAGATACTGACACATTCTGAGTGATGCATTTAGAATCTCTGAACGGACAAAAGCATGTTGCAAATTTCAGGACTTACGTGAATCAAGCTGGTTTACATGAACAAGAAAAATAATTGAATCTTTTGTGCATTTTATAGACTTTTATCATACACTTGTTTGCATATCTATTTACAGTTGTGAGATCTACAAAGACAGTCAAAATAATTGAAGCCTTAAGGCAATGCGTTGACATTTTCATTTATAATAATAATAATAATAATAATAATAGTGGCTACTTGTATAGCGCACAGGTCCACTTTTCAGTGCTCATGGCGCTTCAAAAATGAAAAAAAATATCATATATTTACATGCATATACATATTCAAACATTTCAACAAAGAAAAAAAAAGAAGAAAAAAAAAGGTAAACAAAATCAAATATATACCAAATAAAGAATACAACATATATCAATTAAAAATACAATATTAATCCAATATTAATGACATACAGCAATTACAGTCCTCAGTATGAAAGGAACAGATAAGTTTTAAGTTTGGATTTGAATGACTCTGTAGATGACAGTTCCCTTAACTGAAGAGGTAACTGATTCCACAATTTTGGTCCCATAACGGAAAAAGCACGATCACCATACCCATGTTTTACTCTGGGTGTTTGGAGTAAGAATGCATGTGATCAATTCAGTGCCATTTCACTTTTCCTGTTTTTGTCGTTTGACATTGACTTTACTCAATTCCATCAAAATTCGTCCTGGTCTTAAAAAAAAGTTTCTGATACACACGGAAATCTGCATTTCTTTTTTATTGCATTTAAGTCGTAAAAAATGGTAAATATTTTAGATCTGAGATTACTTTGAGGGAAAATGATTTTAAGAGAATGGCACGTAACACTTACTTGGAGGCAGACACTAGCCCAGAACGTGAGGACGCATTGTTCGTTTCTCAGCAATCGTCGAAAACGTACCACATGTGTTCAGAATAAAAAGTGAAAAATTCAGAAATTGCATAATAGTTTCAATGTGTGCCGAGCTTGGTTTCAAAGCATCAGCTTCATTCTCATCGGTCTCGAAGTTTTAAAGAAAATGTGTGTGTGTGTGGGGGGGGGGGGGTGTATCTTTTAGGGCTAAAACCTCGCATAAGCATTCCCGAAGACCGACTGCAGTTTTGTTGTTGATCTTGTTACTTGTTCAAAACATGCAACACGTTTGTCTACAAGCGTCGAAGTGCGATACTCCCTTGTAACTGTATACCTCTTTCCAAACCCACACGCACATAGACATTGTACGTGACCACGGCCATCCCGTAGCTAGGTAACCATAACAACCAACCTTTTCTCATTTTCGGATTAACGAATCTTCGAAATCACGAACCTTCGGAATAACAAACTGTAACCCCAAGAGCTTGGAATCAGCATTTCTATATTCATTTGTTAAGGGCACCCGATAAAGAATTAGCCTTTGCAATTCACAAACTATGAGAAGCCTTCAGATTTAGCAGCAGTATTCCATATTTTTACAGTTGCTTCACATTTTAATTTATCTCGGTATCTGTCATAATTTTTGCGGACGCTTCCGAAAAAAAAAGTCCTTAGTACGTAGGCCTACAGACGCTAGACCCGACGTATCACTCGTACAATGTGATATTGGGATGTTTTGATCGTCTGTAGGTTTGATCGATACCTCACGTAATGAGATCGATCGTTTGACTATTGGCGCGTTAGAATTAATCCCGGGCGAGTCTCACTGTCTCATTGCGGCAGCAATTATTTACGGGGATATAATTTACGTCGTAATGTACGCTTCCATCACACACTGCAAAGAGGTGGTTACCGCCTACCATATAGCCAAAATAGTCATCCCCTGTATATGACCGAACTGGTCAATAATACTATTGTGTGTTACATTCTTAGAAATGCGTCATTTTCTACGAATGTTTTGTAAATTTCTCCAGTCTGCGGAAGATAATCAGATGATACTTGAAAAAAAAGTCTTCTTACGTCCATGACTTGACATGTCCATCAAAGTTACAGTTTAATCACTTTATGCCTCCCAGTTAAAATTCAATTTCAATTCATGTTATTTCAATTTTCCAACAAAACACAGCACATAGACATTACATTCTATTGTGCGAAGAATAAATGATAGTATATAGATAGGCCTCCATACATGAATAGCAGCAAAAAAACAAACAAACAAACAAGCAAAACAAAGTTATGTTTTGAGAAAAAAAAGAACAGAGTGATCCACTGAAAAGCATGCTTGTATAATATTGTGAATCACTCAAAAATTCTATAAGATTACTTAGTTACAAATACTTACCACAAAAATAATCTAAAACACTGGACGGAGCAAAACAGGAGAAACACACAACAACATGACGTCACTATAGACTGTGGGGTATACGGTTTACCTTTTTCCGGGCCGACACCAGTCAATAATTTCGAACCTCGCCAAGGCTCTATGATAGTAGATGGGATAATTTGGATTGAGCAGCAACTGTACGCGGCAGATAATTGACCATAACAGTGGCGTTACAAGATTGATGAAAATAATAGAAGTCTGGATGTCAGACTAGCATCTCTGCGACCAAACGAGCCATTGGAGGTGGAGTCTTTTTTCAGGAGGGGTGTTTGTGGAGGTAATAATGTTTGCTTTCCTTACACCCATGGTTCAATCTTCTCCTGGTGGGAGGGGTGTCGACAAGGTCAACATGTTCATTTTCTCTGGTCAAAGCTTGCTGACCATCATGTTATTGGCCGAGGCATCGTCCGTCCGTCTGGGGAGAGTCCGGGTGGAGGAAAAAAAAATGGTCGTGGGGTCATGTAAGGTCACGAGACATGTCCTCGCAACAAGCGATATAGTCTTCATGATGCAGACTTCTTAGAAATAGAAGCGCTCTTTTTTAGCAAAACATCATGGGTGGGGGGGGGGGGAAGCAAGGGGATTATATACCAAAAGGAATTGTAATTATCCATTTTTGAGTTGTCTTGCATATTTTAAGGAAAAGTTTCCTCGCATCACTGGTTTCAGAGAAATCTGTGGAAGGAATGCAAAATGCCAACAACACTGACCAGAATTCATAAAGACAGACTGAGCATCTAGGATCGAATGTGACAAGTATAATAGACCTACTTGGTCTGAATATCACTTTGTTTGAATTCAAACCACGTTTTTGTAAAAGAAAAGAAACAAAAATGATTGACTAGGCCTATATAATTTGTAGATTGAATCGCTCAGATTTTAGTCCATGTTCTAAAATCAGGGATATATTTAAAATCATAGTTTATTCGCCCACTGTGAATTAAATTATGGTGTAAAAAAAAAAGGAGCAGCACGCAAAAACAATGTAGAGAGAGGAGGATGATAGATATTACGTCGGTGCAACACACTTGAAAATGCGCTATTATGTCATTATGGAACTATAATGCTTTAAACTAATTGGCTATTCCACTGAAGCAGGCTAACTATACGCAAATAGGACATTTCCACCAGTGAGTCCCACTACCTGGTAGCAATACTTAGGCATTCACCAACTTTAGATAACGACATCTTCTATCTACTATCATACTATCCAAAATTGAAACGAAGACGTCGCCCATTTCGGGAATTATATTGTCTGCCGTTCGCAGGAAATTCTCCATGACCAGCGGCATATCGTGGTCATAATGGTGTGTCGAGAATAGATTCTCTAATTATTTTACTGCTGTAACTCCTGGAGCATCTTATTACACGACACAGGCATAGGGAGTCAAGAGCACAAGTTCATCGAACTCTGATATTATGATGTGGAATATTCAGATCGCTCTAGTTCGCCACACTTGTTATACGTCTTAAGCAATATGTATGGCCTACATTGTATGGTAGGTACGTGACCACTTGTGCATCCAGTCACCGCCTCTCATGAGAACCGTTAAAGGTTAAAGGACAAGTTCACCTTCATTAACATAAGGATTGAGAGAATGTCGCAATATTAGTAGAACACATCATTGAAAGTTTGAGGAAAATCGGACTATCCGTTCAAAAATTATGAATTTTTGAAGTTTTTGTGCAGTCACCGCTGGATAAGAAGACTACTGCAGTGTATGAAGTCACATTCGTACAACAATATAAGGAAAATATAAAGAGAATTTCACAAAATGTCATCTTTTGAAAAAAGTACACATTCCCTTGACTCGTTACTGACATAATTATGTTATGGGTAATATTATTCCCATTGCCTTTAGAAAGAGGCGAGTCAAGTGTTCTTTTATTATGCGAAAAAAGTGAAAATATGTTGAATTTTCTTTACATTGATATTTTTCTTTATACTGTTGTACTCATATGACATCACGAGCCTTAGTAGTCTCCTCATCCAGCAGTTCCAACACAAAATTTTTAACAAATTCATAACTTTTGCATCGATTGTCCAATTTTCCTCAAACTTTCACTGATGTTTTCATCTTTCAACTTTCACATTGCTGCATTCTCTCAATCCCTATGTTTATGAAGGTGAACTTATCCTTTAATGAGGACTTTTAGTCCCACAATCAAGCACACATTATTATACACACTGTTTGAAGAAAATGAATACAAAAAAGAAGAATCTTCTTAGATGTAAGGTTTTTAAAGCACGGGAGAAAACGTGGTTAAAGTACACATTTCTGTCCATTCTGAAGGTCGATGTGAGGATATTTCGCCACATCTTTCAAGCGAAATAGGAGCGTCACGATAACTTGGTCTTCAACCTCGCTTCAAAATTGTCGTGAAATCCGCTCAACATATAAGTGGAAGGTTTGAGGTTGTTAGTCGCTGCGAATTTCAAACGCTGAAAGTTGATGGCGTCACAGTACAAAACAATTAAATCATTTTCTAGGCATTGCGAAATTCAGGATTATCTCTCTAGTATGTTATCATAGTGCCTAGTGCATCCAGTCTGTCTACAGATGTATCTGTGTGGTAATATAAACAATGGTAGTGCAAAGTAATAATAATACTATAATAATAAGGTCTCATTTACCCAGGGTAGCCTCTTCAGTGTTGCCACTGCTGTACCAGAGGGCCCTGTCATTATTATCAGCCTATCATTGCCAGGTACACATTTATGCACCTGTGTCGAGAGGGACATCTTGGGTAAAAGCACGCTTGTCCAAGGGCGTAAGCACTAGGCGGGAATTGAACTCGGGTCCTCCGTTTGTGAGTCGGGAGTCTTATCCACGGTGCCACAGCGCCCCCAGTCGCATAAGCATAAAATTATTCAGTGAGGCAATAAACATAATCTTACCAAAGGATACAGTGTCCTTGTTTCTGATATGAATAGAACCACACCGTGACGGACGTCAGCTAATCTCCGGAGAGAAGTCGGTCCATGTTTTCATTATTGTCATTGATTCATTGTCTTTATGGGGATGTTAAGCTGCTCAGAAAGTAAAGATACCTTAAAACAACCCCATGACTAACACTTCTACAAGAAGACACAACTACTAAATGTGTCAGTGATGCAATGCATGAATTATGGCAATCTCATAATTGAGATGATTCATGCAAGGTGTAGCTTAAGGTAGCACGAAAGAAGCTTGGAAGAAAAAGAAATAACGTTGGACGTGCCGTCGAAAATTGAAATGCAGTTTAATCGCTCTTTAAGAAATCATCATTTTTACTAAGTATTGTCTACCGTACCCATACGTCATAGCCTACTAGACCTAATACCTACTTAATTGAAGCATTAAGAAATACTGACAGATCAATTTCATATTGGTATTTAGCGCTGTCCACAAGACCATGGTGGAAATCTGAAGAGATGTGGCATCATCGACACCGCCGTACTCCTCATACTAGCTGGTTCGCCTGTCGGAATTCCTGAACTCATCTACGCACGAGCCACGTGGTAGATATGGATCCCAGATTGTTTTCTTCTGGTATTGCTCTAATCATCGATCGTCTATCCCCATCCCCTCTCACTCATCCCCACCCCTCCGACCCCGTCCCCACCCTTTTCTCGGAGTCTCTAAATACCGACGTGACCCCCGCACACGATACGACGGCGATGATAAGAATATAGTTCAGAAGCTAGACTATGCCCAGGCCAGCTTGCCTTTCACCCCGCCGGGTATTACGTAACGACCGTCTCAATGCCATCCGTGTAATTATCTGTCTGGCGGGGGCGAAATGTTCGGTCTGTGTATACCAGGACTTCCTCGTGCCTCGACGAAAACATTCGTGCAAGAAACCACTCCACTCACCCAGCATAACGTAACAACGACCGCAACATCGTCGAGAAGGGGGGAAAAAGTTCCCGATTAACTCGTTCAGACGCACCCTGTATTTTTCGCGCGCAGACAGCCAAATCCATCGTGTTGTTAATCGTATTGACTCGTAGCCTGCACCTATTAAGGGAAGCCGTAAAAACGAGTGTCTGCTTGTCATAAACTCTACAGGACAAAATCTGGCCCGAGACTCTGTACGCTTCAGCGATGCTATGGGAAGAAATCTGGGCAAGGCATGCAGCTAGTGTCTTCAAGGAGCTTATGTGTTTGAAGCTCGTTGGTGCTTTTTACTCTTAATAAAATTGTCTAACCTCTGTTTGCTTCTCAACAATTTTGTGATTGTATTTTCTCAAATGACATTTTGTTGTTGTCGTAAGAATGACCACTTTTAGCCTGCCATTTTGAGATACCACCAACACAGTTGTTTTCCTCGTCATCATTGGCATTGCTTCTGATGTAATCATCACCTTCAGGTCGACTCTAATAAAACAGTAAAGTCGCTGAAATGTTTTGATGTTTCGTTGTGCGTCTGGTCTCGTCTATGCAATTTTGTGAGTGCATTGTCTTCAGAGTTATAGTCCAGAATAACCACTTCATGTTTGTCATTCAGCGTTAAGAAAAACAGGGATGTCCCTTGGTTGATACACAGTTAGCGATGTGTTAGTCAATTTAGTTTTTATGCAAAAAGAAATACAAATCAGTACTTCAATTATCGTTGCCATCATAATCACCATCATCATTATCATCATCATCATCATCATCATCATCATCATCATCATCATCATCGTCATCACCATCACCACCAGCATCATCGTTTATATCTTCATTATCATCGGCGTCATCATTATCATCGTCATCATCATCGTCATCATCATCATCACCATCATCATAATCACCATCATCACCACCATCATCATCATCATCGTCAGCAGCAGCAGCAGCATTATCATCATCACAGTAATTTCCATCAAAATGATGTTCATTTCGCCATCAGTGGCGACCAGTTCTGTCCTGTAACCGTCGCGACGGTTACAGGACGCGTCGTTGCCAGTCTCACGCCTGAAAGCTGTTCACACAAATATTGATTATTGTGATTACAGGTCTGATTTGTATTTCTTTTTGCATAAAAAACTACTTGATTTACTGACACATCGATATATGTGTATCAACCAAGGGACATCCCTGCCTTCTGAAAATTTAATGACATACAGGAAATGTTTTTTTTTTTTTCTGGACTAAAACTCAGAAGACAATGCACTCTTACAAAATTGCCTTCCTTCTCCGTGTTCTCAGACACGCGAGTAAGTCCCATAATTAGGTGTTTTGTTTGTTTGTTTGTTTCACTCTTCCATCTGAAAAGATGGCTGGACAGCCCATATTCAGCTACCATTGGTGGTCTTAAGTGGGGTCCAGTTGGATGTGGGTCAAGACCGCTCCACTGGATTAAACACTTTGCTCTTTGCGATGAATAAATGAAGCGATATTTTTTATGTGCATAAGTTGTGGACTCTCCCACACATGAGACCTCAGTTCTTCTGTCATATCAAAGGGATAGAATGTTTTGCCTCTTGCTAGAGGGAATGGTATGATTACACACAACATTTCTCAGTCCAGACTTGGGTTCGAACCCAGGTCCTTTGAATGTGGAGGCAGACACGCTACCGACTGAGCCAACTCTCCAGCTTACGTTTCGTTTAGAGTAATATAAATACGGCGTTCGTTTTGTAAAGTACGAAAACAAAAGGGAAAGACAAACCGATCAGCGAAACGGTGAGCATCAAAATCTACAGCTGACAAAAAAAACAACTAAACAAAGAAGGAACTCCAAAGAACTAATGCAATATGTCAATACATGAATATATCGCACGCACCCCTCTAACGGCAATGCCAAACAGCCAACGTTAACTTTGTTATAGTGGAAGCATACCTTGTAATCATTTAGCATGGTTAATGAGTGGCATCACGTATGGTGGTCTTCACCATCCATACCATCATTATCATCAAACAGTGTTCCCATGGTTATCATCAACTGTGGGTGTCATTACCATATCTTAGATCAATCGCTCCGTCCCATTTACCCCTCCCTACGCTACGGTAACTCTTATGAAGCCACTTTGCTTACTGTCCTTTTCCTTGTCTCCCAACGTCCACCCCCCCCCCCTTCCCTACACACACTCCCACACCTCCCCCTACCTCCGTCCCCGCACTGCGCATCTCAGTACAGTGCCATCGAGCGCTAGTTGCGCTCAACGCCCCGAGCTTGTCGGACGAACATAACTAAACCCCCACCGGCGGACAGAAGAAGCATCCTGAAGTTCTGAACGTGCGTCGCACTGGTGTTACTCTTTGTAACTTTGAGAGAATAATTATACGTAAGTGAAGCGACTACTTCTTATTCATTTACTGCTGAAAATTGTATCGTTATAGAGATATATAAAACACGTGCTTCCCCGTCAGAGCTATTGCACCGGTCCGGTATGATCGGGGGAGAGTACTGGGGCTTGATTTCAACCCGAGAACATCTCCTTGCGCTTGAGGTCACCTTGATGCTTCATTCTTTGTGAAAACTTCAGATCGCTTGTGTCATAAATTCTTGAACGGTTCAAAACGAGAAGATTTTTTTTTTTTTTTTTGACTATGTTCATTTCTTTTTTGACTATGTTCATTTTTTTACAGCTCATTTTCATGCTTCGCTAGGATTAACAGGGAAATTGGCGGATTTCTTCTTCTTTAGTAGCCATGTGGCTTGGCTCCAGATTTGAAACCATCAGAAATTGAAAAAAACAAACAAAAACAACCATGTATACAATTTTATACGAATATAAACGTGTCATAACCAGTCCCAGTCATCCGAGTCTTCATAAGCTATGGGGTCTACATTGTAAATTATTCTTGTATTCAACGATCATTGATAATTGTTGGTAATTCTTGTTACAATGGAAATGTCTTTATCACAACCAAAACTATGCAATGACTGTAGGAAAAAATGGTTCTCCGTAAAACCAACAATCAGAGTGATACGGCGACGTTTGTGAGATACAGAGTGAAGTCACACATGAGAAATATTTATGGCCGCTTGAATACCAGTATGTTACACCAATATGCTGCATACATGTTTGATGTTTTCTTCATGTGACTGTTGCGTCAATGATAGAAAACCCCTCGTTGTTTTGTTCGATGCATTCCACGCCTTCTGGGCCCATGTTATTCAAGACATTGTATAGGCCTAAATAACAGGGCACTTTGGATAAGGCTCTTGATTCTTTAGACACGGGCTTCGAATTCTGTAAGACTCACAAATCGTTTTATATAGAATGTTTTACCCGCCTTTTCAATTCGCCCATTACCTACAGGTTCCATAATGCATTCAGGCAATGTCAGGTCAATGATACTATAGCACGAACCCGTTTGAGAGCAGGGTTAATACTGAAGGGGTATATAACCTACCCCAACTCCTATAAGGGATGGTATAGTGCTGGTGGAGAAGAGAATTGGGCTTTTAAATTTTTGCGAGATATCAAGAATTCACTTGTGAAATAGTTCAGAGCATACTATTCTATAGAGGAGTTAAAAGTTTATTTGATGAAAATCGGTTTTGGAATGGCTGAGACATCCAAAAACAATGTAAAACAAAGCGATCGTAATAAAAGGTGGGTCCCACCTTTTTAGGATTACTTTGTTTTGGGTATCTCAGCCATTTTAAAACCAATTTTCATCAAATAAACGTTGAATTCCTCTTTGAATTATCTGCTATTTCATATTTCATAAAAAGGTCTCTCATGATCTCACTAAAAAATGTTAGAAACCGAAAGATAGGTCTCAACCCCCTCCCCCCCCCCCAAAAAAAAAAGATCCCTTTAATGCTTCTTTTGTAATTCTTCTTTTGTTTTTCATCATCATCATCATCATCATCATCATCATCATCATCATCGTCACCATTATGAGTGTGTTCTTCTTCTCTTTTTCTCCTTCTGCTAAATATTATTATTATAAATGTTATTGTTGTTACCATTATTATTAGCATGTTCACTTTCATTATCGTTGTTATCAGCATCATCATTTTTATCACTATTATTTTCATCATCTTGTTATGCTGCTTCTGATGACGATGACTATTATCAATAATAGTAGTATGATCATAATATATGCCATGATTATCATAGGTATTAATGGTAGTAGGTCACTAGTAGTAGTATTGCCGGACTTGCTAATACTGCTGCATGTTATTGATTCCATTGTCGTTGTCATCATAAGCCGTATGCACTAGCATCCTGTAATAACTAAGTCTTGATTGTGTATGCAAAGCTGCTGCAATACAGGTCTGTAAGCTCTCAGAATGATTCGCCTTTCGTGTAACAAAGTCCAGACCGAAAAAAAAAAACCCGTGGAAATCGCTTATACATGTATTGTCTTTGTAGAAGTGGGTGCAGCATTGTTTGCTTATGTTTTGTTTTTTTTTTCTTACAACTTGTTTTGAGTTTTGTTATGAAAGAATCACTGCACGCTTCGTATTGTGTATTGTCAGAGTTACAATGCTATCTACCAGGTAAACGATGCTGTCTGAGATAAAGGAATATGCGATTTTTATCAGTCGTAAATGTGCATTCTTGTTACAAGGGCTCATGCGACACTGATCGTGTTCGAGACTCCAAGCCCTGACTTCGCTTAGCAATGGAGGAGACGGTTGCACAAACGCCGTTTTATCGAGAGAGATTTTAATAATCGCAGTTGTTCAGCCACTTGACTTAAACTGTGACTTCACTTATGTAAGAACATTAATGCCCAAGGCCCTGGAGCGTGTATACTCAGGCCCCCCCCCCCCCCCCCCCGAAGTGAAGTGGTGACGTCATGCGTGGGTAGGATTTCATATAACACTCATATAAGTCCGCCATGTAATCTGCTTAGCACGAATGCTTGCAAGTTACGTAATCCTAATCTTTTTTGAGCACGATCCCTGGCTAGTATGACATGGCAATTTTACATCCAGGGTGCGCGCGCGAATATGTTATGTGGCTTGGTTGTGTCGGCCAACACGTGAACATCATCCATGTGTCCACATGCACTCAGTAAAGAGAAAGGAGTTTGCGCAGGCACAGCGACGATGACGTCTTTGTAAACCTGCACATCTTTGGACATAAAAAAGTTGCCGGCCCTTTCTGATTCCTGGTGATGGAAATTGCTCCTGAGAAGGGGGAAAAACGGTAGTGTCAAGCCCCATAATATTATACATTGACATTATGCAGTCCTTGTTTTGTTTTTTGTTTTTGTTTTTGCGACTTGTTTATTTTTTTCGATTTATTTGTAGACGAAAAAAAAACCCCGCATAAACAAACAAACAAGACTTCGTCGCAAAATAATATTCTCATCTTCTTATTATTGATTAGAATTGAGCGTGTAAATGAAATCTGTTCGACTGGACTTCCTTCAGAAAAGCACGGAGTGATAATTTTTTCGTGACTTGCCCTACTCACTTCTTCGAATCAGCTCTGTCTGGCTGGCGAGCATTCACCCGTGGAGGGTGAAGGTAGGGAGGTTTCCACCTCTCTGGTGAAGGGGTGACGTTAATGAAGAAGTGACTCGCACGAGTAACGAAACTGTTCTCTCCGTGATTTTCACAAGTAAGTCCAGTCGAACAGATTTATACGCCTTTAGCATACTACCTGGATGAATAAAGATTTACAACGATTGATTCAAATTGAACTTTACCTTTACCCCTCAATGTTATAATGAGATATTTCACCTCGTTTGTGATCTTTTTCTATCTAATTGAATGAAGTGCTATGTCTATATTCATACTTCGAGACACTCAATCACGAGCAGACATAGCGATCTGACATTGAGATAAGAGAAGCAATGTTCCTCATTAAATCATCCTCTTAAATGAAGGTACATCCAGTTTTCTTTTCATCTTTTTTCATTTTGATGATCAGACGATTCTTCACGAAAGAGAAATTTAGCTGCAATATTAAGGCTGTCGAGATCTGACAATCGTTCTGCAGCGGTCTAAAAATAACTGTAATAAATGCAAGACCGCAAGAACTTGTTCATGCCCAATTGACCGCCACAACAATAGACAATAGGTCGCCGTTCGATAATACCATTAAAAAAAAAAAAATGAAAATGTTACGCTCATATCTTCCCCGTGCTATATTGCCACTGAATAAATAGAAAATAAGGCTGCATACGCTGCTTTGAGATGAGGTGTAAGGTGTGAAATAAAGTACGGACCGCCTTTGCGTAGAATAAAACGAAGAAGAGATATCCATTGTTTGACACGCACTTCGCTTCGTCGCCCGATCACGGCGGACTATTCGGTTCACCGGCAGGTGAAACAACAGACTGTCTTGTAAGAAGAATAGAGGGCGCCTTTGCATTGTTTTCAAAGCGGCGACATGATTCGCGTACACACGAAGTACAGCATGTCGATAGTTCCCCCCCCCGATTTTTAGCATGTTTATGACTTGATATATCTATATGTTTGATTGATTTTTTTAGGTTTTTTTTTTCGTTATCTTCTCTTCGCTCATTCGCCATCGAAATCATAACTTTGCGGTTAGTATCTTCACTAACTTCTTTGGGAGAGCAGTGAGGATCATAATGCTGATTATTTTTAATATTTTTCGAACACGAGTTTCTCTATAAAGTAAGCCTAACGAAATACAACTTCCTTCTTTACTTGTAAAGCATAGAAATGAAACCAAATCATATTATAAAGAAAATATTGAGAGAATTCCACCAAAAAAACACCATTTTTCATGAAAATTACACATTCCATCAACTTCATACTGACGTATTTAATGTTAAGGGCAGTAATCATTCCCCCTGCTTTCTGAAAGCCGTTAGTCAAATGTTCTTTCATTACGCTACAAAGATGAAAGCATGATGAATTTTCTTTATATTTTCTTTATATTGCTGTCCACACATGATGTCATAAACTCAAGTAGTCTCCTTAGCCAGTGGTTTCAACACCAAAACTTTTAAAACTCATAACTTTTGCTTCGATTGTCCGGTTTTCCTCGAACTTTCACTGATGTGCTTTACTAATGTTGTTGCTTTCATCCAGTCCACATTGCTCTTTGGGTTTTAGTTTCCTTTAAAGATCGTTATTCCGAAAACGATTTACAAATTATGTTTCGTAATTTCGGAGATTCCCTATTACGCACTTTTTTTTTTTGCCTTCGAATTAACGAACCTTCGGAATAACAAACCTTATTTCATCTTTGGAGTAGAGAGACTTATTTCATTTGCGGATTAACGAATCTGTTGAACACAATAACGACCCCTATTTCATTTTCGGATCAGATTTATGTATTGGCAATTTGTGCGTTTCGGAATAACGAACATCACCCATTTCGGCCATTTGTTCATTTCTTTTACCGATCTCCAACAGTGACAGTGACAGTGACATTGTGATTTTACATGCGATCTTTGACCAAGGTATCCTGAAGTATCCGGGTGGTTTTCAAAAGTAGGTTACTAATTTAGCTAGAAGTAGTGATATTTCCGTTACTTGTGATAAACCCGTTCCTCTGCCGGCCGACGACAAGTTCTAATTCACAAGCTATGAATTAGTCATCCTCTAGTTGGCAAAATGCACTTGCCAGAGTGATGATTTTAAAATAAGACAAGCCTGAACAAATCCACGCAAATTGAAGCTATCGTCAAACAGACTGCTGGTCATGAAAACTTGCTGACTGGCCGGAAGTTGGATATCACCCAGACACAGACAGCAAGAATAGGGCGCCACTCTCGTTAGAATGAAAGAAACACTTGAACTCCATCAAGGGTTAGTCTTTCTCCAAGGGGTATGGTCTATGCAAATCGTTCTCATCCCTATCAGCCTCACTTGCCATGTCTGTTTGTCAACAGACATCGGAGGTCATACACTTTCTTATGTCGTGTCGATCTTCAGCAGTTTTAAGAAAAGCATGAATTCATGACTAAAAATATGCAAAGATGATTCTGCTGATCAGTGGCCTGTTGCATAAAACTTACCGTTGAATTTCAATGGTAACTACCGTCAAAATTAGGCGTCACAGCCAATCAAATCAGCATCAAGGATTATAAGCTTTACCGCTAATTTGAAGACTTACCGCTAGAAAGGAGCGGTAAGTCCAGCGGTAAGGGTTTTATGCAACAGGGCACAAGATGGTGATGAGGCTACAGTAAGTGATCAGAAGTTTTGTATGCATTGTTCTTGTTTCTACTATGCTGCTCGCGGGTAAATTGGGGGGGGGGGGAGGGTTGAAAGTGCAGACACATACTATATAGAATTCGTGCAGAACACACATTTGCAGTTCAGTATTCTGATTGAAATGGGCGCCGCGGTGCGATCTATGGCTCTTGACAGCCTATCCCGTGTCCACGAACTATGCATGCACATAAAGCATTTTGTAAATCAGTAATTTGCAAAGATTAGCAGTGCTGACACTAACAATCATCATGATAAAATTAATGATAGTGATAGCAAAAATGATCACATTCACATCATGACGACAAAGGACAAAAAAAAAAATCACTGCATCTGGACTTACCATGCTTTCTGTCAATTCTGAAAACGGTTTCATGTCCGATCCTGGACGTTTCATCAGCTCGTCTGATTTGGAATGAAACAGCAAGTCCAAATATTGCGCTTCAATTGTTGATTTTCTTTTTACATGAGGTAAGTTATAAGAATTCTAACTTGTTGAAGGGATTACAATCATTAGCATAATTCAAATGATAACATCAATTCTCATCAATAATGTGTTCATCGTCAAATTCACCAGCGACATAAGCCATTCAAGACACATAAACAGAAAGATCAGCAAGAGCTAGAGCATTCCAAGGCTTGTCTCTGTCACTCTCTCAGTCTTTTAAAACATATAATCATAACGATGATGAAAATGATAATGATAATAATAATAATAATAATAATAATGATAATAATGATAATAATAATAATAATAATAATAATAATGATAGTAATAATGATAGTAATAATGATAATAATAATAATAATAATAATAATAATAATAATAATAATAATAATAATGATAATAATGATAATAATAATAATGATAATAATAATATCAATATTAATGATAATGATAATAATAATAATAAGAAAAATTATAATTACAATAATGATGATGATGGTAATGATAAAGATGGTAATAATGATAGGTTGTTTCCTACTTAGGGTTTTTACAGCAAGATGATCGAAGCACTTTTTCAACAAAAACAGAATAGACATAATATTATATATCTTAAATTTGATGAGAAAAGTTTGGCTCTGAGTTTCGTTTTCAAAGTTTCTCAAGTATCACCTAGACGGAGTGACGGTAATATGAGATTGCGCCTTTGACTGCATGCCTGGGTGTTTGCGCGTGAGATGGGATTTGAAGTAATGTTTTTACGTTTTGGTTTCAATTGTAAACGTATATGTTTGTGAGATTATTATAGTTTTTATGTCTGAAACAATTATGATATGACCACTATATAGCATAATAAGAGTGTGCCACTGAACAGGAAGAGTTTCCGTTTGGCGATATTTCTCTTGCTGATTATTACGCAAAGCCCCAAAATATGGCATAATCAGAGCTATGACTGGCGACAGTTTAATTTGAGTCGGAGTTTGAAGTTATTTTTACTCCAGAAATGAAATCAAAATCATTTAGGATATCAGCAATTTGAATAACGGAATGAACTAAAACTTACCACTGTACAATACCCAGGGCACAGGACCGTCACTGTGAGCTGTAATTACTTTTCCTTCTCTGTACATTACGCAAATTGAAGGCAGCTGCATTTTTAAAGATCTTCGTAATTACAATAGCAATTTGTTAATGAATTATTGGTGATTAATAGCGACATTTCTGTCACCTCCTGCCAATATGACGTACCCATAATTGTCCAAGCAGCTCCGTCTGCCGAAAATAAGCAGTATCTGACTGGTAAACAATTCGCACCGTGAACTTACTGTCAATCAGTAAGAAATGTAAGATTATAGGCACTGATAGGAAAGGCTTTTTTATAACGTGACGCTCGTGATGACAATCAGTCATAATTTTGAATGTATAAGAGACACAGAAAAGGAGAAAAAGATAGATGAATAGAAGGATGGATAGATAGATAGATAGATAGATAGATAGATAGATAGAAGGACAAAGAGAAAGAGACAAAGACATGGGCATAATAGGAAGGATAACCTGCCCCCTTCCCCCACCGGTTTTTATAAACATGAGAAAAGTGAGCAGGAATAATTCATAAAAGAAATGTGCGTGGGAGGTGGGAGCTGTCCTCTACGTTAATCCCCGATAGAGTATACTATGAGGCGTGGCATTGACTAATTCATGGTTATTTCTAAATTGTGTTTCTTGGAACTTCACCCATAATTCGGATTTGAGCTTGAAGCTAATGCCTAGGAGTGGCCACTTGTCCGACCTTTCTCCCTCATCTTGGCAGGGGGATGATCCTACCATTTGTTGGTCGAGACCAAAAAATTTACCCCATGACGAGGGGCCTCACAATGCCACGCCCATCCCCCTCTATGATTAGCAAGGTGGGTCAAACTCGAGATTCGGATTTAAAAAGGGGGATAAACTTGGCTGAGTCCCAGAATCTCAAATACCAGAATAGAGGGCGAGTCCAGAAAACCAATTTCGTCGATTTTCTCGTCCTTCTGCCCTGACACGGACCCCCCCCCCCTTTTTTTTTTAGCACTCTTCCTATCCCTCCCCCTTCTATCTCTCGCATATACCGGCTACCAGTAATGGGCCTCTTCCAAGTTTGTGAGGTTTGGATCAAGAATCTCGTAAGACCCCATGGGGTCAAAGGCCTTTCATGAAACAAACGCTTACAACGCACCTATGTTTCAGTGTCTGATGTAATATAATATAACTGAATTATGATTATGTGATTGAGGGGAATGCAGCACTGTTATTAGAACACATCAGCAAAGTTTGAAGAACATCGGGCAATCCGTTCAAAATTTCTGATTTTTTTATTTTTTTATTTTAGAGTATTGGTGTAGCTGTCGCTGGATGAGAAGACTGCGAAACTCTACGACATCACGCATGAAGAACGATATACCGCAAGCCCCCCCCCCCTCCCAAAAAAAAACAAAACATTACAACGGGACATTCCGCAATGATATCTTCAAAAACAGTGAATCAATCCAAATACACATTCAGGGTATGAAACTATAACTCACTGTCCACATCTTACAAAAAAAAAAACACATTTGATTTGCTTCAGTGGTCAAAGAGAAATGAGGAATTTTGTAGAGGATATCAAGAATCTCTTCCCTCCAAGTTCTGTCTATTGTATTCACATACAAAAGCATCGAAGTGCTAAACTTGGAAGAATCAGACTCATGACATGCTTTACAACATTCCACATTTCTCTGTGACCGCTTAACCGAATTGAATGTTTGTTGTTGTTTTTTTTTTTGTTTTGTTTTTTTGCAAAGTAGAGCTAAGATGTTACATTTTAAGACCCTGAAGTAGCATTTAGACAGTTTAATCATATTGGGTTTTATCAATGCAAAAATTTGATTGTAATTTTTTGAGGGGACATGCGAAATAATGTGAAGAAAAATCAACATAGTGTCACTTTGTTTTAGCGTAGGGCCTAGTGAAAGAACACTTGAAGTACCTCTTTCAGAATGCAGGGGAATAGTTTATTACCCTTAAACATGTCAATAACAAGTGGAATAAATGTGTACTTTTCATTTTTTTTTAATGGAATTTCATGGAATTTTCTGTATATCATTTTCTTTATATCTAAATCGTTGATGTATCGTTTTCCATATATGTGACATCAAAAATGTTGCAATCTTCTCATCCAGCCATGGCGTAACCAAGGTTTCAAATATTAATTAATTTTTGACGGATTATTGTCCGATTTTCCTCAAACTTTCACTCATGTGTTGTAGTATCATTATATGAGGCCTCCATCCATTTCAAGCTTAATCGCTTATGATGGTGGTCTCCTGCATTCAATTATCTCTGTTGTTTACTGAAAAATACTGTATATTTTATTTCATGTTTCTGTGTATCTACATTGCTCAATGCAATCACCTATGTGAATCTATTTATGTACTGTTATCGATTTATTTCTCTGCACTTGTTATTCTTTGTCTTTGTACTTTTTGAAGTTTGCATTCAAATTGCATCTGATTGAATGCAGAAATAAAAGCAAACAAACAAACAATTGCATTCACTCTATGCACACGAATAAATTAAAATTGTGTTCCACTCCCCTTTCAAAGTTAAATTTTAGACACCATCTTTGTGAAACGAGGTGGTCAAAAGCAAGCCTCTAACTTCAATGCTTTTGAAGCGATTCAAGGATGGACAACCCGACAGTAGATTATAAAGTGTATGACGCATCGATGACGTTGACCAATACAAGGGCTATCTGTATTTTGATAGTGAAGTCAACGTTACCTCAGGGTCCTGTTCTATGAAGAGTTGAAATTGATTATAAAGTTGATTTCAACTGTAAGTCTATAGCAACCTGTGTGGTAAGGAAATTTAAAATCGATTTCATCTTAATTTGATGAAACGGGGCCCTGGGCGGTCACTCGTCAGCGTACACTTAAAGTTAATTTGCCTTCTGCGTTTTTTTGTTTTTTTGTTTTGTTTTGTTTTTTTTGTTTTTTTTCTGTCACGCAAATCATCACCGGCGTCTTTAACTGTGTTACACTGTCTGTCTCGACTTCAGGATGTTTGAAAAGACCCTATAGTCGTTTCTGCCGGATGAATTGACAGAGAAGTAATGAACTTCGATTGAATTCGTCTAGAAGAGGGCAGGTAACCAATGTGGGATATTGGTTCGTTAAGCGAACAGACACTCGGCAGCAAAATGACTCTGCGATTGGGTGATAAAACAACTTTAATTTGCCATCAATCGAGCCTGTATTTCTAGCGTCACTCGAGCCGTACGGTTGATGATTGATATAATATACAGACATTTCACGCAGAGTTTGTGCTGTTATTTGATGGTGATAAACACTGATTTCCTTCACTTTTTAAAAAGTGATATTTGTGGGGGGTCGCGGGCACTTTCCTCTGATTTCCGGGTGTTAAATCTAGTAGCGACTGAGATCTGAAACACGATAGGTGAACTACTCGGAAAGGGGGTCAAAACGGCGAGCTGGTGATGACGAGATTTCGTTTCCCACTACACGAGGGGCTTATGTTGTTGTTGTGTAATCTCTTAATAATTTCTACTGTTATGTTGGCTTTCTATGATCAAGAAGGGGGAGGCAGCGGCCGTCAGGAAAGGAGCGAAGTGTGGGGGATTCGGGGGCGGGATTTTCTCTCCTCTTCGATGACATCGACTTTGAAGAGATCGTCTAGCCTTCTCGCAAGACGTAGAGATAAATTTTATCTGGCTGAGGAAGATCAAAATTTTATAACATAATTATGGTAACTTGAAAGAGAAATGCTTCTATTAAACGTTATCACTTATAAACGTTATACACTTACCGTATTCGTAGTAAAAGTCGACGAAGTCGATTTTTCCCTCATGTCAACTGATATCGCCGTGGCCAACAGAAATACTTAAAAAGACGTCTTGGGTAAATTTCCTGAGTAGATATCATTCTCCTAAAGGGCCAAATATGCATTTTTGACGAGTAATTTTTTTCCGCTTTTCTCCCTTTTTTCATGGTAAGACCTTAAAACAAGCAGAAGAAAATAACAGCATGTACATGACTGTGCCTTATGAATAGTTGTGAGAACTGGATCCAAGAGTTGGGCTATTTATCTTATTTCTCCACACGCAGATCTCTCTAGTAAAAATGCGAACTTAACTATGCAGCTTTTTAACGCCTTCGCTGGGTGTTTCAGGTTTGTTATTTCCATGTGTTAAATGTCTTCCTGTCCTTTGCCCTATTTCGCTTTTATGCCTTACGAAATGATAAAATCAAACGCCTCTGATGTTTTCTCGCGTTCTGAGTTCTTTCTTTTTTTTTCCAAGAACTTGTGTCGAGTTGTCCAAAATTTCTGAAGTTTGTATGTTTCTCATCGTCATGTAGTAGGCCGTGTTTAGTTGATAATCTTAGCCTCCTGGGAAATAACATGGATGCTCAATTTGCTACACAGACTCCTTTCCAGTATGAACCAACAAACGGCTACTCGGTTAGGTGCCGAGTAGCTTCCGGAAAATGCGCCACCAACGGCTGTTTGCAAAAAGAAATGGGGAAACATCATTCTCGTGCAACTTACAGATCTCTAATTGTATGGAATAATCCATCATTTACACAGAATTTCGAGTGCCGACTCAGTGAATCCCCAGTATCAAGAGGTCGATACTCTATTATATCAATTAACGCAAAGCGCATTTTTTTTTTTTTGTCCAAGTTACCTTTACCATGTTTGTGGGCTTAGCAGTAAAAGGTAATAGTAAGCTTGGTATGGCATTATCAGGTCTATTATTTGGTCATGGTGAAAATATAATTCACTTGATTCATCTGGTTTTCATCAGAATTTTCTCGTAATTGATATTATATGATAGTTGTTGAGTGTTCTAGAAATTACTTTTGAATCGTTATCAAAAATAAACGTGACCGTGTGAAATCTTATACTGTCAATACTTTCTTTCCCTTTTTGGAATGGTGACGGTTGAGAAATCTGTCGTGCTTTGATTTTGATTTTTTTTTTTTCTGTGTCTCTTATCCACAAAAGAATAAAAATTATGGCGTAAGAGACATTTACAGAAATTATGAGATACCCAGGGAGGTAGGATCCCACCTCCCTGAGATACCCTAATACAAAATGATATATGAAGATTTTATTTCATATCGTTGTAATCAATGTCATACACAAGAGGAAAAGCGTGATTGTTCTATTCTACACGAATATTTTATAATTATGATACATGTCAAAATCAAGAAGCAAGAACTTGGTTGGATGACCCCCTTTTATAATTACATTTTGGGGGTCTCTTTCAATTTGGTTCCCCTTCTTTGTCAACGGTTAATTCTATCATTATCACTTTTTTTTGGGGGGGGGGTTGGTTGTAAAGTGGCTACTTCTCGGTCACACGTGTGCGGGTCACCAAAGAGACACGACGAAGAGGCGGTGTGGAAAAGAAATTGATCCGATACGACAACGTGACGAGAATGAATAAACAAGCGTGTCTTCTGGAAAACCTGGAATAATAAAATGCATAATACTCAAAGCGTATTCAGACGCCGTGTTCGGATCTGGCCCCATCGCGTGGCTCCTTCTGCCCAGAAATGTCACACCCAGCTCGCCGGCGTCCCCCGCTGTTTGAACATGGACAGTCCGCTGGTTATGAATATAGCAGCTAGACGATGATAGTCTCCCCTTCCAAGTCCCTTTAAGCTTATTCATGCTTGAGTAATTTTGATCTCAACTCTCATGATATCCCAGCCTACTATCATCAACTATAGTACTTAGAGTTTGATTGCAAATCGAGCTAAGCGCCATTTTAAAACATTTTATAGTATAAGTCCATCAGTCCAGTGATACCTGATACATTGCATAAAAAGGAATATTCTTTAAGTCATGATAAATAAAAAAAGTCCAATTTTATTTTGTAATCATTTCCCTTGTTTTTAGCCACTTTGGTTGTAAAGACATTTTAGCTCAAATTAAAACGAATGGAGTTGATTCGTTTGGCAATTAAACTCTTCATATGCTAACATCAGCATACCTAGCCGGGCCCCGTTAACCTGTAGGAATAGCCACCTACCTCTGCTTTGAATGACCAGAACGTCACTGGTGTCATCTTCTCCTAGTATAAGAAGGTCACGAGACCACTGATACTACAACTAAACTACCGTTCAGTTGTGGTAGTAGTTCATGTCGTTAGATAATTATATTTACCGCTGCCATAATGTACGTTGATGATAGAGATGGCACATACTCTGTAAATACGTGGGATTTTTGTTTTAACAATATAGCACACTTTATTTTATTTCTTTTATATCCTTTTTTTATATCCGTGTACGCAAAAGTCCCACATGCACTTTGAAAGACTTCTTTGGTATTGATTCACAACTAAATACAGCTTCGCATGCGCCCCAAAATCTTTGTAATTTATACACTCAGCCTTTTAGCCTCGAGTCTCGAATATTTTTAGACAGTTATAAAAGAATAGAAAAGAAAAGGAAACCTGTAAGTTTGTAGATCTGTACATTCCTTGAGTCCACGTGACAATAATTCCTGTACAATCTCTTATAGCAAAGAAAGAGTTCAGAATACTTAACGTACACTCTTACTGAACTGAAGAATGATATAAGAAGTCTGAGCTGAGTTTCGATTCATCATGATGATATCTATGACATACACGTTAGACTCACTTTAAGTCTATGTACTGCAGGCATGGCAGGGATGACTGAGCGTTTTCCCTTTTTTTTCTTCATCTTCATTTTTTTGGTGCATGATATACAACTCTTGAAGTCAATTAAAAATCTACAGTATAGACACCGTCAAATCTTTCACGAAATATTCATGATGAACCTGCCTTGTTATCGTTTTTCTCTAAATGTACTGTTGCGAATTCGGGACTTTTATTTCCCTGTTTTCCTCGTCAGTAATTGACATATAACTTATTAAATATTGACCTTATTGAGGTCTACATTGTGATCTCTAGATTATTAGTGTGTATTTTGCTTTTTGCCTGAGTTACGTGTCCCCACATGTTCACACATCCCTTTTATTTTGCGAATTTATCAATAATACTAGTGCGAGTGAAAAGAAATGCTTCGAATGCATCTAAAGGGATAAAATATGTGTCAATAAAAGCATTTCCGTGACATTATTATCATTACGATGATGTGTTTTTCCCACCAAAGAGCCGTCGAAATTTACTTACAGAATGATGGATAACATAATTATGAATAGGGTCTGGACGGTCGAGACTATATAGAGTTTATGAATGACGACGAATAATCACTCGTTACTATGTCCTTTTTTTTTCTTTATGAAGAAGAAAGACGAAACCGTACTACGTCTCCATCACGCTTCATTTCATTTGCATAGTACTGACGTCAGGACCCCCCGCAGTGGCCGGGCGACGTGTCATGCGTGTCGGCGACTCCGAGCGCCGACTCCTGCACGTTTTTCTCCTTCCTTTTCTGCCGGTCCCGTCCCTGTGGACCAAGTAATACCAGATACTGTCTCTTTCTGACTGTAGCGGAAGGTATCTGTTACCTATTTAATTGGGCACCCACACATTTTAAACATAGTCCTATCCTCGCATACACGTGTCATGCAAGACACATACAACACGCACACACATACACACACACACACACACACACACACACACACGCACGCACAGTCTGCATTTTCCTCGACAGATGTGATGGAACTAAAAACAAGTTTGCTTCTCCGAATTGCGCGAGGGACCAAAAAATTATCCAACCCACCACCCGCAATTCGATTTAAACGCTGTGGAAGTAATTTTATTGAATAGTCATCTTAATGGCGAGACTTGCAATTTATTGATATATTCATCCCCTGTAGTTTGAAAAAAAAAAGTATTTAGATGACAAATACAATTGATATAGATGTCCCTCAGTCTTCGAAGTTCTACTCTATCCCGTTATTGTGCGCAATACAGGTATAGCAAGCCGGAGTGTAAAAGAGAACGGGTGTATGGTAAACACAATTACAATCTTTTTGTAATTACGTATCATTAGACTTAGCTTATATCATTATGAAAAATTTCCACGATGAAACGTAACTTTTATTATTCCGTATATACATCCGGGTATGTGCATATGCAATTATGTAGTATTTACACTATTTATGACGTAATTTGTTTTGAATCTCCAGAGTGAGGGGTAAAACACTACGTCCCTCGGATAGAACATAAATGCACCCAGCTCTATGCGATGACTTAGAGGACAAGTTCACCTTCATTAACATAAGGATTGAGAGAATGCAGCAATATTAGTAGAACATAATACTATCGCTGAAAGTTTGAGGAAAATTGGACAATCGATGCAAAAGTTATGAATTTTTAAAATTTTTGTGTTGGAAGCTGGATGAGGAGACTACTAAGGCTCGTGATATCATATGAGTACAACAGTATAAAGAAAATGTAAAGAAAATTCAACATATTTTCACTTTTTTCCCATAATAAAAGAGCACTTGACTTGTCTCTTTCTAAAGGCAATGGGAATAATATTACCCATAACATATGTCAGTAACGAGTCAAGGGAATGTGTCATTTTTTCAAAAGATGAAATTTTGTGAAATTTTCTTTATATTTTCCTTTAGTATATTGTTGTACGCGTGTGACATCATACACTGCAGTAGTCTTCTCATCCAGCGGTGACTGCACAAAAACTTCAAAAATTCATAACTTTTGAACGGATTGTCTGTTTTTCCTCAAACTTTCAATGATGTGTTCTACTAATATCGCTACATTCTCTCAATCCTTATGTTAATGAAGGTGAACTTGTCCTTTTTAATGAAGTGGGGTCTTGTGTCAGTGGTGACTCTCTCGCACAGGGGACCTCCATTTCATGTCATATCCGAGGGACGAAGTGGTTTGCCTCTTACTAGAGGGGACGGTATATTATGATTACCCACAGCATTGCTCATACTGTAGGACCCGGGAATCGAACCAGTGTCCTTTGAATCGTGACGCAGACGCGCTACCGACTGAGCCAAGGCATTATTTACCATTTGCAGATGAAAAACAAAAACCCATCTTTAATAATTCAAAATAGTTCTAAAATGTGAGTTTGTGGTAGAAACAATCTTGAGTATTGTTAAATGTACAGCATGGAAACAACAGTTATAATGAAATTGTTTGTAGAACAAACCGTCTACAGTTATGGTTTATTGAGAAAAATAGTGGTATTTCCTTATAGGCTTTATTGCGAAATGTTTACGCATGGTAGGATGTTTTGTGATACAACTGACCTACACAGTCATATGCATCAAAGGTGATGAATTCAAACATTATTTTTTTTCTTTAATCACTGCTCCAAATGGCAAACAATACCTTGTATTTGTACGGAAATAATTAGTAGAAATCAACCTTGGCGTACTTTAGATTTTATTCTCTGACGTCGTTCATGATTTCATTCAACTGAGACGAGCTATGTATTGCGTTCACATTATTTTGTCATTCAATTTCACCCCCTTTTTTTCCATTTCTATCGGACTATGACGATGCGCGTCATTCTCGTCACGCGCATAGCTACCAAAACATTGCTTGCACGTGCAATTAAGAGAGTTCATGAGATTGTTGAATTACTAGCGCTTCGTACCAAATGCCTCTTTTATGTCATTCTGCGTGAATGATAGATGATTAGATATCTAACGTGATAGATTTAAATCATTCAACGGACGAGCATAATCTTGAAGATCACGTTTTACACAAAGAGGGTCCGTCAAGACATGCGGTCGCATTCGGGATTTTTTAATGTGTTCTCCGCCATTACTACACTGCAAAAAGTCCGGTGTTAAATAGTGAACACCGAGCTGGTGTTAAATTTTCGGTGCTCATTTATGGTGTTAAATTAACACCTCCGGGTGTCATTTCCAAATATAAAACCGTTTTTGAAGAGTTTCTTAGTAACTGCACTTCTTGTTGAATTTTGATTTAAACAAGACGATCAAGAATTTTACATTAAAATATTAGATTGTTGAACAAATGTGAAAATAAATTTACACCACAGTAACACCAGCTGGTGTGGTCTCTTATTGAAGCTGGACGGGTGTTAAACCATTGATATTAACACCAGCAATATCAAATCAACACCATGTGGTGTCATTTTTGAATTAACACCAGTACAGTGTCAAAATATCACCAGGTACAGTGTCAAATTAACGCCACGAAGTGTCAGGTGAACACTTTTCAACACCATCACAGTGCATTTTTAACACCTGTGGGTGTGATCCTTTATTGAAGTTTGATCGGTGTTAGATTTAACACCCGTGGTGTTAAATCTAACACCGATGTTTTTACAGTGTATCTCACCCTTCCATTTCTGTTCCATTTCTGAATTCATCGAAATTTGGGCAGTTTTCTGAGTGTGAAACAAAGTCACCACTAATCCTGTATAACAGTCTTGCTTCCTGTATCATACATGTTGGGATATCCTGAGTTGAAATTACAACAAAAGAGAGAGGGAGAGAGAGAGAGAACAGCTGTTTCGCTCGGTTCAAAAGCGGCCTCTCACTGCCGAGGAAAAAGTAATATCTGGATTAATAAATTCTTTTTCCCCCTCCGTCATTGTCTGTGGCTTGGCGGTGGAAAGTGCCGACTCTCACAGGACACCCCTTTTTTGGCTAAATGTACAATGTGGACATTCTGCTTTTCATCGCAGACAAAGATAGTATATGCAAGGAGCGTCGGAAGCTCCTTGGTATATGCACATGTTATCGTTGTAAGGCGGTTTTATGTTGAAGCGCGACAGTTTGTCCTGTTCTCCCAATGACTAAATGGATCACCTGAAAGTAAAACATCTACTGTATTCTCACAAAATTTCCTACTATTTCCGTTTCTTTCCCGTATATCTGATTCCTTCTTTCTCCCGAATGCGTGTACCTGTTCATTCTGCAAACACCCCTGCGTGGGTTTGTGGTTGCAACGCTGCCAGAAATTGAAGAGTTCCTTGAGGTGGGGGCGTGACAAAAAAAAAAAAAAAAAATGGTAACCGCCTCCCAAATTTGTCTCAAAGCACGCAGTCTGTATAAAGTTGGCTGTTTTACGCTTATGCGATGCAGCAAAAGGATACACACTTTTCTCAGTCGCACAATACATGTAGTACTTTAAAAAAGCCCTCAGCAAAACATAATTCGCGGCAGGTAGACGGATGAACGTACCCGTTTCTAAAGATTTTCAGTTCAATTTAACTGTAAAACTTAGTTGAGTATACCTCTTGCATTAGCAAGAGCTGAGAGCTCATTCCAATCAATGTGAATCTTGTAAAAGGGAATTTATCATGAGCAGTTTATCGACTTTGATCTCGTGGGAGAGGGAAGGGGGTAATGAAATCGATGGTATGGAACGTCTCTGAATAACACGAAAGTGGGCGATATCGAAAACACGATAACATAATAGTATCATAGTCCAGTTTATCGTTCGGAGAATTTAATCCAATGATTGAAACATTTCATCGCTTATGCAAGGGAAAGGTCACTGAAGGCATACGGAAATATTGAATACTGATGGATTTCAGTGGAAGTGAAGCGACAATTAAATCGTCTTTTGTGTTGTCCGTTGGGGATTGGTCGTTGTGGTCACGTGCTTAGTGCGTCACTTGGGTTTAACCCCACTTGCCTAAGTTATCGGACACCCACGCACGCGCATACGTAGACTGCGCATCACAAAACCAATAACAAAAAAAAAAAAAGTGGCACGCCGCGATTTTACTTGACTGAGGACTAAAAATAGGGGAAATTGGTCAACTTTGTCAATGTTTAGGACTATCATACTCTCAAAGAATAATTCTACTCCTACATAATTCTAAAATCTGGGGTAATAAAGTGACTGGGAAACTGTGAATTTACAACGCTTTATTATAGAGTAGAGTGATTACGCATGTTTTACTGGCCTCTTTACATTTCTTAGAAACCGCCTACACACTCCTCGTTTTCAACTCTTTTTCACTTTCAACTTTTGAAAGGATGCTGCTATTGCTTCCAAAGTTGGAAGTAGCCAGGAATAGAACGTCCTTACACAGTGTGTATTATTTCAGATTAATGTTATAATCCTTTCATTGTGGTTCACTGTCGAGTTTTACATTCTGTATTTTTGTTCCATTCGTTGCACAGAGCGCGGCTTGATGAGGATTACGCACTTTAATAGACCCTATATTTGAAAGGCTCTTTCTCAGTAAACACTTGTCCAGATTATGTCATTTCTTTCCATTATTCAATAAGGTTAGGAAACTCCATTAGTATTGAGTTATACATAATTTTAAAGCTTAGTGTCTGCTCTCTAAGAAACCGCCCTTTTAAACTAAAAATTCCTGCCTGGCGACTTTTTGTTGGTTTCGTGAGTCAGGCTCACACATGGGGCTTTCTAACAAGCTGTCTTGCATCGCACGGTTCTATTCTTATGTGTACTCATTATAGAGTCATAACGAACACGATCTCTCGAGGAATCTGTCATTTCATAATATTTACCCTTAAATGATTTTCACATGACCAATGGGACTTTTTATGATGTGCAGTTGACTTATTTACGATTTTGACTTTGTTTTCTAAGTACAATTATGAACATGTAAGGCAAGTCATGATTTCTTTCCCCACTCCCTCTCGTAAATAAGTCACACTATGATTTAAAAATTCAGCGATCTTGTCTTTTCATGCATTGTGCAATTTCCGTCAAGGTAGATGAAATAAAGCAATCATCGATTTGATATAAGTTTTATATTCCGATGTGCGGAAATTTGAACTATTTTAAAGTTTTCGCCAACAGTCTTAACGTGCGAAATTCGTCAGAGACCTTCACCGATTTTATCAATTTTAAAGCGAATGCTCAAGTTTACAATAATTTTACCACAATCATGAATCGAAGATGCAGAACAGTATTATTTTCGATCAAATGAACTAAATTTACAGGGTTTTTTTTTTGTACTACATGCTATGTTCTGATCTTTCTTTGTCCAATGTTGAAAATTACTAACAGTATTGAAGAACCATTCTCGACTAGCACTTGTGCTAACTTTTGGTTCTCCTTTTTTTTTTCTAAACAATCAAGGTAAACATTATGTACCATGATTATGTATGCATATATCTATACCTACACACAAATCTTTGTTAATTGTATTCATAATTATGATTATCATCATACTAACAAATTCATGCCAATTTTTGCCTTGTGTATTCATATTCTCATGTAAATATGTGTTGTTGTTGTTGCTGTTGTTGTTGTTAATAAACTCAAACTCAAACTCAAATCTGATCGACATAAGATTTAAAAGCCATGTCACGTGTCTCCATGAAACAGTAATGTTGTTTCACACAAATATGCAAAGTAGAGGAAATTATAACGTCATGGCACTGCAAGTCTCCCACAGAATACATGATATCAACCCGTGTGCTATGCTTCGTACCAAATTTCGTTCTGCTGAAATAAATTCGAAATAGATAAATCGTAGTATTCAAATCAATGTATTGTAAGGAGCGCATAAACTTAGTAACGGCATGGAGGTCCTCTCACCTCCCTGGTAACGCTAATTTAGAGGAAGACAGATAGTGTTGTTGCTCTAATTACAGACCAAAATATGACTAACATAATATTCTTTAACGATTTGTAGAATTCGTGAGTGTTTTTATTTGCTGGAAAGAAGAATGAAAATAATTGAATTGAATTGAATTGAATTGAATTGAATTGAATTGAATTGAATTGAATTGAGTTGAATTGAATTGAATTGAATTGAATTGAATTGAATTGAATTGAATTGGGAGGCGATGACATTATCATTTCATCTGATTTGCATATTGGAATATAGTCAAAGCGACAATTTTGTTACACATAATATTTTAAACGTCCTTTAATGAATTCATCGTGTTTGTCTGACACTACCAAATACACTTATCAAACACGTCAAAGTCAACTGGAGTGACTAGGACATCGAATATAGCATTTCACTTTTTTTGCTTAACTCTCTTTGACAAAGGGAGAAAGCAAACTTATATTCAAGCAATTTCCAGGCAATTCTAAGAAAATGAAATATTGATCATGGTAAGGTTAGAAAGCAAAAATATTTTCCGACGATTTCCAGGCAATTCTTCGAAAATGAAAAATTGGGTAATGATAGTGAAAGAAAAAAAGGCATCTGTTCACCACATTCTTTCGCGCCGAAGTAGTTCCTGTGTCACTTTGACTTTTTATCCCATTCTGTGTCAGGGACTGTAGACGGTGAGTACTATGCTATGGGATTTTCGGTGCCAATCAACACTCAAGGCACACACAGGGTTAATGGTTAGTGGGCGTGCTTGAAACATTCCCTTTTCATTCGTTGCCGTTTCGTGATAAGTGAAATTGGGGGAAAGTCAATATTGAGAGTTTCCGATTGATTTTGACTTCCGTGTTTCAAAACACTTCCCAGGCTTCAATGCTGAAAGCGGCAGATCTCTGAATGGCTGAAAATACTCGTGTCTATGACTCGGCAGTAAGCTATGCATCCACGATTATTCCAAGCAACTTTCTGCCTCTTTTGGTCACTCTTTCTCCTTGCTTAAAGGGGCATTCCGGACGATTTTCATAATTTCACATCATGTAGTACTTAAATCAACAGCTTCATTTATAGATTTGTAGAATTTATTGTGGTTCTTGAGCAGAGAAACAGTACTTTCAAATTACACTGAACAAAGATGATGACATAGGAGCCTCATATATCTCAGAAATGTAGCAGTCTGTGTCATTCCATTACAATACCGTATGCTTGCAAGCTCACCTGTGTGTAATCTATGCATGCCTTCTTCTTTTGTGCTGCTTCCTTGAGCCACATCTCATGCATTCTTGTGGTGAGGCTACCATGTCATCATCCTTGTTCATTACAATTTGTTATAAACTTCGAAAACATTCTTATTTTTCATCCCAATCATTATAAATCCTGAAACTCTGTACCCAGTATAACTAATTTATGTTCAAATGTAAAAATTTGAAAATCATCCGGAGGTCTCCTTTAATCCCTCAGCAAAAAAATTCAGGCAATGTACCTCGTAATCAATTTATCCCTCTTTTTTTTTTTTACTACTCGGCAATTATATTCATTTATAATCATTCATCAACTCATTGATAATCGAATGCTGCAGATATATGTACCGTAGAATGATACGACTGGGGGCCATCGAGAAAAATTACGCATTGACAGTAAAAGAAGAAGGGTTAGTTTAAAGCTGAAAGTTTAACTTTTTTGTTACAAAATATGGAAAATAATTTTGTTTTCCGCAGGTGTGAGTAAACAGGTGCCTATGTGATCGTCTTGATATTTTATCTCCTGTTTATCGCTTTATTTTTGGTATAAGGTATGGAATTCTGTAAGTTACTGCAGTATTCCGAGCATATATAACAACACTAGAGACAGATACGGTAATACGTTTATTACACATCCATGGAAATACCTAAGATTGTAAATGGAACCCCTTGAAACCCCCTTGAAACTAATCACACCACTTTGCATCTTTCATTTCATTTATCCACCTTATGATGAACAATGTGTATTTTATGGGGCAAATTGACCAACTGCAGGGTTCCGACAAAATTTGTTGTAAGAAAGAGAAAAGAAGAAGGAGAAGAAGATCATGAAGATGATGATGAAGAAGAAGAAAAAAAGAAAGACCAAAATGTACTGCTTTCTTTGCGGACAAGTGGAGAGGCAAAAATCATGACATACGTTAATTGCACAAGTCTTCTTCAGTGTAATAATATGAAGAGAGGCTGGATATACGTACTAAAATCTCTCACACACTGAACTGGTTAGACTGTTTTCGTGTTTTTCTCAAAGTCATTCCAACGAGCGCACCGAAGCATTAATTGTGTTAGAGATGAACACATTTATCTAGTTAAAGTGTCTCGTACAATCTTTGGCTCAGAGCAGCCAGTGGTTGTTAATACGATGTAAACATAACTTGAGCACTCCGTCTGCAGATTGAGCAAAATATTGACATGAAAATGATTTGATTCAATATCTCTCTTGCCGACAACAATCAAAAGAAGACATGCGAAAAATATCAACCAGATGATCACATGCTGTTTTTGAGAGCAGAATTCATGTTTTGATTTCTAAAAAGGACAAGTTTAATGCGATTTGAGGTTGTCATGTTGCCGTAATCGAATACCAAAACCACTGTGGGTGGTTTGTATTTGTGATATTGATGTATCTCCATCTCAGAAGTGTGAAATATTGTCTTGCCGTAACAAGCACAGCTCTTACAACAAGTTCTTTTTAGGACAAGTAATTTTGTTGTTCGAAGACGTTTCTTTGCAGCGAATATGTTTGCATATACTTTCTACGCTGTACAATGCATCTACTTTGGACTATATCCAATTTAATATAGAACATGAACATAAAAGACATATTCACTATCACATACACACAGCTTTCTCCACTTAAACTCTCCACACTTTTGCACAAGACACCGCTGTGTTTTTTTTTTCTTCATTCCCCTTCTCTCTTTCAGTAATTGGTGACTCGAATATCTCTTTAATTTGTCATAATATGGTATAGACAATTATTTTTGAGGTCATTATCCTCGTCAAACGTTTGTTTATGATGGTCTTTTGTATTTCTGCTTTATCTACATAGAGTTGCTTTATTTGTCTTTTGAACGGCAAGTAGGCCCTATATGTGACCCTGCATCACAAAACAAACAAAAAGTCGCCAGATATGAAATTTGAATTCAGAGCATATTCTTAAAGAGCAGACTCTAAGCTTTAAAATGAAGTATAACTCAAATCAAATGGACTTTCCTAACCTATCTGAATATTGGAAAGAAAGCACGCACTCAGGAAAAGTGTGAACTGAGAAAAGAGGCTCTACGGTGTCTATTCCACCGCTTAATCTTTACCAAGCCGTGCTGGCTGTGTGATGAATGGAACAAAAAACAGGATGTAAACCACCGGAGTAACAACAATGAAGGGATTATCAGATTAAACTGAAATTGAGCATGCCTTTTTAACACATTCTGTCCATAATTAATGCCAAATTTCCAAGCAGTATCATCATCCTTTCAAACGTCATTAGAGTTGAAAGTGAAGAGTGTGTACAAGGTTTTTTAAGAAATGAAAAGTGACTCTAAAGACACACCTAATCACACTATTCTACCAAAAGTGTTCGAGATAAACTTCTAAAAAAAAACACACTTTCCTGCCCGTTTTATGATCCCAAATTTTAGCATAATGTAAAAGAATTGCTCTTACAGGAAATATGAAAAAGTCAAGATCGGCTAGGTTGACCCATTTCAACTATTTTCAGTATTCACGCAAAATCAGTGTAGGCGACGTTTTGTTCGTTTTGTGGTGCACGGTCACATAAGCTTTTATGTGATTCTTACGATTGCATATGCGTAATTACAATAATACCTGCTCGCTTTCATTATGTATTTTCACGGAATATTGTCTTACACTTAATTGATCGCTTATCTGTTTCAACTGGTTGATTCAAACAATATTTTACTCAGTTACTTCGTTCAATTGACATTGCTTTACGGAAAAAAAAAGAAATGCAAAAATAAAACCAATCAATCGATCCAATTCATCCGTCCATCCATCCATCAATAATCAATCCATCAATCTATCTATCTATCAATCAATCAATCAATCAATTAATTAATCAATCAGTCAATCAATCCACCCATCAATCAATCAATCAATCAAGCAATCCACCAATCAATCAATCAATCAATCAATCAATCAATCAATCAATCAATCAAAAAAAGACAAGCCGTCTGCAGTTGTTGCGTGGAATAAATCATCCTCTGAAATAACAACAGTTGCTATGACAATTATTGCAGTGGCAGCGGCAACAAGTACGATTACAACAACATTCATCAACATGTTGTCATGGTCGCCATGTTGTGGAAGGTCTTTTATGTCGAGAACTGGTGGGAGCCGTGTCTCGTCGGGATTCGTTCTGTATACGTGCAGTAATATGTGTAACACCCATAATATACAGCGGGCGTTGACTTTTGTGGAAGATATTACAGATACCATCTCGCGGCGCGTGCGACGACGATATAGGGCAAATAATATGTCAAGTGCTATCCACTGAGTTTGTTGTTATTGTATGAGCTTCGCGATGTTTTCCCAAGATAAAGATGGAGAGGGAGAGATGAATATGATGATGACGATGATGATGACAACAAAATGATGAAAGTAACTATAATGTGAACAGATCTGTGTGTGTATGTGTATGTATGTATGTCTTCTGAGTGTTGTGTGTGTGTGTGTATGTGCGTTGTGTGTGTTGTGTGAGTTGATATGCCCCAAATCTTGGAGATTTCTCACTTGGATTTCCGAATATTCAATCATGGGGCTCGATGCAGCTGATTTATCTCACCAGTTATCAGTTCGTAACTAGGAAAAACATATTTTGAGCTGAGCCCTAACGTAATATTAATGATATCCGCTTAAGTCAGACAGCACCGCGGGAAAATCTACCCGCGGATTTCGGGTTCAGGCGACGGCTAGCTATAGGGGTGCAATTTCCGATCGTCTAGTCCTGGAGAAATTTTTAAGAGTCATCTGGCTACGTTTCAGCCATAACGCACACACAAATGTATTTTAACGCACGCACGAATGCACTCGCCATGTCCACTGCGTGGTCTGTACTTAAACACAGGCGTCGTGGACGTCCCCATTTAAGTTTCGGAGCTCCTAGATTTCGCTCTGACCACTGACATAGTCTCTACCCGGCGTGATCTCTCGGAAGAAGTCACGGTAGTTTGGTGAACACTGGTTAAATCTTTCAAGAAGTCAGGCCTTTCGTGCGTAAGTAAGTAAATAATAGTAAGGGCCCATTAATGTTGCTTTTGTCCGAAAATAGTCCCTGAGCCTTAAAACATTTTGCTCGTTTTCTTCCGTAGCAGTTACACTGTGCCTCCTTTCGACCAAACTTTAATGCGATCAGTATAGAATAATAGTTAAGTGTTTATAGATATGTATGCAGATACTACTTTAATTGTACCTAACTCGTCTCACAATGACCTAGAAATAAAAGAGAATCTAAATACTGGGAACAGTTCTGCAAGAGTCAAATTTATCAGAAATTTGAGCTTGTTTTGACAAAGAGAAATAACTGCATATCGTCTTTTTTTTTCAAAAATTTTGCTTATCATTCCGATACCAGTGAAATTGAATTTCGAAAGCTTTATTCCTGTAAGGATTGGTGCGAACCACGGATTCTAGATCAAAGGGATAGGAGGTGGAGTCTCTGTTCTTTTAAGATTTTGCATGAACTTAAACCAAACCATTCATCAGTACAAATACTTGTGGATATCTGATAGGATGATGACGATAACTTTTGGATTGTTTTTCGAGTTGAATTGAATTGAAAATTGAATTGAATTGAATTGAATTGAATTGAATTGAATTGAATTGAATTGAATTGAATTGAACTGAATTGAATTGAGTTTATGGAAAATGCGCTATATAAGTATACTATTATTATTATTATTATTATTATCATTATTATTATTATTATTATTATTATTATTATTATTATTATCATCATCATCATTATTATTATTATTATTATTATTATTATGAATTGAATTGTTTTTCGAGTGGTCCACGTCCTAAAACTACGCTTTTCAGAAATCACTCTTTTCCATCTCTATACTTAAAAGCGTGTAAACTAAATCTGTTCGACTGGACTTACTTGTGAAAATCACGGAGAGAACAGTCTAATTTACACGCTTTTTGCATACTACTTGGATGAATCAAAATCTACGTCGATATCTCTGTACTTACTTTTTGTCGCCATTGCTAATTATGTTTTGTTTTCTCATTATATATTCATGTAACATACTTTATGACTTGTACTTCTTACAAACTACTTTTAGCAATGCCAATTGTAAATGTACACTTTGTATCAAATATTACTTTAATCTGGCTGGAAATTGCATAACTGTATGATTATTAAAATTGTTAGAAATGTAAAATTATAAAACTGTGTTATTGAATTAAATTAAAAATTCAGTTTAATTTTGGTTCTAAGGTAGGTATCCATCAAAGATATACTCTCCGGGAAATGTAATCGTCCGCATAGTATAATCGGCATTCAAAGCGTGTGCAAACATCGTAATAAAGGTTGAAAGGATTTTTGAATTGTACCGTGTCTTATCATCACGTCTAATTCTTACTTCAAGCGTTTTGTGATTAAGTTGATTCAATTTCTATAACGTACAAACCGGATTCTGCATTTTAATGATCTTTATTTCCTGTCCCATTCCCGTTTGACTTTAAAAAAAAAAAAAAAAAATTTCGATAATTGTCGACGATCTGTCATAAAAGCAAAAAACAAACAAACAAACAAACAAACAATACTTAGACAGACTTAATCTGCGACGCCCCGATCATGCCGATCTCAGCGTTAGTTGATTTGACCCGACATAAACTTCGAGGTGCGCCATGACGGATGGCTATACCGTGCCACCTTTTCTCAGTAATTTTCCCCCCTTTCTTTCAAAATTACCTTGCTTATTCCGTGGCATTAACCCGTATTTATGAACTGGGCTGCCAAAGAAGATTGATCCCCTGTCACGGTCAACGGTAGGGCGTTGGCGGGGAAGAGAAAAGCTCACCCCCATCATGCAACCACGCCCTTGTCTTAAAGTGTGAAGTTATTGGTCAAAAGTTTGTACAATTCTTGGCGGCAGAGATAGACTCTTATATCTGAACTCTCCACGTGGATTAATGATCGACGCAGCGAAACAATAGCAATCAAGCGTGGAAACATTCAAATAGCCTTTTTCTTCTTTTGATTCCAAAGAAAGTTGTGAATAACTTCGTTGCGTCTCTCTTATTAAACATGTCAAGATGATTATAAACGTATGGATGAAATATCATAACATTTTATATCATGATGGTAAGATGCACACAGGGCAAGATATTACGATGTATTATTTCTATTGTGTATCACGTTATATCTTGTCATATCATTCTCTGAATGGTTATGCTGTATCACATCGTAATATGAAAGTAATCATGATTTATATTGCATAGCGAATGTCAAATCAAACTGATCAATGCACTTTGTATATAGTCAAAATCGTCTCAATGACGACATTCAAAAAGAATATGGGGCCTTTTTTTTTCTTTTCTTTTTCAAAATTGACACTGAGGGTTATGTATATGAAATGTATTACAACAAAAAACGTGTGGATTTTTATAGCAGGGGAGCAGCCTTTAACGCTTTCACTGATCCCACTTGATGATTTGACGACGAATGTGTAACATATCACGATGGTTGTTCCAACTAGTTTTGATATTCCGTTGTCAACGTCGTCGTTGTTGTTGTTGTTGTGGTTGTTGTCACGTTCTTGGCATTGGCCTGACATGAGTGACTCCTCTCTAATCCGCTCAGGAATACGTGTCCTCTCCTTTGTAGTGTATTTCTGGTGAAAGGATAAAAAGGGGATAATCTCCCCTCCATGATATCATCATTGTTCCATAGCGAACAAAAAAAAAATGATGTTAGTTGTGCGAGGTAAAACAAGTAAATTAAAATCCAGGATGTCATGCACGAAAATTAATAACAACACTAAACATGTCGGTGAAACTATGATTAACTTTCTTTCTCCCCCCCCCCCCCCCCCCCACCTCTCCTCTTTGCGTGATAGATTAAACACCTGAGCGAGACGCATCCCACGGCCTTACTTTGGCGTCAGCGTCGTGTGCTACTGGTAACTAGGTGAGAACGCGGATACACATTGCACAAGATGAGCTCGTCCGCTGACATTACGAGCTCAGACAAGCGGGTGGAGGAGGGTGCACAACCGAATCCGAAGCGGCGGAAAAGCTCTTCCGCGAACTCGTTCGCAAATGGGCACAACAGAAAGGGCGACTCAGCTGATACCTCTGCCACACCGGCCACAGTAACCACAAAACCAAAATCGACACCCACAGATAGCAACTTCTCCGAACGTGTGGCTAGTTCATCTGCTACTTATTCAGGAGCCGAGGCGGAATCGGTAGACACAACACCAAGCGCAATGGCTGGGACTGTACCATCGAACTCGACAGTCAATGGCACTGTCCAAGTTGACGGAGATTCAAATCTTGCGGATTCGGAGAGGCGATCAACCAATGGGGATTCGCAGTCAACGGCAGCTGGCCAATCGTTACGAAGGAATCAATTTGGTGAAGTGTCCGATGGACACATGTCGCTTGACGATTGGTTGGAACAATGGAGAAGAGGAAAGACGAGGTTCACCATGAAAGTACCACACAGGTATGATAGATCGAGATTTTGGGTTTTTTTTTGTGATTGTCCTTTCAAAACTCTTATCAAAGACGTCCTTAAAGGGGTCGTATAGTTCTGGTTAAGACCTAATTTCAGGTTTCTAACATTTTTTTTTTTTTTTTTTGGTGAGATAATGAGAAACCTCTTATGAAATATGAAAGAGCACACTTTATTACGGTCGCTTTGTTTTACTTTGTTTTTGGATGTTTTGGTCATTCCGAACCCGATTTTCATCAAATAAACTTTGAATTCCTCTTAAAATGGTATGCTCTGTACTATTTCATAAGTGTTTTCTTGGTATTTTGCCAAAACTTAAAAGCCCAATTTTTATCTCCACCAATATTGTACCATCCCTTTAACATTTAGTGAGATTTTCATCCGCAGATCCGTCTTATTTCAAGACTTTCCTTGTTCATGGATGGTCGTTGGTTGTACAGTTTGATTATCAATTTCACATCAATGACAATTAATGTATTATATTTTGACAAAACACTTTATTCTGGCATGAACTACTTTCTTAGCTGAGATAAGTGCCATAGCAGCGAATGGCTATAAGTAACCATCAACACTGATACCAATGAAGAAAGGTGGAAGGTCTGTTCTAGTATAGGCCATTTGTTTTTGGGACTCTGATTTACACTATATTTTCCAAAGATTTCAGACTTTTACAGAATGTATTATTCTAGGGAACTAACAGATCACCACATCGTTCAAGAACGAGAAAAGCGTAGCGTCGAGACTGGTACATACACACATGCATACAGTACAAACAGCTTTTGAAGAAAGATTTTATGCTATGCTTCTTTTACATACTTCATCAAGGAAGTACAGAATAGTGTTGTAGCGTTGGTATTGGTTTCGTACGTTGTCATGCTGCTTTTACATGATAAAGAACACATTAGATGGCTTTATCCCATTCCATGAGAATAAGAAAACCAAATATAATCGTCGCTGGGGTGACAAGCTTGTATCTGAAATTTTGGTGAAAATGACTTTTTTAAATTAATGGTCAAATAATCGGTTAAGGGATGTCCTGTCCAAATCCATACTTGCATACCCGAAAAATGAAGCCACCACGGCTTGTCAAAGGAAAGGCTATCCCATTCGCTGTAGTGCTTTGGCCGCCATGTCTTTTGGTTCTCCTGAACATTTGGCATTTTGTAGATACGAGGTCTTTCATGGGATTGAATAGCCTGTCCAAAATCAAAGCTGAAAGTTATTTTTTATTGGTATGTAGAAGAATGTTTTTCTACTCCTAATTATGGTTAATATTGTACCAAGAAGTGATGGGAATATAGAATATTTTATTTTAAGAAGTGAGTGTAAGTTTTCTATTAAATTTCGTGCAATCTTTTACTTTCTTATGTCACAGTTATTATACCATGGCACATGCAAAAAGAGGAACGTTTCGTGATTTTTTTTCTTTACATTAAATTGTTTTTGATAAAATCAATTCGGACATAAAACGGCTTCTTACTTAATTTCCAAATAGCTTAATTGATGATTAGGGTAAATTGAACAAATTTGTTCACCAAACTTTCATTATAACAATTACTTATAAAACAGGATAATTGTGACAGATGTTGATACTTAAGGAACAATGATATTATAACCAATTTAATTTGCAAACGTGATCGAGATTTAACAGTTTTTAAAACAAAGAATGCACGTCATAACTTGTTCATCTGCAGTCAAACCTGTCTTAGCGACCAACTGTCACAGCGGCCACCTGTCGTATAGGACCACTAAGAAAAAAAAATCCCTCCGAGAGAAAGGCATGTTAAGGAACCTGTATAGCGGCCTCCTGTTTATAACGGCCACTTTTTCTTTTCTCTTGCGATGACCGCTATAGACAGGTTTGACTGTATATCCAAGTCTAATGAAGCTTTTACCGTTCACTTTTTTTTTAATTTGATTGAGTCATTAAAGTCACCATGAATATTGAGTGGCCATTAACTGCTACAAGCAGAAATATTTTGTAAGATTATTTAGACGAATGGCAGAAATATACTACTTTTTGAAGAAAAAAAAATGAAAATGGGGGAAATGTGTACATGGGATCCAATGGAGTCACATGACCATATACATGGTCGACGCAGTAGCTGTCTATTGCTGTCCTTCCAGTTCCATAGAAACCTTCAGTGCACGAAGGCTTTAACTTACTTTGGACGTTCCCAGGCTTGATTTGAAATGACGCTGTCCATCAACATGATCAGAAATCCACTAAAGAAATGCAATGGGATTAGCGATAATTGATGTGATTGCATAACGTAGGTGGACAGTTGCCTTTTGTGTTGTTCTGTATTGTGTTGGTGGGTTTTTTTTTCTGAACCTTTCCAATTTTATAATAATCATTATAATAATCATTTGCTTGTTTGTATATCTGTTTTTACTTTGAAATGGATTAGTTATGAAATGGGATAAGTTACAGTGTTAATCACCTACTCAAAATGTGAACATTGTGCGAAAATGTTATTAATTATGTTGAGATGGAGAAAATTAAAACAAACTTGAATTTGAACTTGAACATCGTCCAAACTGATAAGTGCGCAAAACTTTATTGCGTAACTTTCAAGCGTCCCATTCTACCTTGACTGTTGACGTTGTCTGATTAGCAGTCAAAGTGCCGCAAATTACTGCACCCGTTCAGTGACTTGCTTCCCGACGTGTATTTCAGTTGTCTACAAAATGTACTGTCTATCGCTGCTGTGCTAACATATCTTTTATTTTTGTTTTCATTTTGATTGGTAGAATGCTGGTAAAACACATAGACAGACTAGTGGAAGGCAGAACTAAGCCATCTTTCTTCGTGCCCTGCTGTGGAAAGACGTTAGACCTGAAATGGTAATCCAGACGAGTTTGTTACTTTTTTATTGCTACTTCTAAGAAAACATAAATATGATATCTAAATTTCTGTTTTTATAACCATTACCAGTCTTCTTCCTCTCTTCTTCAACTTCGTCTCATTATTATTATCATAATTATTACATTATTATTATTATTATTATTATCATTCATTATCATAGATCATTACTATCAGTGTCATCATTATTAGCATTATGAAATAGATAAATGACAACGAAATAGATTTTGAATTGAATTGAATTGAATTGAATTATCATCATTACTGTTAGGAATGATGACTGTCAATTGTACTTGTTCACAGATACAATTATTATTATTATTATTATTATTATTATTATTATCATCATCATTATTATTATTCTTTATTATTATCATCATTATTGTTATTGTTGTTGTTGTTATTATTAATATCATTGTTATTATTATTGTTATTGTTATTATTAGTATCATTATGATTGTGTGACCGACGTCACATATCTGCAAACAGGCGTTTTTATTGAGCCACTAATGCTAAGCAAAGCATCAGGTACAAAACGATGCCTATTTCCTAATGATAATTTGAGTCTAGAAGGAACTAATAAGAGGGATGACAATTGTTAGGATCCGGACCCAGTCTAATCACTGACGGAAGACGAAGTGTGTCGAAGTGAGCCTTATATAGACATGTAAATATTGGCTTCTCTCTTACTATGCGCAGATGTCATTATTATGTGACAATGATAATGGTAATGTATCTTTCATTCTTAATATTTCACGTTTCAATAGTGGTTACAACAGTTTAATGTCGTATTAACCAGTTACTATGATTATTACCATCACAACTACCACCAATATCTTTATGATTTTCGTGACTATGGCAGTAATGATTAGAAGCAGGTCTATGATAATTGAGGATGGTGGTTAAAATTTTCATATTTCAGTCATCATATTTATTTAATTATTATACAGTTGTTATCACTGTGATTAGTCTAAATGTTTCTGTTTCTGTAATTATTAATTATCGTCAATGTTGTTCTTGTCCAGGTTGGCTGATAAAGGTTACAGCGTCACCGGAGTGGAAATCGCAGAGACGGCATGCAGGCAGTTCTTCGAAGAGCACGACTTGCAGTTCACGGTCGAGGACGTCGACGATCACGTCGGCGGAAGTCTGTTCAAGGTGAAGTAGTGTTCACTGGACATAACTACTCACTAAGATCATATATATATATATATATATATATATATGCATGCCATATATATTCATATATTATATATATCATATATTCATAGGGCCTACATAATCATTTATCTATATGTCTACATAAATATTCACTTGATCATGGCGATAAAGACTGGCAAAGAAATACAATTAAATAAACATATGATCACAGACAATGTCCCAGGTTATATTACATGACATACTCTTCCCATGACTAGACGTGCAAATGGCTAGTCAGAGCAAAACGTCGTTATTAGCAGTATTAGGCGAAAATCCCAACGTAGGCGTGCGTATTTACGTAAAAATGACGATAATAGTAATTATGCTTTATACATAGCACTAAGCGCCCTAATTGCACCTCATGGGACTATATTTACAGTCATTAATCAATTTTGCTTTGTAAATATTTATGTTCCTTAAGCTCTCTACCTAGTGGATTCGAAGGAATATAAGTTATTTGTGTTCATGTAATCATTTTTTTTTACTGTAGGCGTATGACATTTCGTTCTTTTTTGTGTGTCTTTTTAAGTCTCACATTGCTAAACATTAGTCTTGTTCATGATTTTTCTATGACGTGTACTGTGCATCAAGTCTACCATGAATGAAAAAAAAAAAAAAAAAAACATTATCCTGAAACTAATAAGGCTACCCGGAATAGAAACTTAACACATATACAAACGTGGGATTCATAACTTCATTGTTGTTGGGTGTTGTTGTTGTTTTTTTCTGGATATCAGGTATTATTTTTCTTTCTTTTTTTTTTTTGTCGTGAGTGACTGGTGGTGTGATTATCCCATCAATAACGATGCCACGCGTACCCTTGAACTGTCGAGTATCGTCAGGTTATTCATGTCTAAAAATTACAATGTGCACATTAATTCATTACTGGAATTGGGGTGTAGACAACCTCGTCTTAATGGTGCAGACAACACGCACAGAATGACTAACGGACTCCTAACCGCATTCTGCCCCTAACCAACACACAACGTGGTGCTAGAAGGACGCTGTCACAGTTAATAGGGCATTAAAGACTTCTTGTGTCTCGCTGTGCGGCTTTTCATACTCGTACATTATATTTTCATATCGTTTATCACGAATTTATCTATCTATCTATCTATTAGTACATAATATGAAGAGTTTGTTTGCAAAAACTGATAAGTCCATATTTGCCAAATGGAGATATTTGCGATTAAAGTTCAAGAAAAATAAGGAGAATAATAAGAAAATTTTTGCTTCTTTTGACCATAACTTCAAAAATATACCTTTATAATGTAGTGACCAATATATCATTTAAAAGGTATTATTGTGTACTTTTTGACAGAGATCTACTTCAAAATCTTCGAAAATGGACTTATCGGTTTTTGCAAACAAACCCTTCATATATATATATATATATATATATATATATATACACACGCACACATTTTTTTATGGATTATCAGATAATAAGAATTATTCTACATCCTAGGTTGTTTGTCAAACTGTTACCAAATACTACAACTACCACTAGTAGTAGTGATGATAATAATACCAGAAACAGAAAAAGTGATAATGATTATAACATTAAATATGCTGTGGATCGTGCGTGTGCAATTATAGTATTGTATTATAATCATTGATATCATGAACACTGTTAATGTAGGCATCATCTTAAGTATGATTACTTCTAGATGTTGTTTTCGCTTTAGTTAATAACTAGGTTATCATTTTATACATCTGTAAGGAGGAGTAGTAGTGATGTTGTGGGGTTGGTTCGTCGGGCAATATGCCCTGAATGCTATAGATATCATGGACGATGGAAGAACGCGATAGTCCTGTTGTCCTTAGAAGGCATAGCAATAATCAGTCAAAATTACTCGAACAGGCGACCACATGTCCACATCTGACGTGAGCTTCGAGGATTATTGAAAACTGCTGTACAGCGGTTGTCCTGAGAAGCATATCAGCTGCATTACTTGTTACATGTGGACATCAGTGCATGTCTTTTTGGCAGTCCTTGAGCCTACAATTTTACTTTTTCGCCACCATTCGGTCAATATTCGGTCAGTTATTGAAAGTTATCTTTACTGAGCCATCGATTCATAGCTGTGGTCAATAGTCGTTCAGTATTTTTGGTCCCTAGCCGATCTACAATTTTGGTCAGTGGTCAGTCAGCAGTCGGCCAGCAGATTTCACCCCGGTCAGTCATTTCGGGACCCCAGGACCTAAGTACTTGTAATTGATGATGTGGTTCCAGTGGTCTAGTGGAGCAAGCTCCTGACTATTAGACCAGAAGGCCGTGGGTCTAATCCTACAGAATACGTGCATCGTTGGACACGATGTTTTGTTCACAGTGTCCCCCTTTGGCCCAGGCCGGAATTCTTGAATAGAGTGGTGGAGTTCTCAAAAAGTGCAGAGCTCAACTGACGAGACCTACCCTGGATATATTTTGTTATGATGACGATGATGATGATGATAATAATGATTGTTTTGTTATTATTGTTGTCATTATTAATATTATTGTTATTGTCATCACTATAACACCACCACCACCGCCATCATCATCGTCGTCGTCATCGTCATCATAACAATTGTCAGTGTCACTATAATCGGTAGCCGTTGGAAAATGATGTGAGAAGACCGTCCAGAAATATTTAAAGGTAAAGGGGGAATTCATATTCATCGACAGCTGCAGTTTACGGCCTATCAGTGTATAATCTTGTTATCATATTCTTCTATGGCAGTCTTTGATGAATCGAAGGTAGAAGTACGTTTCAGCGGAGTACATACAAAGAAATACGCAAGGCAAAGTGGGCAAACTGTCCGCTTGTCCCGTTATTGTCATCTCTTCGCGCTAACAAAACGCCGTTATTTTTCCCCTTTCAATTTCCTTCCGCACATGATCACTTGCTTAATAGTCCGCTGAGTCATCAGCGCCTCAAAAATAAGATTAACCGGCAGGAAAAATTAATTACGTCTATAGCTCCTGCCGATATTGTGCCCGAAATATGATACTTGTGCCCGATTGACACCGAGCCACTGTGGAGGGGCATGGGCCTCGTTTCATCTCGTTCTCGTTGAGGAGGGTTAAAGGGAAAATAACACTGGCTAACTTCTTCTTTTTTTCTTGGTCTGAAAATTCCTATAAAATGATTTTCTCCCTCCATGAATGCTGAAAAAATGGTACTATATCTTCGTCACTCTGCCGTTGACATGTGAAATCAGCTTTACAGCATTGTAAGAATTTAGATAAACTTGATCTAGAGCATCACTTTATAATTATGTGTATTAAAGTATCGTCCTCTCTTTCATGCAATCTCATAAAGGAGATAAATATTCAAAAACCGCCAATATTTGCAAGGCAAATCGATATTGAGTGATCCTTTTAAACAAAATTGATTACATGTATAATTCTCTCTCCAACTTATTTGATGGATTCCCATACGACGAGACATTAATTCATATTGCAGGTCTTTACCCCCCCCCCCCCCTGTTTTTTAGATTGCTTAAGTAAATTGTGTCTATCAGCTTATTTTGAATTTTGCCTCTTTCAGGCGATGACGAAATAGTTCGTTGATTTGCCTATGTACATTAAAGCACAATAGCTTAAAGGGATGATGTACATTAAAGCACAATAGCTTAAAGGGATGATGTACATTAAAGCACAATAGCTTAAAGGGATGATGTACATTAAAGCACAATAGCTTAAAGGGATGATGGTACGATTTTGGTTGAGATGAGCCTTTAGGTTTCCAACATTTTTGATTTCAAAACCGATTTTCATCAAATGAACTTTGAATTCCTCGTAGAACTGTATGCTTTTTTTTAAATTTCATTAAGTGGTTCTAAGTATCTTGCAAAAAAAGTTAAAAGCTGAATTATTGCCTCAGCCAGTACCATATTATCCCTTTAAACTGTATCTGTTAGTGGGTAAACGTTATCCCTTGATAATATCAACGTATGTTAAGGGCGTCAAGTCGATTAAGTACGTTGTCTTTTGTCCGAGATAGTATCGACATCATGTAAAGCAAAATATCTTTTAGTTATCCCAATGCAAAATTTTTCATGCATTAGATAAAGCGAAACGAGTATCGTATATTCATCAAGAAATGTGAATAGATATGATAATTCTGATAAGCAGATCAAAGCTGCTGCTCAGATTTCATTTTCTCGGATAAAGTATAATGGTAGCACACGAAAGGTTTTCCAAACACTCTGACATAAAATTATAAAAAGTTATCTGTATATCATGGTAATCATTTCAATCAGTGCGAGCTTAATTACAATCATGAAAATTATTATGACCATGATGATGACAGTGATAGTAATATTAGTAATATTAATGATAACAGTAACAATAACAGCAATAACAATGATGATGATAGTTTATATTTTTGTAGTGCCTTTTCCGCTGGATACAAGGCGCTATGAGAATGATGTCATCCCTGGTCGCCTTACCAGGCAGTGACAGTACGAGCCCAGTGCATAGAAGCTTGTATAATAACGTGAATAAGTAGGTCTTCAAATTTTGCTTGAAGGGATTCAGTGTTGGTGATAATTTCAAAATAGGAGGGTAATGGTAATGATGATAAGTAATAATGTAAAAATGGCAATAATAACAATAATTATAATAGTAATAATAATAATAATAATAATAATAATAATAATAATAATAATAAATAATAATAATAATAATGAATAATAATAATAGTAATAATGGTAATAATGATAAAATAAGTATCATCAATAAGTATATTATTTTTATACTATTACTACTGATAATGATAACGATGATAATGATAATGGTAATAATGACTTTAACACTGGTATCATCATCGTTGTCACCATCATCACTATCAACATAAATATACTGTTGCTATCAACACTGCATTATGCTGCTGCGAAAAGACATATTATGTTGTCAATTGCACAAGTTTTAGTGTCTGTATGTTCATCTCCGTCGGAAAAAAAATGACGTAGCTTAGACGCGCAAATCGAATGCATTCTGGATACTCGTGTACAGGTGTTTAAGTCGGACCAAGCGTTTTGCAATTTGGTCCTTTATATCGTACCATCGCTGATTAGATTCCTTTGGTGTTACTTGGATACTGTGTACAAATAATATTTTTATCCTTAGAATATTGGACACGAGGATATAGCCGTCAGTTTGCGGTATTGATTTACTGGTGATCAAACAGTGACACATATTCACGAGGGATCATCTAGCATGTTATAGTAGTAGCCTTGATTTCATGGCTGAACGTTTCTTTTCTCCTCTTTCTATGGTCCGCATTTCGGCGCCACATTGTGACTATCCTTACAGTGTAAAGAATTGGCTTGGTATCAATAGGCCTTCATCATAATAACAGTGATATTAATGAATGAACGTCTTGAAACCAGAATAGGCGCTGATAAAATCAAAGCAAAGCACTGGTGGATGACAGCAATGGGAAAAGTAAATAAAAAAGAAAAATGGACTTGGCCTTGATTTACCATCACTGTTTAAAATTTGTCACCATGGCTGTATTCAGCCTACGTGATTAGATGGAATTCATTAGGTGTGTTGATCTTTACGAGAGTTGTCAAATGCATGCGTTGAACGATTACACTGCGGTGAGCCAACTTTGTGTATACTTTCGGTTGGAATCTGAGGTATCAAAAAACAAAAACAAAAAAATCAAGAAAACACGCAAAACAGAGAAGTATAGTTAACACACGAAATGAAAAAACAAAATCCTGCTACAGAAAATACTAATAGTAACAGCAATAGCAGCTCTACAGTGATGAAAACACGTCATCCATAGTTGGAAAATGACGTTGAAAGTTGGCGTTGGAAGCGCACTGTTTTCAACGGTGCTGTTCGTTATTCCGAAGGTTCGCTATTCCGAAGGTTCGTTATTCCGAAGGGTCGTTACTCCGAAGATTGGTTAATCCGAAAATGAAATTTGGAACAATGAACCTTCGGAATAACGAGCTGTGACCGTTTTCAAGATTAACGCTCTTTAACAACTGTAGTACAGGTCGTCTACAGCGTGTACATAGATTGTATTACCACAAAAGTTAACTGTAAAACTTTGATCAAATGATGGCGCCGTTCTACTTAATACACATTCTTGCATTGCTCAGTGTCGAAATGAAATACGAGGACACTAGCTTCTTTGATAAGGCTAGCTTATTACTAATCCTGTTCGTCAAAGACTCCTAAATTAAAATTATTAACAAGGTGATATGATTCAACGCCATTCACTTTTTTAATCGCACTTAATAGTTTTTTTAAAAATCACTATCTTTCCATTTTTTTCTGCAATAATTCCTTCTATACAACAACATTTTTGCACAAGCACAAAATGTGCGACGAATCAGTTTATTGTTAACAGCGTGTGAGAAATTAACACTAACTTGCCGACAACTACAGATTAACAGCAGGTCAAGCAGTGGTCAAGTTTTATGTACCCCTTTTAGTTCTCTTTTATTATGCTGTACAGAATAAAGATCATCATAAGTAGACTCACATTACTTGTGCTTCTCGGGAAATACAGGAAATTTGAGCTCTAGCCAAAACCAAATCATTTGCACTTACCATACACTAGAGGTATAACGTTTGATGACATGAACATTTATTTATACTGATGTGCACACCACGTTACCCCTGAAGGCCAGTCAATATCATTAAAATGTCGTCCGTATCTTCCTTTTGATATGCAGGCTGTTGACTGCGACGTCAGGATTTATTGCTGTGATTTCTTCAAAATAACGAGCGACCTCATCGGCCAGTTTGACTGCATCTGGGACCGAGGTTCGTACGCGGCGATGAACCCAAGCGATCGACCAAGGTGAAGACGACTTTCAGTTCTCTTTTCATTGTTAAAATTTACGTTCTTTTTCCCAGAATATATCATTTTTACACACAGTACATCGTGTCACTTTATTTTACAAGTAGATTTAGCTTGTTGTCAAATCTTAATGAATTAATATCAAAGTATTTTCATATCATAAAGATGAATCCTGGCACTAACTAAAAGGATAAGATTTGGCTAATAAGAATAAAGGTTAACAGTGCAATTCTGTAGTGTGCGAGTGCTATTTTCTGTTTTAGAAACAGTATGCAGCCTTATCAAAAACATACAAGATACGCATTCTTTCAAGTTTATTTGAGAATCAGCTACTGAGAGGTTGAGAACATTTTACCATTCTTTTTTGCAAAAAACAAAAGCAAACAACCAGGCAGACAGTTACTTATTAAGGACAGACTTCAAGTTTTCCAGGTAATGAAATGCTTCCTTGGTCGTTTGCTTGTTTTTCTGGGCACAATGCACAAGCGAAACCATTTCATAACGTGTGACCAAGACATTAAAAAAGACAGCCATTTCGATACACAGGTAATTCATAGGTTAATCAACCCGTTTATAGTTTCTTCGGACAGAGAATCAGCGTCTATAAGCGACAACATTTCAGACAGCTTTGGAGTGTACTTCGGGGTCTCTTGTCTATGAAGTTTATAATTACCTTCCTTCAAAAGCAAGAGCCCGTAATTGTGGCAACGTAACTATAAGTTCGCGCGCGCCAAAAACAAACAAACAAACAAATTCCCTCAACCCAATCTTCTCACCTTCTAGATATTGTGACGTCATCTCCAAGTTACTCCACCAAAAAGGGCGTTACCTACTCGACTGCTTCGAACTGGAGCATTCTGTTTTCGCTGGTCCCCCGCACAACGCCCCTCCTGGAGAGGTTGAAAGACTCTTTGGTAAGTACTAACCATCTTCTTCCCATATATCGCTACCCTCTATTTATCAGCTAATGATTATGCATTTGTGGTGGATGATCATTTGTACATTTACGTGTCTACAGCATAATTAATAAATATAATATAGGCCCTACATTGATAGAAGTAACTGTGTATCTGTTTGTTTATCAATAAATTTACATAATATATACTGATCCATCAATATAATTCACTTTTTTTTTTGCATTTATTCATTGTCTGTTTGTTAATTTTCAGGTATTAGTATTAGCATCTCTTTAGTCATTCGTTTGTGCCTGTATTATGTATGTATACAAATCCGCACAAAATTCATCATCATCATCTTCTTCTAAATACTTCTCAACATTCCATCTGGAACCAAGCGAGGAGGTAACAGAATGTCATCATATAGGAATATAATAGGGGACATCATCTTCACTGTGCTTACTTGAATATAAGGACGTGTTGATAATTACTGTCGTTTTGTTCATTATTTGTGATCAATGTATATACTAATAAGCAAGACATATTAAAATATTGGTGTTATTCTGTTGTTCTCTCTTCTCTTCAGACTCGTTTGTCGTCGAGCAAATCGAGCACGTGGATGCCATGACGGATTGGACACGGTCCTGGGGAGTCGAGTACTTCTTTGAAAACGATTTCATTATTAAGCACAAGAGTGAATAAAGACACGAGGGCACACGCACACACCACCACGACCACCACCACATCACTATAACTACCACAACCAAAGCACTCTAAGCCACTAGTTTGATTGTACAGAGTAGTATCAATTATCTCTTCGTGTCGGCAATCACATTCCGCAACAGATTGGGGTGACAACAGGGAGGGTGCTGCTTTTTGATTGGGCCACAGTTGATTTTCATTCGCGACCCCTGCCAATCAGTAATATTTGCCATAATCTCGTCTCGTAACGTGCGATGATAACGGCGAGAAATTCATTGTACAATCATTTACCCACTGCATCCCATTTAGCCAGGTCAGGTTATCACGCGCCGTGTGGATCCAAGTTGTCGAATTGTTCGTGTATCATGTTGTAATCCTACGTAAGCGAGAGCAGGGTGTGCCATCGTCTAACTCGGGTTTCCCAATAATAATAATAGTAATAGTAATAATAATAATAATAATAATAATAATAATAATAATAATAATAATAATAATATTAATGATGATGATAATAATAATAATAATATTATTAATAATAATAATAATAATAATAATGATAATAATAATAATAATACTAATAATAATGATAACAATAATAATAATAATAATAATAATAATAATAATAATAATAATAATAATGATAATAATAAACAGGTCAATGCAGGGCATTGAAAAACGCCGCGCGGCAGTACATTGTTATGTTTATGTGAATAGTTGGCATAATATTTCAGAATATCAATGAAGTTGAAACCGGTAATGATTTTTAAAAAAAACAGATAAATGATTCATTTGAATTGTTGACTTGAAGATGGTGGTAGAGGAGCTTTAACAGACGTTTGTCTCTTATATTGGGGGAGGGGGGCTTGCTTTTTCAGGGTTGTTTTATCTTTTATCTTCTGATTTATTCGTGTGTGTGTGTGTGTGTGTGTGTGTGTGTGTGTGGGACTGGAAAGATTTATCCTATTTAATAATTCTCCAAAGATCACAACTCTAACTTTCCTTGTGGGGAGATATTCAAATGGTGTCATATAAACTTATCATTGCAGCAGCGCAGCGATGCACCCCACGGGATAAGAAAGTTTGATTAACTTTCTTGCTTCCTTACTTTCAATACTTCTTTCCCGGTGTTCATGAAATTAATGCACACGATGTCCATCCAGTGATACATTGTGTATGTCATAATCAGAACACTGTATTCAGCCTACTTTCTTTACTTTTGGGTTCCCGTGTAGAAATAAAAAACAAAAACAAAAATAAAACACAGCAAAACAAAATTCGAACAGCGATCCCATTTCATACTGCCGACTGGCGGCATGTCTGTGGGTTTTTTCTTCTCCCGACACTGAATGTTATCAAACTTCGTGGAAACTTCAGAAAGCGAAATACAATGTTGTCAAGCTTCTAGGCATGATCTACGTCAGTGTAACTCTCTTTTCTTCTTGTTAATAAGTTTAGATCAGTCTGCTCATCTTTCATGAGAAACTTGAACGGCAATACAGAAAAACACTCACTCACATACTCAAAAGACAAAGCTTGTAGCAGTGATACAATGTAAAATCTTCAATGGGTTTGTGGTGTCACCCCCTATTGGACAATATGATATTTTTCATGAGATATTACACACTGTATCATTATTATTCACTTTTGCTGTTTTATTGAACTCAAAAACTTTTGTCGTTGTTTTGTATGATAATATACAAAGAGTTACTGTGACGTCATAACTGGCAGAGCCAGTGTCCTTGATTTGAGCGGAAACTGTGTGTTTGTTTGTTTGTTTGTTTGTTTGTCGTCTTTTTAATTTCAAATAAAAATTATTATGTGGTTCCGACAAAAGGGTAAAACAGGAGATGGTATGTACAGAGTTAGATTCTGGCTGTGGATGTTTATGATATAATGTTTATGAGGGCCTGTGAATATTTGCTAGTAGGCCTACCAACGATATATTATATTGTTGTGGTTTGTTCAGATGAATGTAAATAAAAGTCTTGTAGATGTCACTATCATTATGAGTGGACACGTGTAGATTTGCTAAATTATACGATGTATTGATCGACTGTCATATTATTACATTAATGTCACAAGTATTTATAACTGCGAGGTTTCCTTTTTCTATTACTCTTCCTTAAATTATCATCAATCGAAATCTGCTCGCAAGTTATTAGATATTTCATCGTAGCATTCATTGTTGTGGAATCGTGTGTTGTCGGTTAGTGCCCGTCTAGGTGATGTATATCTACCACTTGCCATGCTTGCGAATGGTCTATAGTGCCGTAGCCATGGTAACGAAATATAATGAGGCCTAAAGTGAATGAACAACGCAAGTATGTTATTGCGTAAGGCACATTCTCTGTGACCGCGTGTTTAGATAATTGCAATGGATTTATCGTTATCAATATTGATGTCTAACGTAATTTAGCTTTCATTTAGGGTTCATGAAGAAGGGGAAAAGTATCTTTATCATTCGAGGAATTGTCCAGAAATATATTATGACGTGTTTATATGCGATGGTACGTGCGGTTGAATTATGGACGTTATCTGTGACAATGTTGCTACGCAGTTACACGTGTTAGCATCGTATTGTGCGTTCTTTCACTATCATACACGGTATACACCTGTGCACTCTGCCTTTATAAACACTTTGCCTTGATTCTGCCTCGTAATAATTGATATTCCATGGTTCGCGTATACTGCGTAAACGACTTCCATTTTCCTTATACCACTTGTCATGAATCCAAGTGTCTACCTAGAAATGCTGAACTATTCCAGGGTTTGTACTCGCACAGATAACTATGATTATAGCAGTATGCATTTTGTATTCATCATCTAGAATCCACAACTGGCCTTTTGGGAATTAAAAGAATGTATACGATCATTAAAAAAAAGAGTAAAATATCTTGTATGCTCTCTGTGTGTGTGTGTGTGTGTGTGTGTGTGTGTGTGTGTGTGTGTGTGTGTGTGTGTGTGTGTGTGAGTGTGTGTGTGTGTGTGTGTCTGTGTGTGAGTGTGTGTGTTTAATATAACTTAACATCTTTTCTTTTTCTTTCGACGCTCCCCTTTCACATGCCTAAAAGACAATAGACAGAAATGGGCACGATGGTACCAGCACATTTTCCAGCCCCCTCCCCTCCCCCACATTGGTATTCAATCTCATGTCCAGTCGTCCCTTATCTGTCTATCCATCCATCCATCAGTCAATAATCAATAATCGATCAATCAAATGAATCGATCGATCAATCAATCAATCAATCAATCAATCAATCAATCAATCAATCAATCAATCAATCAATCAATCTGTTCATTGATCAATCAATCCAGCCATGAATCTTTGTCACAATCTGTCTAGATAATATCATTTATATGAAGACGATGTGTCTGCCATTCTTTTCCACTCTCTTCCTCTCACCCTCCACACCTCAATATAGGGAGCTTTAGATTTACGACGCGGACGTTTGAGACGACGATTGCGTTCCACGTTCTCCTCTCTCCCTGCGTCATATTGCAAAGTAGCTTCAGATTTATTTGCACCAGCAACTGCGGGCACAGGACGCACCGCATTGCAGGTTATAAAAAATAAAATAAAATGGCGCCTCCATGTGATCGGTGCATAAAATTATTACTACAATGTACTCTGTGCGTTAGTCGTGAATTGACACTTGAGGGGATGCGAAAAAAGCCCAGGACGCCAAGTAAAAACTCAAACAACGCAAATTATGAATAGATTAATTTTGACAAGTGATTTTGTGTATGCGCAGAACTTTTTTTTTTTCTTTGAACGTCTGCGTCGAAAAAATTTTAAGCTCCCTGGCTTATGTCTTGTCTTCGTCACACGCTTTATCAATTTGTAAGAGTTTGATCGCAAAACAGCATAAGCGCCATTCTCAAACATTTTAAAGTATTCATAAAGTCCACCATCAGATAGAGCAAAATGAAACTTTTCCGATGATACCTCATTTGATGCATAACAAAATGTTCTTGAAATTATGATTACAAATATCCCATCTTTTCCTCGTGATTATTTTCTGTTTTTATCACGTTTAATCGCAAATATCTCAAAGTTAAAAAGTGGAGTTCATTCGTCTTAATATAAAACTCTTCAATTATAACTGCAATCTGTAGTGATTGCTGAAGATATCAATTAATGTGTAGGAATCTGCATCACATTGTGTGTGTGTGTTTGTGTGTGTGTGTGCGAGGTTGTGTGTGTGTTGTCGTTATTGTTGCTGTTGTTGGTGTATTTTTTTATGATTTTACTGTCAATAAAAAGGGAATTGTAGTAGCAGTAGCAGCACTACTACTACTGCACTCTGTACTGCTATTTATTCTACTACTAATAACAAGAATAATAATAGCAATAGTAATCATATAGCAATAAAATAACGATAATAATTCTCATCAAATAAATCACAATGTGCTACACGATGCATTACAAACTTGCAAACTGTTTTTGTTTTTCTGTTATATTGTTTTTAATAATGTAACTCAACTCGTGAAGAGTAAACACTACACAATCTGTACCAAGCTAATGCATTGCATACAATGTTCGAAATGCTAGTACAGCACAATCCACACCCACAAATACATCACATCGATATTTTTTTTTTATCATTTCATCTTGAATCATCAATCACAAACGAATATTGCAAATAAGATTGGATCAAATCTCAACAGATCTGTCGAAATCGAGACGTGAAATAAACCTCTCAAAATCTTGAAGCCAAATCTGTCACATAGCAATTAAGCAAAAACTGAATTCATATCCGTTGTGTCCTCGACAACTTTCTGTAGCTACGATGGAAGACTTGCACGCTAATGACAGTGTAGTACAATTAGTAAAATATTGATGACCTGTTGCACACATGATAACATAACGCGATATGATATGCTACAAATATTGACACCTTAACAAGTATCACAGATTTATGCTAAACAGCCACTGAATAGACGTATGAAACGAAATGCACCGCAGCAGAAAACTTATCTTATCTAAAGATTTTTATCTAAAGATTTTATCTAAAGATCTGGGGCTTGATGCCGAGTACAATTACGAGTACAATTACGTGTACAGAAGACCAGGGGTTGAACGCAAAACACTCCCAAATACATGTACATGTAGTTGTGTCATCAATAATGTAAGAGATGTAGCGCCAACTCTTGGCAGATGAAGTACAGTTAATAAAGCTAACAGTTGAGCTTCTGTATCCAGGAGTGTCAAGAGATTGAATAAATCAGGATGATTACCAACTCGTGAATGGAGAGTGATTATGAACCTGAGACATTGTATGGTTCTAAAAGGACCAAGCAATGTTACAAATAACACTGTGTTTCATTTTGAGCACTCAATTCAATTCTTAAAGGGTGTGTACCGTTCTGGTTGACGTGAGGATTTAGCTTTTTGACGTTTTGCGAGATATTCAGAAACCACTCTATGAGATGTCAAAGAGCATGCAATTCTAAGGGGCATCAAAAGTTTACTTGATGAAAATCGGTTTTGAAATGGCTGAGATATCCAAAAACAAGGTGAAACAAAAAGATCCTAATGAAAGGTGTGGCCTGTCGCCTTTTGTTATCACTTTTTTGGATATCTCAGCCATTTGAAAACCAATTTTCATCAAATAAACGTTGAAAATTACATGATCTTTCATATTGCATAAGAAGTTTCTCATTATCTCACTTAGGAATGTTCAAAACATGAATCCCCACCTCTACCAGTACTGTACAGTCCCTTTAACCTTACAGGTACAGAGTAGCAGGGAGACACTTTCCACATCCATTCTGTGTCGGCATACAAGGCAAACTAAACAAGTTCTTAAAGGACAAATTCACCTTCATTAACATATAGGGATTGAGAGAATGTAGCAATATTTGTAGAACATCATTGAAAGTTTGAGGAAAATCGGACAATCCGTTCAAAAGTTATGAATTTTTGAAGTTTTAGTGCAGTCACCGCTGGATGAGAAGACTACTGCAGTGTATGATGTCACATGCATACAACAATATAAGGAAAATACAAAGAGAAAAGTTCACAAAATTTCATCTTTTGAAAAAATTCCCTTGACTTGTTACTGCCATAGCAGTTATGGGTAATATTATTCCCATTGCCTTTAGAAAGAGGCAAGTCAAGTGCTCTTTTATTATGCGAAAAAAGTGAAAATATGTTGAATTTTCTTTACATTTTCTTTATACTGTTGTACTCATATGATATCACGAGCCTTAGTAGTCTCCTCATTAAGCTGTTCAAAACAAAAATTTCAAAATTTCATAACTTTTGCATCGATTGTCCAATTTTCCTCAAACTTTTACTAATGTGTTCTACTAATATTGCTGCATTCTCTCAATCCTTATGTTTATGAAGGTGAACTTTTCCTTCCTAAGTAAATTTGGAATCCAGCACAACTTAATAACGGCAACAACAGCACTCGGTGATGTTAACTTCTCAGTGGAACAAAAAAAAAAAAGAAAAATAATATCAACCTGTTGTTCAATTCACAACCGTGGGTCGGTAGCCATCCACCCTCTTTCTCATACTTTTTGCAAAGGATTTAATGAGTACTGTTTATTACCACGACGACAGGTACCTCGTACTCTATTTTAATTTATTTAGATGACACTTTTATTTCAAAGAATTCTAGCCAACACTGGATGAATAGCAATCACATATGTTGAAGAAGTACAATTGAGTGAATATGCACATGATAATCATAACATATATTTATATAAATGCATCAGAAATCATAAACAATCTTCTATAATCGTGCCATTCCAAATCATATAATTTCTGTTCAGAAATATGTACAGGAATTACTTCTACTGTAACAGTAGAACCTTCCGCTCTTTTATAAAAATAAACAAACAAAAGAAAACAAAACAAACAAACTAACAGACAAACAAAGCAAAAAACAAACAAACTCACAGACAAACAAAACAAAACAAACAAACATAATAACTAACTAACTAACAAAGTAACTAACAACATTGCAGCACAGAAACAAACATACATTGTACAAAAAAATGACCAGATACATAAACATTGCATCGGATTGAAAAATAATACTCTGTACATTTCCATCATCAACGTGGCTGACATGCAACAATTTTTCTGAATCAGACCCTTGGGAATTTCGGCAGAGCATTTACAGCTGCCAAATTTAGACTTGACTGCAAGAATGAAATTATACATAAGGAGAAAGTGAACAGAAGAAATTCCAGAGATTGTGCATGAAAACCATAATATACAGATTGCATAAAAATATGTACATACATGTAGTGCACGTGGTTACAGAAATCATGTAGAAGCATTCATTCAAATTTCTATGGCAAATGACATAACATGGCTGGACGGATTTGTCTTATGTAAACCCTCCCCCCCCCCCCCCCCCCCCCCATCCAAACCCCGTTTCATATTCAATATCTCTATTCAAGATGCTATTAAATAATAAGAAAAGCACATTTCACCACATCTCGCAGCCTTTCAAACAGTTTGTTTGTTTGTTTTTAGTATCTTGACTTACTTGTAAATCTACAATAGATAAGTCGGCTTTTGTTTAAAGTATTGATGCATGCTGTAGAACATAGAAGCTACACTTGTCTCGCTGGAGCAACATAAAGATGGCACACTGTGCAAATTATGCCCACAGCACATTTCAATTTGTGAATAGGCATATCCACAAGTAAAATGGAAATCTTCGTGAGGTCCCATGCAACAGTGCGTGACTTCATTTCTGAAGACACCAATCAATCTATTATTAGATACGTGAATGCAAACACAGGTGTCATCTTCAGACCCAACTATGGAATTTAAGCAAAGAACCACTTATTCAGTTCTACATGCCTGACAGGGATGGTACAGTATTGGTTGAGGTGAGAATTCTGCTGTTAACTTTTGCAAATACGAGGAAGCCACTTTATGAAATGTTAAAAAGCATCCAGTTCTAAGTGGAATTAAAAGTTTATTTGATGAAAATCGGTTTTGAAATGGCTGGGAGATCAAAGGAAAGCAAAGTGATCCTAATAAAAGGTGGGTCTCACCTTTTATTAGGATTTGTTGTAGTTGTAATTGTTGTTGATATTTCAGCCATTTCAAAACCAATTTTCATCAAATAAACCTCAAATTCCTCTTAGAATTATATGCTCTTTCATATTCTTGAGATGTTTCTAATTATTAACACAAAAAAAATGCATCATAAAAAATGTTGGAAAACTCAAGCCCCATCTCAACAGAGACTGTACCATCCCCTTAATGCCCAACCTTCCCTTTTCATTCATTCATCTTCTTTGCAAGCGTTAACAACAAAGAAGGCACTTATCCTCGGAAGGTGCCCCATAACTGTACTAATGCAGATTTCAGTTAACAAGCCTTTTCAGCTTCCACGTACAATAGTACATGTGTATGAGTCACTTGTGATTTGTAGTTGAGATGATAGGAGAACTGGTTTTAAGCTTGGGATAATTCATTCTTGAATTGGTAGTTCTTTTTCTCTCTCTCTATCTCTCCCCCCCCCCCGCCCCCCCCTATTATTATTTTTTTTTAATTGGTACTACTTTAATAGAATTCACACTCAAGAGAGAATCTTCAAGAAAAGATAAGGTAACATAGCAGAGTCTGGAGAACTCCCCCCCCCCCCCCCCAAAAAAAAAAAAAAGAAAAAAAGAAAAAGAAAGAAAAGAAAAATAGGCAAATTAACAATGAGAGCTATCTCGGTCACATGACAAGGCAGCCTCACAGATCTTTGCACGTATAGGGAAATCGGAATGCTAACCTGGAAACATTAAAATGCACATTACTTGAATATGAGACCATTCTGAAGCAAATAATTTTCACACAACAATAGATATAAATTATAATGTAATAAATCCCACAAGGATTGAAACAAATATAAGTTATATTTCTCCTGTTGTGTTTCCCGCGTCCTGGCGTTAGTTCCATTCAAAATCAATCTCAAAATCAAAATGCAAATAAACAAACTTCCATCAAAGTGCTGAAAACACGAACATAAATAACAAATAAATGAGCTAGAGATGTTGCCCAATGTAAGACAGCAAGGAGAGGAGAGCCTGAGATTGAGAAGTCAAATCAGTATACAGTCGTGTCATTGTGATTAAAATCTATAGCCCCGGTCAGACTGCACAAAACTATGTGTAGCTTCACTTCCAAGCATTTTGCTTTGTGTAGTTTGGACAGTCTGACTGCAAACTTCTCTTAAAAACTTACCAGTGAATTTTCCTTCAAACTTCCTGCTTGTACTTAGTTTTGTGAAACGTGGCCACACATGGTTGAAACTTCACAAACTTTGTCCTGTGATTAGATCCATACTGATATGATATATTAGATCCGTATCCATGTTGTTGTATGTGTCTTTTTTTGACATTCACTGTCAGATGGCATGTAGTTTTTGCCTTTGTGGAGCATGTGTGTTTGAGACTGAGGGTGCATTCGAGCGTTCTGAAGCGAACCACAGCGAACTGAACCAAAGTGTACTGTTCCTAACTGTGCCAGATATGGAGAGTTCAAACGCTCTGTAGAGAAAGCGTACCTCACGAGTTATTTTTAGAAAAGGTCACGCATTTTGGTAGCAAGAATGTCATTCACCTGGCGTTTGAACTCTTTACAGCTGTCCCGAGCAAAGAGAATGATGTCCCTGCATTGCGATGTATGCGCATGATACGCGCATTCTCACATGCAAACTTTTGGTACGCTTTAGGTACGCTTTTGGAGCACATTGGGAAGTGGTCCATTTTTTGACTTGGTTCAGTTAAGTACAGTACACTTTAGGAGTGTTTGAGCACTTCTTTGGCGCAGGTACGCTACGGTATGGTTCGCTTTAGGAGAGCGCTTGAACACACCCTGAAACTACAGATAGTTTTGCAACACTCAAACTACGCGTATGTGTAGTTTTGTCGGTAGTATGATCGCATGCTAAAGCTACGGGGAAATTATCAAAAAGTAACCTATGCGTAGTTATATGTAGTGATGGGGCTATTGTCAATGTCACTGTCTTTCGAAGTCAAATGCGTTCACATGTACTGTTAAATGACGAGCATGTATTTGAGACGGTCTTCTAGCATTGCAATATATTTAGTGCTGAAGAAAGAGGTAGAAGAAAAAATTATTTACAAGCGAATGCCTACAATGAAGGAGGAAATAGAAATGAAAAAATTTCTGAAAAGAAAAATTTTTGCAAGAGTTTATGGCAGAAATGTGTGAGAACACGTATTCTGCGCCAAAATTAATGTCAGCCCAGTTGAACGGTGTGCGTAGCTGAATAACAGTGAATGCCACAAGCTACCATCCTGCTGTTAGTTGTGATATGCTAACACATGGTGACCACCCCTGCAACAAAGTGGAGTCATCAAATGCTGCAAAGAAGAGACAGCCCATCTGGGAGATTCCATTTTTGAGCAGATGGGGTGGTGGGGGTGGGGTGGGAAGCAAGTCAACTGTACCACATGTATCACCACAAAATGGCTGTAATGACGTTGAGGTTTCATTTCATTCCATGATGTGGAATACAATCATTGAAACCAGCACAAAATAACTCCATAGTCGAAAGATCCACTAGGATTACTTTAAAGCTGATTGGCCATTGCTATGACATTGCTGATATTGTTTAAAAGGCAAATTCCAGGTCACATCCCATGCGTGGGCATGTATACGTGTATTGCAAGGCTCTGACTCTCAACCAGACCATGACCACAACCATCCAATAGACTAAGAAAAAAAAAAAAAGAGGAAAAAAGTAAGTTTGATGTGCATCAGTTTGTTCTTAGTCAGCTGAGGTGAGTTTTCATTGTTGCTGTTGGAATCTCACATGCCAATGCAACCCCCTCATTAAAATGGACCAATCCCACAAACACACACTTGAAGTGGGGACTGGACTATTCCACTGGAGCACTGCAGGGGGTGATCATGTACCAACAGGTGCCTCTTTTGGAGCCTCTCTCATGAGATGGATATGACATGGCCTGTAAGATTCAGGTCCGGGTCCCCGTTTGGTAGCCCTAGTCCATGATCAGAGTTTGGGAGTCCGAGACCGATGTCATCTGGAAAGGTGGCGTGCCTGGGTACGATGGGTAATTGCCTGCATTTAGAATAAGACAAAAAAAAAAGTGTAAAAGTTAATATATATAGAGATTTCATTCATCATTGTTTTGTAAAGTTATTCAGTCAACATCGCTTACTTGTACCTCGACATCGGATTAGCCGAATATCACTTACCTCGGAGGCAAAATGAAAGTCCCAATTATTCCTATGGAGCTTTCGTGTGTTAAAACTTGCGTAGCTCGAAAAACTAACTCCAAGTTCGGTTACCTCGAAGGGAAATGTAATGTCCCGATCTTAATTAACTTCATACTGTTTTTCCCAGCATGTTGCTCGAAGCGAAATTGCAAACATCACTCAGCACTTCCGATTAAGCGCGCGTGGACAGCGAAGACATGTCACAAATCTTTTCACATTCGATTGTAAATATTCTGAGACCAGGACAATCGTGTGACCAAAATAATACACAGCTGGCAAGAACAAACTCCCACACCTACCTACATAGGTACACGGAATGCACATAGTACCCGTGCCCATGGAGTGCTTTAAAGGGACTGTACAGTACTGGTTGAGGTGGGGATTCATGTTTTGAACATTCCTAAGTGAGATAATGAAAAGCCTCTTATGAAATATGAAAGAGCATGTAATTTTAAGAATGATTCAACGTTTATTTGATGAAAATAGGTTTTCAAATGGCTGAGATATCCAAAAAAGTGCTAATAATAAAAGGCGACATGCCACAACTTTATTAGGATCTCTGTGTTTCACCTTGTTTTTGGATATCTCAGCCATTTCAAAACCGATTTTCATCGAATAAACTTTTGATCCCTTTTAGAACTGCATGCTCTTTGACATCTCATAGAGTGGTTTCTGAATAACTCGCAAAATGTTAAAAGCTAAATCCTCACCTCGACCAGAACTGAACACACCCTTTAACGATAGCGCTACGCTCGGCTGCAGCATCTTCTTTTCTTTAAAGGACAAGTTCACCTTCATAGACATGTGGGTTGAGTGAATGCAACAATATTTGTAGAACACATCAATGAGAGTTTGAGGAAAATCGGACAATCCGTTCGAAAGTTATGAATTTTTTAAGTTTCTGCTCAGTCACGGCTGGATGAGAAGACTACTAATAGCTTGTGATGTCATATGAGTACAACAATATATAAAGAAAGTATTAAAAAAAATTCAAGATATTGTCACTTTTCTCACTTAATAAAAGAACGCTCGACTTCTCTCTTTCAGATGTCAGGGGAAATAATATTATCCCTAACATAAGTCGAAGAAATGTGCACTTTATTAAAAAAGTCAAGTTTTGTGAAATTCTCTTGTAATTTTCCTTATATTGTTGTACGCATCTGACATCATACACTGTAGTAGTCTTCTCCTCCAGCAGTGATTGCACAGATATTTTAAAAATTCATAACTTTTGAACAGATTGTCGGATTTTCCCCAAACTTTGACTGTGTTCTACTAATATTGTTGCCTTCACTCAATCCACATGTATATGAAGGTGAACTTGTCCTTCAACCCCTGTGTTCTGATTAGCAATCGTGATTGTCATGCCGTGCACGTAGATTTCTTAACCGTCGTGGCGCACATGCTTAGGTGTTGACAGTTATATCTTTGGCGTCAATCACGGTCCACTGTTCAAACATCAATCTCCTGCATAGTGCTTTTCTAACTTTTTTCCTTTCACAAAGTTTATTTCATTAATTCTCCCCTAAGAACACAAGCACTGAATACCTTTTTTCAGCAATGCGATTATGAAAATTCTGTGGTATATGATCTGGAAGTAGGTCTAGTATAATAAAGAATAGATACGATTTAATTAACAACAGTTTATTAAGATTAAAGATGATACAGAAAGATACGCTGTACGATTTTTCAGGCAATTATCATTTACTTTACCCCTGTTTTGACTTGAATTTTATTTGAGTTTTCGTTAATTTGAATTTTTCCCCTTTTCTAGCACAATCGTATAGGCCCCCTAAGATTGTTTCTCGGGTTTTTTTTTTTTTTTTTAAATGCAAACAATCCTCTTCGGTAAATGGTTATGATTACAGTAATAGCACTGACATACTCATAGCTCAAATCTGGTCTTGTAATATTACTCATTACTGTTTTTTGGGCAACCATGTAGCCCATCCTTCATGTGCTGCACTTTTTACTAACTGCGGCTGTACTTGCTGTAATACACTACATCTGGTTTTGTTTGAATTTGCGTTGTACTGTCGGCCGTGAGTCACCCTCTACGCGGCCGTTATTCTCCCAATCACGCATCTGTGCCTGACACACATACACTGTATGATGTTCGCCATGTGCACGGTGCGTTGCCATTCTCTGTACGTGATGTGTATTGCGCCAGATTCTCAACCATAGAACCACGTGTTCATCTTGTCGATACAGCATACCTAGCTAGGCACTGCTCGCTGACTGCCAGTGCTGCTGGTAGACACACAGAAGACCAATGCGTAGCGGTGCGACATTGCCATTGCTCCCTAGTCCTGTAGCTCTAGATGTTCTTGGTGAGCTACACGTACACCCATGTGTTGTGCGTATTTTATTAAAAGTTTGCAAAGCTACATAAGAATGTGATTCTTGTGATTCTTGTGTAACTGTCTGCTATAGTAAATTTAGTTTGTGTTTCGATGCGTTCTCCACATGACATGTACGAGTATTATGCAAATGCATACAGTATTCTGTAAACACACCACATCCACACGCAGATACAAATGTGCATTCAGCACGCATGTTCTGCAACCCCGTCTTCCACTCGATGACATATCGGTATTTTCTTTTTGTTTTTATGGTAATAGGTGATTTAAATGTTCACCAGGAATTGATTTCCATTTAATCCATTCATATTCAAGTCAGTCGACTAATTCGAGGTACAGTGATGCGAGGTTGACTGTATTGTATAATGTAAACTGGACAACAACAACAAAATATCCTAAAGTTTCTCAATATCTTTTTTTTTCCCCTTTGGTCTGACGGCAGGTGAACGGTAAGTAATAAGCAGTAAAGGAACAGCAGGCTGTGTATTCAGCCCAAGCTGTCAGGAGAACTCATATCTGAAGTAATACGCTGCTGTTCTTAAGACCTTCCTACACTACATAAAATGTGAGAAATATTAAAAGAACGAGACACGAAAGCAAAGTAAAATAATAAACAGTCTCAAGTAACACCTGGCAGGCACAAAACAATCACATTGCAAATAAATCTGTTTGCTCAGTATGATTGTGTTTCCATCTGGTTTCCAAGGACACCCTGTAACAAATACTATAGTTGTGTTCAGACGACAAGCCCTAACCTCATGGTTAGGAAACCTCAAGGTTTAGCTCTTGCCCCCTAACTTCGACGTGTGTTCACACGACGAATCTTAACCTTAAGGTTACAAAACCTCGAGGTTACATTCTTTCCCCTTTGAGTGCGTTGATTTTGTGTCCACACGGAGCTTAACTACAAGTGGGGACCCCCCGCGGCTCGTGGTTAGAGCGCTAACCATAAGATTTCTCGTGGCTCTTAACATCGAGCTAACCTCAAGGTTAACTAACTACGAATGCGTCTTCACGGTCCCTAACTACAAGCTCTAACCTCGAGGTTTCCTAACCTCAAGGTTAAGGCTTGTCGCCTGAACGTAACTTCAGTTACAGGCTACCAGTGACCTGTGACATACATTGTTTGTACAAATCTTGCACTGCTTACTCAATGTAGCAGAGAGTCGCATGAATGGTTAAACTTGCAGAGCATTACCTGGGGGAGGTTCAGACTTAAATCTGACAAGCTTCATGCAATACGCATTGATGACTCCCCTTTCAGGTATTCGAAACAAACATTTGTTGAAGTTGTGCTTAACCCTAAAAAGAATAGGGGGTGGGGGGGGGGGGGGGTTGGGGGCCAAGATTAGGTGTGGCTTCGTGCATATGTACTTTAACTCTTTATGGTCGACGGCATGCCAAGTTCACATATTTTGCTCAAACACACAAACCTGCTCAAACCAATCAATGAATTGGCTATCAAGGCGTGTTCCCTTCTGGATCTGGGAGTAAATTCTATGTTTCTGTTTCGTGTGCAAAAGTCATGCCTCTACAATAATGTACATTGTAGCTACGGACTGTATTGGTCATTTGAAAAAACAAAACAAAACACAAAAACCATAATAGATTTGTAATACAATTTACATCAAAGCAATTAAAGCTTGGCATTTTCTCTACGATTTTGTTCATAACATGTCTAGGGTGACAAATATCCATAAAGGCTACATGTACATTTACTTGTAACGCAGATTGTTTTCCAAAAGCATTGATATGTTGCTGTCTCAGAATAATGTGGCACACAGGGGGTTTACACCGTGGCACATTATTGAAAGGGACGGTACAGTTATCCACAGTATTGGTGGAGATGAGAATTGGGCTTTTAACTTTTTGCGAGATACCAAGAAAACACTCGTGAAATAGTACAGAGCATACCATTTTAACAGGAATTCAAAGTTTATTTGATGAAAATTGTGTTTGGTATGACTGAAACATCAAAAAACAAAATAAAACAAAGCGATCGTAATAAAAGGTGGGTCCCACACTTTATTAGAATCACTCTGTTTTGGATATCTCAGCCATTTCAAAACCAATTTTTCATCAAATAAATGTTGAATTCCTCATGGAATTACTTGCTCTTTCATATTTCATAAGAGATTTCTCATTATCTCACCAAAAAATGATAGAAACCTGAAATTAGGTCTCAACCAAAACTATACGATCCCTTTAAAGTAGGCCTACCTCTGGGCTCTTATCTCCATATCTGTTAGGCTCTTCTTTCCCAGGGAGAACGGATCCACGGCCCCGGCCCTTGACCTGCTGCCCTGTGGCGCCGAGGCTGGCATGTGCGACTTGGCCAGGACAGCATCAAACTTCTTCTTCCCACCGATCATGCCGGGCATCATGTAGACCCTGCCTGGACCGGGGCCCGTTGTCCGGTTCCACCTGGACCCATTGCCCGGTGGTAAGACAGGCGGAAGCTCACGATCCACTGTGCGGGAACAAAAACAGACAACATGATGAACAGAAAAATGGCCAGATATGACCATCTCATACTATCAGTCTTTGCCTTGAAATATACACTCAGCAAAAAAAGAAAGTAAACACTTTTTCGAGTTCATAATTTTCATTCATGTATTATATACCATATTAAAGGTAATCTAATTGGCTATAAACCTAGTAGGTCAATATAAAGCGAAACTTTACGCATTGATTGAATACGTTCATTTTTGTCTTACATATTTGCAAATGCCCTTAAAGATAACGATGATAATAAAAGACCAATTTAACACAATGAGAGACATGAATGAAATAGCAAAAATGAGTTTTTGTTCCCTTTATTTAATTTTATTTGATTTATGGGGGAAATAAGAATTTTCTATTAACTCAAACTTAATTCGACATAGGGAGTAAGGGCACAAACATAATGAAATAAACCGAAAATCATTATTTAATTTATTCAATATAGTAATTTAAGAACCAAATATAATTTACAATATTCCTAATTTGAGAAATCAATTCAAAATCCTTCCATTTTCGTTAATATTGCTTCTCTCATTTCACTTGAATTTGGATTTGATGGAAAATTCTTCATTTTTCTAAATTATTTTTAGCCTTTATTGATCTTTTGGACTTCACAGATATTATAAACATCATAGGTATAATTTGCAACTGAATTCATGTTTCTTATTGTGTTAAATTTGTCTTCTGTTCTTATTGTTACATGGAAGAGCATCTACGCATGAATGACAACTTGTTCATTTTTGCAATTTTCACTTTCGTGCTTTGGAAGAGAAAAACAAAGGTGTTCACTCATGCGGAAAGTTTCCCTCTTAATTGACTTACCAAGTTGATAGCCAATTAAATAACCTTTTATATGGCATATAATACATTACATCTAGCCAAAAATTCTATGAGAAATATAAACTATAAAAAGTGTTTACTTTCTTTTTTTGCTGAGTGTAATAAAAAAAAAAAAAAATAATAATACCAAGTATCAACATAGTGTAAAACCAGAAATATTGACGGCATTAAACTTTTTTGAATTGGAGCCCAGGTGCGCATCTAGCGTTTTGCTTCGTTTTTTTTTTTCAAACTTTCGTGAACTGCCAACCACAAAAAATTCAAAAGTATTCTACATGTACTGGATTGTGTAGACATAAACTTTTGAGTGCATTTTACTTTAAATTTGTGAATTGCGGCCACTCACAGAATTTAAGAAAGTTTCATATAGTATACACAAAAATGTCAGGTTTTACATTATTGGCATGCCCAATACATAGTAGGTGATGCCACTATAAATATGATAAAAACTACAGTGTAGAAAGTTGAACTATTGATAGACAGTACAGCACAACATATAGTTGCTGGTGAGCTTACATGAAGTTCTATCAAGCGATTTAATTCTCTTCCCCCCCCCCCCCCCTCACCCACTAAAGCTTTCTTTACTACAAAGGGCAGCAATTAACAAAATACCATAAAGCTGAGTCTATCAAGCATGTACAAAGGAATGCCGAATGTAACTTTAATTGCATACATTGTAGTGCAGAGTTACTGGCACATCAAGGTCAACACATTATGATGGTGTGTGCCACACCAAAATCTTCACAGTTTCAGGACGGGCTGTGCCACAGTGATAAAATCAGGGTAATAGCGTTTCCATATAGCAATTTTTCTCTTTTAAACTAGTAAAAGATGAAATGTATGCAGCTTATATAGCAGCACAAATGCTCTAAAAGGGAATGGCTTGTTTCCGAGTACAGTATGTAGATGATATAGTTGTTGCTATCATAAACAGGATAAGGTTAAAAATTGTAACAAGTTTCATAAAACATGACATAGAACTGAAAAGTGGTAGGATTTCAATGAGAAACGCCCTCCTCTGAAACTGCTATGACTACAGACATTTTTGAGTTTTCATGCATGGAAAACACAATAGAAATAGATTGCACAATTTTGGGAGGTATTCGTAATATCCATACAAGTACAAACATGTAGCTGCAAGTATATGTAATACTGGAAGCTAAACCCTACAGAGCGAAACCGGTTAAACATACACATGTACGTTGTACAATTACTGCCTTTCACCAGAGAGGTGGGCCCCCTACCTGCTTTCACTGTCAATGTTTGGCACCCACATAAATTCACAAATTCAGATTCAAGCAAACAAAATACTGATGCACTAAAAAAGGACAATAGGACATGCTGCACGAACCATGTTCAACACTATTTTAAAGCAGCAAGCAACACTGACATTGTCTTCAATCATGCACAGAACAAAAATGCTGCAATCTCTCATGTGTGCCCAAGCCCATCACACAAACACCAACATGTGAGATCTTGAAATCAGTGATACAATTTACTCATTGCACGACAAATGACACTTTAAGTTTAACTGGTGGAGGGAATGATGTCACCTCTGTAGATATCGTCCATTATATCTCACATAATAAAGTATGTTTGACCAATGGGATTGCTTTTATGTGACCGAGAGATGTTTTTCTCCCAACATCCATGCCATGAGACCATCACATAGCGATAGTTTTTTTCGTTAGCAGTTTTTACATACCCACAAATGGAACTGATAAAGGCATCGCTCCCATGTATCAACCACAAGGGAAGCTAGCAAGTTCTAGTGGCACACATCTGTACACTTCGCACAATTATGGATACATCAGTATCGCCTGTTATTATTTTAGATCTAACGTTACTTTTAATATTCAACTGCAATTATTCCACTGTGAGTGCAGCGGACTGTGGTTTTGCAGCACAACCACCTGTGTTATAGACGTTCAGCACGATTATAAAATAAAAATCTGCGTGGTTGATTGAATACATTTCCATCAAATCTCAAATTTGTCAATCGATGTGGGATATAAAGCAATAATCATCTCCTATTTCTCGGGTAATGGATACAATCTAACTTCACCTCAGTGATCCTTGTCATATCAATCAGCTCTCGCCTTCGGCTTGGCCTGATAGACACCTTCGGGATCACCTCGGCAATGTTAGATTGTCCCATCGCCCTCGCAATCGATGATTATTTGCTTACTCTGCTGTTCATGAATCGTAACTAAATATTTCTGTTGACCATTAATCAATATAAAAGAATAGAACTTATCCTTTGCATCTTATTATTGTGGTCTTTTAACGTTGTAGTTAAAATATGATGCCTTTTTGGGGGGTGGGGAGGGGAGGAGAGAAGTTGCCAGTGATATGTCATCCAGCAAAAAAATGACTTTAATCATATTTTTGTGTACAAAAATGATAAGTGCATTCTGTATTTTATAAACATCATTGCCGCTTCCAATTTGCATGATTTCAGTGAAAATGAGTGAAATTTTGATCAAACGATATAACTTTATTTCTACACGTCTAACTTTGATAAAGCTTTAATCTCCTGATTTTACTCTATGCAAACCCAGTGGCCGATCCAGAGGGGGAGCGCACCGGGCGCACGCCCTTCTTTTTTCTTTGTTAAAACAAAAGAAATAACAAGAAAAAAATGGGGGGGGGGCACGTGTGCCCCCTTTAATTTTGTAAAGGCGCCTCCCCTTTATGGAATTCCTGGATCCGCCCCTGCACACTTGCCAACTTGAACATGATTTGGCTGCCTCCGTTTGTTTGTTTTTACCCCGATGTCCATACAAAATGACCTCTCATCATAAGCAGAATACAAAGTGTATACTGTGTGAGAGATGAGAATGACGGAATGAACAGACAAAAGACGCCAGGCTTACTTGGCTGCATGACATTTTCCTGACTGCTCTCGGCTATACGGTGGGCTTCTTCTATCCTCTGCCGTTTCTTCGCATCCTTGGCCTCTTTCCAGCTGACGAGGAAGTTCTTCTCTGTCTCGCTGATCTCCCTTCCATCGAGAACGGCTGCACACGGAATCGGAAGAAAAAGACATCCCTCCCTCGAGTAAGAGTATGCAAGCCATAGAGGGGAAGTAATTTGGTTTACTGCCACTTTATAGTCTACTATCAGATGGCCGACTTTCCAATTCGTCTATACACCATTACAGCTATAAAACTCAATTAGTCTTCTATCAATTTTGTCTAATTCCCATTTGGTCCATCTCTTGCTTGGTCTAAAGCCCAGTTTGGTTAATCATCATTTCATCTAATGACCAGATGGTCTATTGTAAATTGCAATTGTGTCTACATGGACTTTTTCCCATTTTGTCTAATATACTGTGGGTATTAGATGAAATGGGCATAGCCCATCTGGAAGTAGACCACCTGGTAATGAGGCTAAGTGACAATTGGACTAAATGGTCATTATAGACAAACTGGTTGTAGATGAAGTGGGATTAGACCATGTGGGTTCAGACTAAATGGCTATGAGACAAAGTGGGAGTAGACCAAGTGATAGAACACCAGAAATTTCACCTCTTTCAGGATGTATGAAGTGCTGAGTTTGGCAGAAACTATTAAAAGAACAAGCCTTACCATCTGTTGAAATCAGAGATCTGTGACTGCTTTATTAGTCCACAAAATGTACCCAAACATCGCCACACACATCCACATAGATTTTCTTCTTGGCCATTACTCTCCATGAATAAGACGGCATTCTTGATCTATACTGTCATGAACAGCACGTCAAAAAGAAGGAACTAAAATATCATACACCTAGCTCATGTACTGTGTACCAGTACATTCTTGACCCGTATAGGATGGTCTGATTTCGCGACAACACGCATATCCCATAGACCCCTGCTCAAGTTTACTCGGGACTCATCTTCAATGGGTTAAACTATCGAGGAGCACCAAACTCCTGCAATGCGTTAAAGTAAAAACCTCAGGAAATAATGTATACGCCAAAATATTTTGTGTAGTGAGGTTTTTATTTTCGAAAATTTCGTGTGTCAGCTGCTATTCGCGAAATGAAAGACATGCGAAAATATTGATTCTAATGCCGATATGAATGTGACATACATGTACGCGTATACATTTCTCCATTCAGTACAAGACTCGCGAATTTAATTGTCGGGAAGTCCCAATTCGCGAAAATTTAGACTCCATGCTGTACACAGTAGTTTTGCTTCTCCTGTCTCACCTAGTTTGCTGTTCATGACGATGACCCGGTCCCTGTACTTGGCCTTGTTACACAAAGGGTTGCCAACCAGCTCCAGCCGCCAAATCTTCGGCCAGCTGCCAACGAGGGCGGCAAGCGCCTTCATGTCGCGCAGCCTGTTGTCGGAGGCGATGAACTGCATGATGTTGCGCAGGATGGCCAGCTCGGAGATGTCATCCAGGCCGTTGCCACTCACGTTGAGAACTTGCAGGCCATTCTGGGATATCATTCGATAGTCAGTACAACAATAATGTAGCGATACTCAATTTTATACAACACTGAAAAAGAATGTAGCTATTCGATTGGTCGATTGCCTGTCATGTGACATTTAGTTAAGGGTTCTATTGCACGTGTGGCTGTCAGCCGTGCAATTTTGTTTGAGCAAAAATATGGATAGCGCATGGCTGACGTCACCCATTTCCATTAACTCCTTTGTTAAAACTCACGATTGACTTGGAAGTTTTTGTTCCATCGCACAGCTCTGATGTCACAATAAACAAACATTTGCTGCACGCACTCAACAATTTCAAGAGGACTTACAAGCGCTTACAAGCGCATACTTTTGCCACTCATTTTTGTAAACAACTTCAACCGACTTCAACTGACTTTGTATACAGTACGTACATCTTTCATGGAAAATGGTTGCCATTTCGTCTTTCACAGAAAATGGTTGCCACCTGTGCTAAATTCAAGAATCTGTGTGGACCACATCTGTTGACGTATGAGGTGTTGTATAACACAAATAGAGTATGTCCGATTTCACCCAAAATCTAATCAAATAATTGCCCCATCACACTTCATACTTGGACCAAGTTTGGTAAAATTCCAGTCAATATTTCTCAAGTTATTGCGTAAACGAATGCAGACGGACGTACGGACGGACAACCCAAAAACATGCAGTGTAATGCCTCCGGCACCACTTCGTGGCGGAGGCATAAAAAAGTTTCTGTACGATCACACACGACACTGCGAAATGAATGGACAAGACATGGTGCTCACCGGATGGCAAACAATTGCAACAACTCAGGTGAGCCCCCAAAACAAAAAAGGCGTCTTGGCTATAATGGCCTGTCACTTACCGAGAGTGCTACCAGCGTCCTGGGCTCAAAGAGCAGCCGTTCGCCCATGGGGAGTTTCTGGTGTTCTATGTGGAGCTCCTTGAGCTCCAACAGCTTCTCCAGTCCCTCAAGAACCGCTATCTTGTTGCCCCCAAGATACCTACATTGTACATCCAAAGGAGAAAATTATAGTGCTACATGTGGAACAGTCATGTGACCTGTAACCATGGCAACCTGTTACAGGTATCATGCATTATATTCCTACTCATAATTATGACAATTTTCATAGTTGTACATGTACCACCTAATTCACAAAGACAAACTAGAGAACATGCATGGTGGACCCGTTCGAGCTTGTACCCCCAAACATGTATTCCCTGAATCCATCCCCCATACCCCATCTGGATGACTTTTTATGCCAAAATAGAGTGTAATGTGGCAACTGCCGCAGGGTACAATGAAATCTGATGAGAAATGAGGCTGGTATACAGACTTTACATGGAATACATGTATGACATGTCATAATATTAAAGTCTGAACACTGAGGGCACTGTCAAGGAAAACATTTTCTAAATACCTAGAATAACTCCCCATACACCTAGAGAGCAAGACTGAATAAAACTAGAACTATCACTGAAGGTGATTAATACCCCCGCCCCTAGTGTTGCTTTATAGTATGTGATGTCATGAGGGCAATGACGTTAATGCCAAGTTTGTGCACTTGTCGAATTGGAAACAGAATAATTTTAGTTTACTGTACAATTACAGAGTTGACACTGAGTATAAAACTTAAAGCAAATGGAAACATGCTTTCCCCCAGCATCACTACACTTAAAGACCATCACACACACCAAATTTGACCGTCATAGCTTGAATGGTTTATTTTGACACAAAAATGAGTGGTTACCATGGCAACACATTTTCCTTAAACTAACACATTGGTGTCTTGCAAAACTACACTTCTAGATCATGATACATGACTAAATTTGACTTTAATTGCTTGAATGATGGAAAAGTTATTCAATCTGCAAGGTTTTGGTAAATTTGTGGTTACCATGGCAACGGTTTGTGTGACAAACACAAAAATTATGTGTTCCACATCTATACCTCAGGGCCATAATGTCCACCAAATTTGGTTTCAATTGCTTGAAAACTGTGGAAGAAGTTCACTCCACAGAATTTAAAAAAAAAAAAAAAACGCGGTTACCATGGCAACGCATTGTCCGATACAAATACAAAGGACATTTTGCAAAACTACACTTAAAGAGCATCATACACACCAAATTTCACCTTCATAGATTAAATGGTTCACTTTGATACAAAAATGAGTGGTTACCATGCAACACATTTTTCCTAAACACATTGGTGTCTTGCATAACTACACCTCCCGATCATCATAAATTTGACCTTAATTGCTTGAATGATGTGGAAGTTATTCAATCCACAAGGTTTTGGTAAAATTATGGTTACCATGGCAACGCTTTGTCCGACAAACACAAAAATTATGTGTTGCACATCTATGAATCAAGGCCATAATGCCTACGAAATTTTATTTCAATTGCTTCAAAACTGTGGAAGTTGCTGTTCACTCCACAAGATTTTGAAGAAAACATGCGGTTACCATGGCAACGCTTTGTCAAGTACAAACACAAAGAGTGTCTTGCATAACTACACCTATAGATCATCATAGATACCAATTTTGAAATTGATTTCTTAAATACTATGGAAGTTATTCAATCCACAAGGTTTTCGGTAAAATTATGTTTACCATGGCAACGCATTGTCCGACAAACACAAAAAACATGTCTTGCACATCTATACCTCAATATCATCATTTACCCTAAGTTTCATTTAAATTGCTTCAAAACTGTAGGAGTCCGCAACGCAAGATTTTGCAACAGACCGACTGACCGCTCGACCGACCGCCCGCCCAACCAACATCGCGGTGATTCCTACAGGTGTATATATACCCCCTTCACACTACGTGTGTGTGGCGGGGTATGGTAAAACAAGAAATGTGGCTGACTTCCCAAACCCTTGTGCCAAATGTAGGGATTACATGCTATAACCCATGCAAACAAAATTTTAAAAATGAATACATTAATTCACTGTTCTTTAATTCTCACTTACTGCATGAAAGAAAATGATTCTCAGTACCGCATTATCGGTATTGCATACAGATGCACCATGTAGCATGAGTTTATTTTTACAGATCAACTTCTCCATTCCCCAGTGTGCAGAAAATTTTAATGGCCTCAGCATGATCTGAAGTTATTGAGTAGTATGTACATGTACTGTGGATCTACATAAATAGCCATGAACTTTGAAACAAGTTTACTGAAAACATAGGTGTGTACACTGCAGCAGACTGTGAAACAGAATTTCAACAGCCTCAGTGAAATACAATTGTACTAGAATCAATCAAGCATTTGGATCGCATAGAGTTATACCGTAATACAGTCTGTACTGCACATGCACAACACTCCCTCACATCTTTCTTTCACTATATTTTTATTGCAATAAAAAAAAAATTACCTTATGTGGGAGGTAAACCTGACCTACAGTGTACATTGTAGATTCCCAGTGAGGACATCATTCAGCAAAGTCGAGCCATATTAAAGGGATCGTATAGTTTTGGTTGAAACCCAATTTTGGGTTTCTAACATTTTTTGGTGAGATAATGAGAAACCTCTTATGAAATATGAAAGAGCATGTAATTCTATGAGGAATTCAACATTTATTTGATGAAAATTGGTTTTGAAATGGCTGAGATATCCAAACAAGAGCGGTTCTAATAAAGTGTGGGACCCACACTTTATCACGATTGCTTTGTTTTACTTTATATTTGGATGTCTCAGCCATTCCAAACCCGATTTTCATCAAATAAACTTTGAATACCTCCTAAAATGGTATGTTCTGTACTATTTCATAAATGTTTTCTTGGTATCTCGCAAAAAGTTAAAAGCCCAATTCTCATCTCCACCAATACTGTACTATCCCTTTAATATGCCGACAGTCTCCTGCTTCCTTGTTGAATCAAATGGACTTTTTTTTTTTAATTTATGATGCAACCATAATTGTTTTTGTTATACAGTTTGTAGGCCTACTGTATCTTTATAGCATACACTGCACCAGTCCTCTGTATTGCTTCTAAAGTTGTCATTTGATTGTTTGTTTGTACATGTACATTTTTCACAACAATGTACATGTAATACTAGTAACTAGTCTATCTTTATCTGATTTGAGAAGCACAATAACTCAAGAACAAACGGGACAAAAAAAAATGTGCTCCTAGAGTAAATAAAGAGCTTCATTTGTAAGATTAATTCAATATGTTTCACTTCAGCAAGTCTGTCAGTCAAGCGTAAGAATTCTATATAATGAAAAATATTCAAAGTGCCTTTTGTAGCGTCCGGGGTGTTGAAAATATTATGTCGGTATCAATAGCGCCAATACAACCAGGCAAGAAAGCATGCCCTACTGTACATTTTGTATGAACAGACCAATATGGCACATTGTGTGTGTACACACTTGTACACACATGTTGCCTGTAACGGGTAGAGCGGATGTGAGTTCGCTTTCCATGTCAGGCAAACATTTGTATTTTATAACATTTGTGAAGTCATCTACACCACGGAAGAGTTGTTACAGAGATCCCTTGTTTTTACTTCTTCTTTTTTTTTGGCATTTTTTTTTTTTTTTTTTTTTTAAATGGCTACCTAGTCTTGAGCAAATACTGTCTTTGCTTTTTTTGATTGACTCATGGGGTCAATGTACATGATTTGAAGGGCTGTATACTTGTAAATGTACAGCAAAATCCATTGTAGTGTAGCAGGGAATACAAACTGTAGTTTTCTAACTCAAGTTTGATTTCCAGTTGATGAACAATATCCTGCCATGTACACTGCTGTAGAAGAAAACTGAGACTATAAAGTATAGCTTGTGTAGCAGTGGCATGAAAAATGCATCGCAAACTGTGATGCGATACCAGAAAAATTATTTCCTGATGTACAGTCGCAGTCTCTTCTTTTCTGTTTTTAAACAGATTGAATACAGGCATTTAACAAGTTTGCCACTACATGTTGTACATGTATAAGTCTACACGTGTAATCTGTGACCTGGGAAACATGTACCATGATTACCATTTATGCAATTTCCATGAAATTTACATTTATATGCTTGAATAAAACAAAATATTTTTGTACAATTATAAAGCTTCAAAAATAATCATCCATGTTCTTTATACAATCTATAAAAATGCATTTTTTAAACTTTACAGTATGTTGTGGAACCTAAAAGATGAATTTAGACATACAAATGTGTATAAAGAAAAAAATGATGGAGCTTTATCTCTACTCAGTGTATTCTCTTGCAGGAATTCATGATAATCAGATTAAAAAAAAAAAAAGGAACATGTACTACATGTACGTTTACGTACATGTAGTACATGTTCCTTTTTAACAGTTTATCTGACCATTACGGAGTTCATAGTGCGTCATTCAAAATGATTTATAATCTAAAAAATCAGAGGAGAAATGTGTATTTCATATATCTAAGCTGACGTACAAAATTCAAGGAGTACTCACAGCTTGGATAGTTTGTGTAATGGGGTCAGATTTTCCAGGCGGCTGATCTGGTTGTTCTGGAGATACAGGTGTGTCAAATTGGCCGCAAAGCCGAGGTTCTTGATCTGCGAGATGTTGTTGTCGTAGAGATAGAGGACGGAGAGGCTACGGCACTGTGACAGGTCGTCCTGGTGGAAAACACAAGGTACCGAACAAAAACAAATACAGTCAAACTTGCCATCAATAGTTTCCATAGTATGTCAAGTAAATAAAATACATCATACGTTGTACAAAATTGTACAGTGCTAACATCCCATCTTTTCTTACAAGTACATGTACATGTACACCTTGCATGAATGCTCAAACATTGTATCAAAGTCTAAATCAAAACTAAATTTGGGACTGCTGTATCTCCCAATGCATAATACAGCTACATGTTTCACTATGAACAGCAGCTGCTACATAACGCGTGTAGTGCTAGTAGTTTAGGATGAGTACACATTTGTACACGAGTATGAATACCTGCTACACTCTGTTCTGCTCAGTACCAGGTACTTAATCAAAAAAGTTAATCAACACACAAGGATCATAATTCATACACTGTTCTTACTGTATACATGTATGACTGAGATTTCAACCAGAGTCCTGACATTATAACACATCATGATAAATTTTGTATGCTTGACAGTGCGAGATGAAACCCAGGTGTGTGCCAAACTTCTCTGCTTTGGTACAATTTAACTGAGCTACAATGTACTGTATACATGGCATTGCGTTCTATTTTCAATGATTTCTTAAATTTATTCATCAATCATTCCATCACATCTTTTTGGGCAAAGTGATTCCATTGAGGACAGGCTGATTTTGCTATTGTAGTCTAGTGGGATTTCTGAAAAAGGGCTCTCTAAAATGGTGTTAGAGGCATTTTTGAGTAAAAGTTGGGAACCGGTCTCTTTTACCTAATTTTAGTATGCTGAATCTGAAAAATCCGGTTCCCAAGCGAAATTCGCCGATCTTGACCATCTAATTTGCATAAACAAAATGGCTGCCAAGCCACAGAAATGATCAGTTTCAGATACGCATTTACTAGGAATTCTTTGCAAACGAGCTGAAAAAAAGTGACTTGAAATGTTTGTACAGATAATATAATTACCAATAAACGTTTCTCAGGTGGTAAATAGTATATTTTTCATAATTATGCAAGTTAGGACTGAAATATGCAGATGAATGTATATATATATATACATGTATATATATATATATATACATTAACATTGTAAGAGTAATCTTAACCTTTATTTTTTCTTGAGAGGCAAATTAAATACTAAATATGTAAACTTTAAGGTTTTGAGGGGTAGGAAAACTCCGGTTCCCAAGCGAAATTCACCGATCTTGACCATCTAATTTGCATAAACAAAATGGCTGCCCAGCCACAGAAATTGTCAGTTTCGGAGACGCATTTTCTAGAAATTCTTCGCAAACGATCTGGGAAAAAAAGTAATTTCATATTTTGTACATCACGAAGTAGCAGTTTGAGAGATAAACGTTTCACAGATGGTAAATAGTATATTCTAATCATTATTTTGCAAATTAGTACTGAAATATGCAGATAAATGTATATTAACACTGGATGAGTAATTGTTACAATTTTTTCTTGAGAGGCAAGTTAAACACTATAAATATGTACACTTTAAAGATTTGAGGGTTAGGAAAACTCCGGTTCCGAAGCAAAATTCACCGATCTTGACCATCTAATTTGCATAAACAAAATGGCTGCCCAGCCACAGAAATTGTGAGTTTCAGACACGCATTTTCTAGATTTTTACTTCTTAACCAAAATTGATTGTGCTAGGCCAAAAGACAAAAACAAAAACAAAAAACAAAACAAAAAACAAAACAAAACAAAACAAAAAACGGTCTTTTTCAAGCGAATGAACTTTAACATCTTATTTGCATAATACATGCAAATATAGCTGAAATATTGCCAGAAAAATATTTGTAGTACATCGATAATCGCAAAACAAATTGATGAAAACTCTCTCTATGAGGATCATGACTCAACTTTTTAAGGGAGGGGGGGGGGCATCGATCAATGCCATTTTGTTCATGTGCAACATCCTTTATTGTATTGTTCCAAATATACAAATCTGTATCATTAGCACGGAAATTCTATTTCCCAGTTAACCAGAGCATGGTAATCATAATATAAATGATTATATTTGATTATATATAGCAAACATTCGTTTATAGGTTGAAATGGGATAGGTGGTTTTATTCTATTTTCTCTTGAAGCGTTTTATTTTTCTTGAAAGTCGACGAAAAATACCTTTAATGTCACAACAAACGTTACTGATGCCCCAATGAATAAACAAAATAATGTTGTAAGTCTGTTAGGTGAGTTAATTATCTATAAGACTGAAGAAGGATCCACTGGAAAGGTAAGCTTGTAGAATAACACCGTATGGCTAAAGATCAAGAAGTTTAAGATCGCGATCTCCAAGATCTCAAAAGGCGCTGCCAAATTGGCAAATTATCGAAAAGTATAAGATCGTACGTTTTTCAAGTGCGTGAGACTGCAAACTTTCCGAGGAACTTCCCATTACAGCTAGGGATATTTCATTTTATAATGCTGTGATCGCCAAACTTCTCGATCTCTTGCCAGTGTGACCGGACAACAAAAGATCGTGAAGACTTCGCGATATTAAACTTTGCGATCTTTTGCCACTGTGACCGCGCTTTATCATGATAAACTTAAATAACGATGTTAGAATAGCAGTGAGGGAGAAGAAATGGAAAAAGAGATGCGTGCCACTCATCTACCTATATTTGATCCGTATACATCTGTTATAAGAATGTAACTTAGTCAACTTCCAAGACAGTTTGAACTGTGAAATTGCCTCAGCCAATGCAATCTGCGAAATAAGGGGTTTACACTTTCCTGTTCCTTTTTATTTTTGTTTTCAATATACGTAGATAACATGCCGCCAGTGACAACCACCAAGTATGATGCATTTTAATTTATTCCTAACTGGACGAAGCCACGCTTCCTTGTCTGTCTGACTTATGATATATCTCACCAGGTGTGATTCAGATCATAGAAATGACACTCTCAGCTAACAGGGCATCTAACTTTAAGGGCCAGTGGATTGTAAGAACTAAAGAATAATGGATACTCGTTAGAAACCATATTGAAACATGCAGAATAGATTCCACTTCATATCAGACGTAATAGTCGGCATTTTGCCTCTCATTATGCTTTATCAAGTATAGTTTTTAAATATCCACGTTTCATTTGAATTTCTGCCCAAGAATTAGGATATGGATCTTTTCATAGAGGACCTGGGTTTTCCACCACCTTGCGAACATGAAGTTACTTTTGTTCCCTTGAGAGATAACATCGATCCTATAGCTACCTTACAGAGGCCTTCTTCCGTAGATACTGGAGTTGTGCTTTTTCTGCCAGACTGATACTGACAGTAGCACTCTTATTAAAGCAAGTGATGATTGACTCACAATCATCAAGGATGCTGCTTGTACGAAAAGAAAACTAAAGGGTTCAAAGAACATGGTTGTTATCAGTCTTCTTTATAAGAATAAACTTATATTCGATTCAAAAGATGCATCACACAAGCTCGTTTGGCACAAATTATGTTCCGCCATTTTACCGACAAAAGTATACTGAACTCTCGCGGAAGCAGTTCAACGACAATACTCCTGTATTAAAAAAAAAAAAGATTATAAAAAGAAGAAAATCCTGCTCATTGTGCCAGACCTGATCTTTCCTCACCAGTAGACAATGGGTGGGAAGGTTTTGATCTACAGCCTGTCTACAGCCTGTACAACTGATATATCTAGCTCCAATCCTGCAAAGTTACCTTGAGATGATTTCATGTGCATGCGAAAACAATGCAGAATTTTTCGATGCAAATGTCACAAATCAGGCCTACGATGTACAGCAGTGTGTGCATGTTAGCAACAATGTGATGATGCAAGCCTTGAATGAATGTTGATCAATTTAGCTCAATTGAAAGAAATAGACTTTTCGACTCAGATTATGTTTCTTTTCAGCCAAAATATAAAGGTGTTGATGACTAGATTTACAACGTTCATCCTTCGCTTCTGTTTCCGACACTGTCCGCGAGATACCAGGATTTTTCTTAATTTTTTTTTTTTTTTTTTGCTTGAGCCTGCAGAGTGGGTGAAAAAAAAAACATAAATTATGACGAGATTTATGAAAGTTGCCACTTGATTTTAAATTCAACAGATTGAAAATAATTATAAACCAATCTATCCAATGAAAACGACAAAGTACATGCAGGGAAGGATAAAGTGACATTGCACTTATCCATAGAGTAATGTACAGTATGTCCCCCCAAAAGAAAAAAAAAAAAAAAATTACAACGGGGCCCTCCGCAACGATATCTTTAAAAATAGTGAATCAATCTAAATACAAATTCAGGGTATGAAACTATAACTCATTGCCCACATCTTATAAAAAACCCCACTCGATTTTCTTCAGTGGTCAAAGAGAAATACCAAATTCTGTAGAGGATGTCGGGAATCTCTTCTGTCCAAGTTCTGTCTATTATTCACACACAAGATCATCGAAATGCTAAACTCGGAAGAATCCGATTCATGACATGCTTTACAACAATCCACATTTCTCCGTGACCGCTTAACCAAATCGAATGGGGATTTCCGCAAAATAGAGCTAAAATGTTATGTTTTAAGACCCTGAAGAAGCGTTAAAAAAAAGAATCATATTGGGCATTATCAATGCGAAAATTTGATTGCAATTTTTTTTTTGGGACATACTGCAGTAAGTCGCCCCAAAAATTACAAACAGATTTTCGAATTGATAAAACCTACTATGACCAACCTGTCTAAGTGCCGTCTTCAGGGTCTTAAAATATAACATCTTAGCTCTATTTTTAGGAAAACCCCATTCAATTTGGTTAAGCGGGCACAGAGAAAAGTGGATTGTTGTCGAAAGCATGTCGAGTCTGCTCCTTCCAATTTTAGCAATTCAATGCTCTTGTGTGTGAATAATAGACGGAATTTGGACAGAAGAGATTCCTGACATCCTCTACAAAATTCCATATTTCTCTTTGACCACTGAAGCAAATCGAATGGGTTTTCTGTAAGATGTGGGCAATGAGTTATAGTTTCATACCCTGAATTTGTATTTAGATTGATTCACTATTTTTAAAGATATCATTGCGGAGGGCCCCGTTGTAATTTTTTTTTTGGACATACTGTATAGTGATGTGATTGCCCGATAACTTTGATGGCAAGACCTTGTTTTGGTGGTAGATATGCATAGAAAATGGGTGAATATTTGCATAATTTATTATGCAAATGAGATCATAGATGTGTGTTGTTTAGTAGTTGCTCTCTCTCTCGTAATCACATCAGGAATCAGTAACAGGTCTTGATGTAATAACTGTTATGAAACATATTCCAGTGCGTTGTAGAATCTCGAAACCTGCCTGGTCTACGGCCTCTTGAATATCAATTTGCAAACATTTGTATTTCCCTTTAGTGTCATTCAGTTCTCCTTTATTGATTGATTCCAGTAATTGATTTACTTCGGACTCTGACGACATCATAATGTGCAACTTTTTTGCCCGATAACTTAGCTGTATTTTAGGACGCCAAGGTACATTTTTATAGCAAGACTTTGTTTAAGGGAATATATCCATAGAAATGGCCAAGTGTTTGTATAATCTATATGCAAACTAGATTATTAGGGTATTTCTAATAGTTTTTTTTTCTTGTATCTCCTTATCACAAAAGAATCATCAACTTATGTCTTGATATCATAAGTATAATGATTCAGATTCATAAATCGCGGCAATGTGTTGTAGAATCTTGCATACCAATTTGCATACGTTATTGCAAATATCTTTATTCATTTTTTTATTCTGAATTGGTTGATTCCAGTACTTGATTTTCCTCGGGCTCAGATGACACCATGTACACTTTGTTTGACCGATAGCATATCTATTTTTTTTTTACTATGCCAAGGTGCATTTTGATAGTAAATCTTTGTTTTAGGGGAAAATATGTTGAGGAAATTGAAAAATATTTGCATGATTTATTATGCAAATGATATGCATATTTTATTTAAATACTTTAAGTTGGTTCTTTATCACACTAGGAATCGTGAACCGGTCTAGATTCAATGAAAACTATCATCAGGTTTATGATTCAGATCCATATCTTGCGGCAATGCGTTGTAGAATCTAGAATCCTGCCAGTTATGTATCCTCTTGTATACCAATTTGCATCTAGATATTTGGATAAGTGTAATTCAATTCCTTTGAATTTATTGGATTCTTTTGTATTGATTAATTTTGATTCGACTTTTGCGACACCAAATACTTTTGGTTTGCCCGATAACTTGTTAAAATGATTAAAAACAGAAGTGAACACGTAGGTATATATATATACGCACGCATACATGTGCATATATGCGGTAATGCATTGCTGTATCAGCGGCAACTCCTAATTTGCATATTTCACTTCTTAATTTGCATATATAAGTAAAAGTTATGAACAATTGATGACCTAGCTATTGTCTTTGCACCTTAATTTCTGAAATTATTACTATTTCTGCATGTCTAGGGAGATTTTCTGAAAATTAAAACATCGAAACAACTTAAATAGCAATAAATGGCGGCCATTTTGTTTATGCAAATTAGATGCTCTTAGACTCAAAATTCCGCTTGGGAACGGGAATTTTTGGATTCAGCGTACCTAAATTATACAAAATAGACCGGTTCCCAACTTTTACTAAAAAATGCCTCTAACAGTCACATTTTCCCCAAATCCCACTAGACTATTGCACACATTTCCCATAGACACCAGCCCAAGTACACTCGGAACTCGTCCTCAACAGGTTAATTGTATTCACCTTTTTTCCCTGCATACAAACTTGTGTAATGCTTGAATGCCTCTAGTAAATACTGACGAGCTTTTAATCACGTCAGTCTAAATTGTTGCTAGGCAGTATGTCAGAGGAACAAGCACCAGTCATCCCAGACTATAAGAATCTTCCTTGAGCTTGTTTGCGCTAGTACAGCCAAACTTTAGTTTAGTTAAGTTTTAAGCCAGATTCATTACACAGAAACAGCTCTGGTACACTGTATGTGTATTTTATCTTTACAAAGCCTCAAATACTCTACTGTAGCTTTAAAAACAGAGAGCTCTGCAGATTACAATGGAGTATCACTTATTGTAAAAGTCACTGGAGCCACTCACTCCCGTTACAGTGTTTATTTAGTCTGCCCACCCCTCCTCAGTCTTGTGAACAAACTGCACCCTGCATGATCACAGAGGAAATAAAACACCACCCTTTTCACCTCGAATGGATACAACTTTAATACACTTGATAATGTAGGGATGTATTCATAAAGCTTGAAATGCTGACAGCAACACTCTGATGCTACACACACAGTACAATACAATATACTGTAAATGAGACTCAGACATGTTACAAAATGTACTAAGGAAACATAACTAGGCAGGAAGGCAATTTAAAACTTCAAAAAGACCTGCAATGAACACAAACTATTACTGAATGTGATACCATTTGTAGATAAACCTGTACATTGAGTGTTAGCTTTGGCTTTAAAAAAAAAAAAAAAAAAAAAAAAAAAAAAAAATGTCATTGTCAATATCTGGGAGTTTGCATCCAGCCATGCCATCAGTGAAAGTATGTTTTCATCACTCAGAAAATATGGATGGACATTGAATGAATTCCTGGACTGGGTGTTTCTTAGTGCTTCCAGGACTGAGTAATGTATACACCAAATATGTAGTGAGGTTTTTACTTTATTTTTTTTTACAGTACGGTGCGTAAATTTTGTGAGCCAAGTGCTACTTGCGAATTCAACATGGGAAAATATTAACTCTGATCTGGATTTATTGCATATTAGCATTGCATTGTGCAGTTTGTACGTGTTTTACATGCAAAGCAGGTGAACATGATTTTGTCAAAATCATGATTGTGCATGAATTATACAATGGGCTTTAGAATCTCTGCAATCTGATTGGTCAATTATCATGCACTAATTTTCACTGACCAAAAACTGAGCCATGCGTCCTGTAAAACTTGAACACATGTACAATGTATGGCTCAAGCATTGTACAGTACTCTGCATTTTATACTGTGTACCAGACGCATGATGGGGAAAAAGGTTAAATTTCATGAATTTACGAACCACGCCCCCCCCCCCCCCAAAAAAAAAAAAAAAATAAAATAAAATAAAAATGAATGATGCACAGGCTATTAATATTTCCTGGATCATTGAGCATTGGATGCTCTCAAGTCATTTAGGAAACAGTCTACAACTTACTCACTGTGCTCATTGGTTTAAGAACAGTTCCAAAGTTAAACTCTCACATAGACGTACATGTACAGACATGTAATTCTCACCAATCCACTCTATCCTGTGCATCATTTGTACACTGTGACAAGTCCAAGTACTAGTAACTGTACCATGACTGCCTGTTTCATTTGAATGCTTTTGAGATGTTCAAGAAATTCATACAATTGTACAAATAATACACCAATAATTCTCAGTGCTCTTGTTGTTGTAATTTTATAGCATTTAATGTTTTCAATGCAGGATTGATGATTTTGTTTCCTGAAAACAAGTGAATGTATGATGCCAATATCTCCATTCATTGCTGTACTCAACAATCGTGAATTTAACCCAGTGCCAAAAATAATCAGAAAGTCCTGATTTGAGGAAAATTAGACCCACTGAGGATACATTGTATGGCATTAGTCTTTCACAAATCAACTCACATCTCTCTCAGTCTATCACTTTCAAATTTTTCTTCCAAATACAAGTAGTCTTTAAAAGTATCTCACAAGTTAATCTTCTATTTTAACCCGTTGAGGACGGACTGATTTTGCTACAACACGCATTTCCCATAGACACCTGCTCGAGTATACTCGGGACTCGTCCTCAACGGGTTAATTGCAGGGTGAGTGCACACTCGTGGCAACTTCAGACAAACACTTCAATTGCAAATATTTGAGAGGCATTTCAGGCTCTCTTGCTTTCAGGCTCCATTGTCATGATTTCAGTTAATTTGAATTTAGAAACTGAAAACTGACATTTTGTTTTAAAACTAAACTGATCGAATCATAATGTATGAATATCAATCAAGACACTGCGTTGCTGGAAAGATTTAAAGATTAATACCATGAACTACATTTTGTAAAGGTACACATTTTAAGGGCCAAATTATTGCAACATGCGCTGTACTCGATACAGACTCGACAGATCGAAATGTTTTTGACAAGAACCTTGATGCATTAATTCACGCACAATTCAAAGCAAGAATTCCTGCACTAAAAGCTCTACATATAAGCAAACCAGGCTTGTGTAGATTTGTCTTGTAAAAAAAAACAAAAAAACATACAAACAAACAAAAACAAAAAACAAAAACAAATCATGCATTCTACATTTGATGTAAATTTTGTCCAGTAAAAAAAAAAAAAAACCCAACAACAACAACAAGAAAAGAAAAACATGGCATCTATGGCAAGCCAAAATGACATGCATCCAGAAGATTTTCCATGAGGCTAAATGATCAGAAAATGGATTTCTGGCAAAAGAAAAATTGTCTCCCATTCTATAAAACAGATGATGTACCGTACTATACAAATTTGTAAGTCTTTTTCTTGTGTCAGTACACTCAACTTTGCCTCATGGGTTGAACATTATAGTTACCGTACAATTGTACCTATATTTAAAAGTACATCATGCACACAATTCCTACTGACGCACTCAGACCTGTGCATCATATGTGTATCATGGGCATGCTTGCTTTTTGCATCTAGTAGCAGTCCATTTTTGCTAGTTGAATAGTATGGAGGTCCATTCTGCAGTACAGCATTAAAGAATCTCTGAAACATACGAGTATGATAAAACATCTTGATGGCGGGGGGAAGAAATGAAAATAATGAACATGGAACAGAAAAAGGAAGAAAGAGATAGATGGAAAAGAAAACAAACAAACACTGAGGAGAAACATATTAAAGAACAGATGACTTGTACTCACGATTTCATCAATGTGTTTCTCTGAGAAGTAGAGATGCGTCAATTTCTTCAAATACTGTGAGAGCCCCTCGTCTTTCTTCTTCCGCGTACTGGCCGACGACCTGGCTATGAGGTCAATGGTGAGCTTCACCATGTTGGCAAGAAATATGAGTTTTTACAGTTTTGATATAATGTTTTTTGCTTTTTCTTTTCCTCCTTCAGTGAAATGCAGGGCACTATGGTGATATCTCCACAGTCTGTAAATTACATGTTGGAGAGGTTGCAGAGGCCGGTTTTCCGAGAGATGGTAAAGTCCACGTACAGCCTAGTGGGTGAAACGACTGGTGCAAAACTGGTTCACGCCTTTCCATCATTCAGAGGAGAGTAGATTAAGCAGTAGCCGGCAGCGACAAGAACATACAACAGGTTGTACATGGGATTTCATGGACGTGAGCTGTGGCAGTCAAACCTGCATGGGTGTCATCGTAGTAGCCTGTGCTGTATGCCTGTAGCATGTCCGAATCAAACATAGAAATTAACTGGTTCTACACATGTATCAAAACAAAAATAAAAAATTAATGAAAAAAAAAAATGCAGGCAATGTGACTGCATTTATGCAATGATGCACAGTCTAGGAAAGCAGTCTGAGTGTGAATTGTACTCACAATGTAGACTGAAATTTCCTCAAAATGGTACAACTGACATTCAAGTGACAAGCTACATTACATTGTATACTGTACATTTGTACATCCTGTAGTCTACACACGTCACAAGTTTGCTTTGCCACGATTTAGCAAGCAAGCGTTCCACATTCACTGCTTCTCTATAGACTCTACATAAAGCAAGCTGCTAATGAGTCAACCATAACGCCCTCCAAAATTCGACCACCTGCTACAGCTATCGAGACTTGGGTCTAGGGGTAGGGTTGGGGGTACCACGTATCGTCACCCTAAGGATCTGTAGCTTGTTTATTCTAAAAATATTCCTAAATTCTTACCTCAAATATGCCATAAATACTGCAGTTTTGAATGTCGTGACCGTCTTGTTGATTATGAATCTCCGTTTTAAAATAGCGCAATTTTAGTGCGTGCGTTCCGTTTTCTTCACGCAGCTAAAATTTGTAAAAAGGGAACCTTGCGATCGGCACCCCCTCTCCTCCATATAGGTATACACGTGAATTTCACAGCATAGGTAATACACGTGAATTTCACAGGCCATAGGTACAATGTAATACACGTGAATTTCACAGCCATGCGTCGTTACTGATCGGATGTGTAATTTTTAGCTTGGTTTGTTTGAGTTTGATTTTCGTTTCTTCATTTTTATTGTTTTTATAGCTAATGACACTTAATCCCGCGCGTACTTTTTCGTTCTATACGCAAACAGCCATGATACGCAGGGTGCCGATGGGAAGGTGCCCTGTCGATAGGTGGTGCCTCAACCATACCGGTAAAACCTATACAATTGTACCTCTAATATGCATGGCTCTAACAGGTTAGAGTCTATACCTGTTGAATTTTTGCACGGGGAGGTCGAACCTTGGCATTTTTGCTTTTAATAGGCCTACAAGTGATAAGTATTGATACTAGGGACATGGACAATCTCCATATGCTAAAAAACATACATAGAACCATCTACTTCTTCTTTACATTGCACTTTAATGCCTACACTGTACATAGAGTCTAATCAATCTTGAGTAGCATCACAGTTCTATAGAAGAGGAAACCCCGGGGTGCTCCTAATACAGTACCTACTACCTGGTCGCAAATATTCTATAGGTTTAATACTATAGTGATACCCTTTGGATACGGAGGTTCTGCACAAATGTTGAATAAAAGATGAGAAAGATGATGAAGAAGGAGGAGGAGGAGGAGAGGAGAGGAGGTGGTGTTTGCAGTGGTGGTGATGGTGGAGGTGGCGCTATTTTACACTAAGATAAATCTGTGACTGTGACTAGATTCTTCTTTGTGTAGCAGAGTAAATTCTACTTTCACCACCTCTGTAAACAGTAAACACCACCTCTAACTAGTCTATCACTCAGTATCAGATCATGGAAATTCTATTTCTATTGACTATGGTAGCGAGTCGAGTCGGTAAATTTACACCGTAGGTCCTCCAGAACTTAGTATTCAAACAGCCAACTTAACTGTATTCATAAACTCACTGGCACTGCTGCATCGATCAGTGAGTGCTAGAGCAAAAATATCAAACTCCAAGACAAGAATGGTTGGTATGTTACTATGTGTTGTATTAATTATGGATGGTATTGCCTATTGGTAGTGCTGCAGACATTCTATAGACCTGTATTTAGGCCTCTATTACAAGCTGGTGACGTGAGAATAATGTGATTAAAGTCTACTGCGTTCTTGCATTGGTTGTACGAGCTACTACAACTTCGAAGCTGTACGAATCTCTGTATCAAACCGACTCGCTTGGTTTGGATTTGGTTAGAGCTCAGAGCGCTCTCGCACACATCGCGTCGCGTGAGTCGTAGAAGTGCCTACTCGTACGAAAAGTGCGATGCACAGTCGCCGTCCGTTCCGCAGAGGATCCGGGAGGGTTTAGCTAGCTAGCTGCTGCTGCAACTACCGAACTAGCAACTCCGACTTTGACGTGCATCAACGAACAACCGGCTAAATAAATGACGGTAAAAATTACATCGGAGATGAAATACACATTTACTCACATGTTGGGAGGATGATGCATTTCCTCTAGAATGGCTCTGCTAGAGAATGTTCACTGACAACGAATTCAAAGTACGTCTTTGGGACGATTTCCATCAACTTGTGTCAGCGGTTTGGTAGGGAATCGCGTCCATGATAACCATGGCAAATTCATGACCTTTGACCTGCAATGAGACATGCGTGGATGCTGACAGTGCTTGTGATTAGATCCCAATACAAAAACGTGATGTCCTTCTTGGAGCAGCGAAATAATCTGAGGGCGTTTCATCGTTGTTGTGGTTGTTGTTTGATAGTCTAAGAAATACAGTAGGACAAGGCCCACTGGGTGTATAACAGAGAGCGTTCAACGAGGGATGCACGTGTAAAGGATCGGGATCCCCCCATTTTTGGTCAACCTCCTTAGGACTTTTAGGATTTGCTTGGAACAGTAAGGAACGTACTTTGGCGGACCACAAACAGGCGACAAAAACCACGATATAAATTTTCTGTAGACTTATAGGCCTATATTACTTTTCGGGATTTTTTTTTCTCTGTGGAACATAATTTTTTCTAAATGAATTCCATGATGAAGTGTGGATGAGATTGTTGAATACAAGAATTTGAAAAAAACAAACTCACTTCAAAGGAGTGGGAGACCCTCCCCACTCCTCCTACATACACACATACACTTGCACCCTCACTATTATTATCATTCTATCGATCCATCGCACAAACTTTAAAGGGATTTGGTTGAGATGGAGATTCATTTTTAACTTTTTGCGAGATGATCGATAAGCCACTAATATGAAATATGAAAGAGCATACGATTCTAGGAGGAAATCAATGTTTATTATTAATAACGAAAATCGGTTTTGAAATGGGTGAGATGTCCAAAACAAAGTAAACAGGATTTTGCCCTATAATAAAAGGTGGGTCTTACATTTTATTATATAGGACCACTTTGTTTTTGGATAACTTACCACCCCCAGTCCCCCCCCCCCCCCCCCCACTAAACCCCGGGCTCTGGACAGGGTTATCACGATCGATTACCTATACGTTTCTCATAACCAAGTGCAGCCAGGGAGGAGATGCCTTTTCAACTTTAATTTTTCAGCTGATTTCTCCTGTGGTAAGTTTCATTATTATTATCATTATTATTATTATTATTATTATTATTATTATTATTATTATTATTATTATTATTATTATTATTATTATTATATTATTATCACTATTATTATTATTATTGTTATTATTATTATTATTATATTATTTTCACTATTATTATTATTATTATTACTATTATTATTATTATTATTATTATTATTAATATTATAACTATTGTTGATGTTGTTGTTGCTGTTGTTACTGTTGTTGTTATTATTATTATTCATTGTGTATTGTAATCTATCTTTGAATGTCTGTCTTCAACTCTGCTGGACAAGATATATAGTTTTCGTGTACTACACATACAACTGTAGGTCTAGATTGATTTTAAATGTATTAGCTGCAGTATAGTACAGACAGGTACACTGCGTCAGATACAGCCATGCTGTGCTTTAATCAATAGACTTAACAGTAGGCTTTATACTTGATTCTGTGTGGCTTTATACTCTCACACTGCATGAAGTACGATATTGTTTTTTTTTTTTTGTATTTGTTGCCCTTCTCAAGAGTGTAATAGCACTCACTCAGCGATCACAAACCTTGTTGTGTGTGTGCTAGCCCTCCTGTAACGTTCCATTTCATGACCTTGCATGGCTGAGTTCCCATAATTTATTGCACCGATACTGCACGGCCGGCGGAACCGGGGGGGGGGGGGGGGGGGGGCAGGGGGCTCGCGCCCCAACCCTCACTGTTTGTGCACCATACAAAAGGAATACAGAAGGTGTCGTCACTTTGGGTCCCGCACTTTTTTTTTTTTAACCCAGAAGTACGTAAGTGGCACTAAAAAGAAATGAATAGAGATCTTGAAGTGTGAGCGCGGTATAAGGTTATGTTTTTTGCGCTGAAGACCCCCTTTATTTGTAAGTGGAAGGAGAAAGATGAGCTGAAGACTTTTTTTTTTTTTTTTGCTTTTTAGCTCATGAATCCCGGAAGTGGGACCCTCCACCCCCCCCCCCCCCCTTTTGAAAACGCTCCGCCGGCCCTGTACTTTAGGCCTATCAACTTATCGAGTAAGATTGCGTCACAAATTACGTGGGGACATTAATCCAAATCCACGCCTTTCTGGAGATATTGTGTCTGATTCAACAATATTGGCAAATGCAATTGTAGGGTTCAATATACTTCTTCCCTCAAATTGTGGCAATAAATCAGAAAAATGTCGTGAAGAAAACAGGTAAGCATGGAGGAGAATCCTGTCCCTGGGTGTGATGGTCGGAGGTCGAAAACACATCGAGGGAAAGGAGGAGGTTATGACCAGGGAGGTGTTAGAAAAGGAGAGACAACTCCTGCGTCTCCTTTGAAGTCATGCGCGGCACCGCCGAGAAGTTATGCGCTTAACTACAGGTGGAAATCAGGTGCTTTGACAAAAGAGAGCATCAATAATCGGGACTAGCGCTCTCACATCTAGAAATACTTGCCCCTTACTGCATTTCGCTCTCTCTTTCAATGTGATGGCAACAATGAATAATTTGTGTACCTTGAGTTGGAGCAGCGAATCAAAATGCAGTGTAAAACTGACAATTTTAACAGCAAATAGTTTAAAAGCACGCTGGAGCACGCTTTGGCGGAGTACTTTATTTGAAAGATCAAAATATCCCAGATTAAAGTATAGAAAACTAACATGCGGAAATGTGCGCATTATAGAAAAATATTAGGTTTTTAAGAGGGCCTAATTTTCATTTCATTTCGATTTGCGCATTACGAAGAAACTAGAAATACATGTTTATAATATTGAATTCTTTCCTAAACTACTCTTAATCAATTCGAGTATTTCATTTAAAATTTTACTTGGAAATAAAGCTTGTAATTCAACGAAAGGTGAAATGCGTTCTTCGTCTCCGAACTTCGCCTCGCAACTAGAGCGGTGCAGAGCATGACTTCAAAGCGTATAGTGGAATGCTAGACATCCCATTGTAACGCTTTGAACCCAAACATGACTGTGTTTGCATGAATTACGAAGAGTTGTCTCTCCTTTTCTAACACCTCCCTGTTATGACAAATACCGTGACCATCTATGCTCTACAATCAATACGCTCCCCCTGTAATAAGTCAACAATATTTTCAACATAACTTTGACAAATAGTTACTGCTCTATGGGATGGCGCTGCCATCGTAGATATCATGCCACCTGGTTCCTTTTACTACATCGGCCCAGAGCCTCCAGGCGTGGTGGTGATTTTCTATGTTTATTATTATAGGGCCCTGTATAGTTTTCAATCCATCAGATCACCATTTAAATTTTGAATCTAGTGTTCTCTGACAGCACTACTAGTCTTAAGATTGTAGTCATTTATAGACCTTCAGGATGCCAATTTTTTCATCTTTCATAAAAGAAATTTCGGATTTGTTATATTAGATGATGAATTGTATAAGTCATCTTCTCTTGTTATCGCAGGAGATCTTGACATACACTCAATAACAAGCCCTCATCTCGGTACCCGCAACAGGAGTTTAATGACCTCGTCGTGTGCACAGACTACGCCAGTTCATTTATTATAATTTTTTTAATTTATCTATTTATTTTTTTTTTAAATACAGTATTGTTTAGCCCTTTCAGTTGGTGAACTGTTCTGTCAAGGAGCCCTGCTCACATTTATGAACACAGATAAAAATGTCATAAACATCAAAACAAACTACAAACAATGAAACAATCTACACTAAAAATCAACCTCAAATATTCAAATACAAAAATACAAATGCAAACATCATTACAATTACAACTTGGTACGGCAGTCAGTAAAGTATTGTATGGAAATTGATTGGTGACGTCACTCACATATTATTATCTTTCATGACCATAGTTGTATTTTCGACGTCATCATCTTGATTCAGGACTCCGTTAGACTGTTATTTATATTAATGAGTGTATACATTCTAACGTAACTGGCTTATTGTTTCGTACGTTTTGAGAATCCCGAGTTACAATGACGCAACCTTCTCTCAACAAGACCAATTTCCCAACTATGTGTCTGGCAGCAAAAAGAAAGGTCTGTTTTTGTCCTTCATCAAAAAGGACCTTATTTGGAGAAGGAATCGTTGAAAAGCTGTACGATCTGTCCTGCAAGGAATCATCCATTTTTGTTCAAGATTTTAGAGAGAATCGTGTTTTCGAGACTCTTAAACTATTTGCTGGAGCATAATGGTCTATATAACCTTTTACAGGCGGATTGATGACTGTTTCTGGTTATATAATTCCGGATCCCATAGCAATGGTTTTTGTCAGATCTGTTTTCGACCTCCACTGACATTGTAGATGGCAAAACACTTGTCAATTAAAGGAAACCAAAACCCAGAGAAATGTGGATTGAGTGAAAGCAGCAACATTAGTAGGACACATCAGTGAAAGTTTGAGGAAAATCGGACAATCGATGCAAAAGTTCTGAAATTTTAAAGTTTTGGTGTTGGAACCGCTGGATGAGGAGACTATTACTATTAGTGTTTATGATGTCATGTGTGGACAATCGATGTAAAGAAAATATAAAGGTAATTCAAAAAAAAAATCATGAAAATTCCACATTCCATCAACTTGATACTGATATATGTTAAGGGTAGCAATTATTCCGGCTGCTTTCTGAAAGCGGTGAGTCAAGTGTTCTTTCATTATGCTAGAAAAGTGATTATTTTGTGGAATTCCCTTTACATTTTCTTTCTCCACACATGACGTCATGACCTTTAGTAGTCTCCTCATCCAGCGGTTCCAACACCAAAACTATTGCATCGATTGTCCGATTTTCCTCAAATTTTCACTGATGTGTTTTACTACTGTTGCTGCTTTCACCCAATCGGCATTTGTCTTTGTTGTTGTTGTTGTTTTTTTTTTTTTGGGGGGGGGGATGGCTAGTAACTGATCAGTGGGAATGCTGGGGGATGATTGTTCCAATCCTTGTGGGATTCATTTAAGAGTATGCATCTATTGTTGTGTGGAAATTATTTGCTTCAGAATGGTCTCATATTCAAGTAATGTGCAGTTTAATGTTTTCAGGTTAGCATGCATGCCTGTAGTGACGGGGCAATTAAACTGCACATTACTTGAATATGAGACCATTCCCAAGCAAATAATTTTCACACAACAATAGATATATAATGTACTCTTGAATCCCACAAGGATTGGAACAATCATCCCCTAGCATTCCCACTGATTCCCACTGATCAGTTACTAGCCATCCCCTTTGGTACCCTCCAACAACTCATGATATTCAGAGTCAGACTCTGAACGTTTTAAATCATAACTATCACATCGATTCTGGAGGAAAATATTACCTCCTGGACAATTACCTCAGACCCTTCTCCTGACCCCAGTGCTGCTTTTACACCATGTTTCTGGCGACCACGGCAGTCACGTTTCAGACCACCGTGGGCAAAACGCGATGAACGTAAGACAACGCAGTGGGATGCCTTTGATGCCTTTAATTGTCAGAAACTGTCTAATTGCCACGCCCCTCCCGGTGCTATTTAGAAACCTTATAAGCCATAATAAAAAGGGTTGAACGCAACTAAACGTCGGTGATAGAAAGTAATAAGGCCGTAACGAAACTTGGAGGACGTCCGTAGTACGACGCGACGGAAAACAATATTGCGTATTATAGTCTAGCCTGACCCAGACGCTGTGAAAACGCCGTCTCATAGCTGGAGCGAGGACTGGAACGAACTAGGCTAGAATACGGTGAGGGGGGGGGGGGGGGTGCCATCTCTTTGCATCTACCCACGACGCACTGTATACGTTTCGGGCAAACGGGGGGGGGGGGGGGGGAGGGGCTGCCATGGCCGCCGGGAACATAATATTATGGTGCAAACCTAGCATTATACACTTTATCGTAATCCTGGACCTACTCCTAACCCCAACTAAAACTCTTACCCTGAACCTAACCCTATACCTCTGATTTACTCTTACCCCATCACTTTACAATCAGTTTATTAAAAAACCGGAGAGAAATTCTCTTGATACGATCACATCATTCAGTTTGATATTTTTTTTTTCAATACAATGGTCTCACATGCCCCAGAACCCCGAAGATTCATGACGCGCTTATGAAGAATTGTTACCACCATTAAGAATTGTTGGACGCTGATAAAGCAATACTAGGCCTATTCATTCTTTTCATTTTATAGTATAAACTATACATTGAACGTGAGCGTATTGACGTTTGTCATTATTTTCGTGCCATCATGGAGCTCAATGGGTGTCATTATACAGGTCTTCTATCACAGAGCCTAAGGCTATATTGGCTCGATGATTGTCTCGAGGTATTCGCATAATATACAGGATTTCTTTTAATACCTGTAAATTTGGTGGCCCGTGACGACATGTAAACACGGAGTAATGTTGGTCACGGCCCTTGCCATCGCAGAGTGCGGCAGCCACATATGACAACAATGTTGAGTAGGTCCTACCGTGACGAGCTTTATCTTTGGTACCATGTTTATTGCAGGGGCGCTGAATGATTTCTAGTCTGGATGTGTGCGTGCTTGGAAGCACTACAAACTTGGTTTGTAGCTTCATGGTGGAAGGGAGAGAAGGGGAGCGGAGCGATCCTGCACAATGCCATTATCATCAACTCACCGATCCTCTTCATATTCATTTGAATAACGTCGGCAACTTAGTCGCTAAACTCGACCCACATTTTTGACGTGCCCAACAGCGAAGAAACAGCAAACATGGCCGAAGCCCCCGTCAGCTATTCGTCTATCATCCCTATCGTCGCGCTCATTTTCATGAGAAGCGGAAACCAAGTCGGCATCGTCAAGGCCCTTGGAGTGCTGATGCCAGAAATTTCGGAGACTTTCGGAACAAATCCGACAGATGTCGGCGTTGCCTTCGGCGTGCTCGCCTCCATGTCGTTCTGTCCAGGTAAGAACAAGAAAAACTAGACTAGTCTGTAGATCTAGACCTTAGGCCTACTTGTCTACCTTTAAGCATGACTATCGGAATGATTCGGTAGCACTTGCGCTCGATCCAGTCCAAAGCCGTGCCTAAGATGAAGAATATCAAAGCTTTCTTCGCTTCCACAAATGATAATACTTTTACTTGAATTGAATGGAACAGATCACTGCACGAACAATGCAATAAGCAAAATATCAAAGTAAAATTCGAATCAAAGAAAGTACTTACATATAAATGTAGTTTAATATGAGCGAATAGATTACACAAGACTATTTTGAAATAAATTAAAGGGATGGTACAGTATAAATAAATTGGTGGAGATGAGAATTGGGCTTTTAACTTTTTGCGTAGATACCACGGTACCAAGAAAACACTTATGATATAGTACAGAACATTACCCTTTTAAGAGGAATTCAAAGTGTATTCGATGGAAAATCGGGTTTGAAATGACTGAAACATCCAAAAACAAAGTAAAACAAAGCGATCATAATAAAGTGTGGGTCCCACACTTTATTAGAATCGCCATTTTTGGGGATATTTCAGCCATTTCTAAACCAGTTTTCATCAAATAAACGTTGAATTCCTCATAGAATTACACGCTCTTTCAAAAAAAAAAAATGTTAGAAACCTGAAATTAGGTCTCAACCAAAACTATACGATTCCTTTAAAATGACGAAGCCAAAAGCCTAAGTGTACAACGATTTAATGTGGAATGTGACGGAACCAACAAAAAGCGATGGTGTAGGTGGTAGTCGCTTCTCTCAGTTGAACGTGTTAATAGAATAATAAAAGAGAACAACATAGCCATGAGCTGCAGGTGAGGATAAGGATGCCCCGTTTTGCTAATATTGATAATAAACAATAAAAAGGAAGAAAGAGAAAAAATGATAAAGTGCCACGCTAACTTCACTTGAATTGATTCCTGTTTGAACTCGAGATTGACGAAAAAATACCCAAAATTAATGCCGAACTGAACCTCTGTCTGCCTAACGCCGAATGATGGAGAAACAGTGTTGTATTATTATTACAGCCTAAAAGTCGAGGTAAAGTCCTTTATGAACTTCTTTGGGTCTTTATGTAATCACGACTTCCATCGACAACGCTTGTGTTGTGTACCATCATCAGTGATCAATTTTGGCAGACACATTTTCTCTAGTTGTTAGTCCTGCGAAGGCTCTTGAACATTAAATTTCTCTCGTTTATCGTCGCAATAATGCCGATTACGTGGAAGCTGTTATATTGACATAGTCCTCGTAGAACCGTCGACATTCTTTTACAAGTGGCCCATTCGATTGAGATGGGGCTTCAGGTTTCCAGCATTTTTTTGACTCTACGTATTTCACAAAAAGTTCAAAGCTGAATCCCTCATCTCAACCAATACTATACCATCCCTTAAATTTGCTCTTGCCACGGACATTCCTCCATTCGTCCACTTCCTGAATACTGTAAAACGTGACATATTCGCGGCACGGAATTTTCGCAAATTGGAACAGTTATGGTTTATTGAGACAAATAGTGATATCTTTTTTTAGCTTTTTATCAAATACTGTATATCGTAGGATGTTTTATGATACGACTCACCTGCAAAGTTAATAATACTATCACATGCGATAACTCGAACATTTTTTTAAAATCACTGTTCCCAATGGTTAACAATAACTTTAAAGAAAATAAATTAGCAAAGACAAAGAACAAGTTCACCTTCAGAGACATGTGGGTTGAATGAATGCAGCAATATTAGTAGAACACATTAGTGAGAGTTTGAGAAAATCGGACAATCCGTTCAAAAGTTATCAATTTTTGAAGTTTTTGCTCAGTCACGGCTGGATGAAAGGGCTACTACAGCTTATGATGTCACATGCATTGTGTACAACGGTATAAAGAAAGAATAAAGAAAATTTAACATATTTCCATTTTCTCGCAAAACAAAAGAACACTCGACTTCTCTCTTTCAGAAGGCAGGGGGAATGATATTACCTTTAACATACGTCAGTAACAATTGGTCAAAGAAATGTGCACGTTATTCAAAACGTAAAGTTTTGTGAAATTCTCTTTTTATTTTCCTTATATAGTTGTACGCAATGTGACATCATACACTTTAGAAGTCTTCTCATTCAGCGGCGATTGCGCAGTTATACTTAAAAGATTCATAGCTTTAGAACGGATAGTCCGATTTTCCTCAAACTTTCACTGAAGTGTTCAACTAATATTGCTGCATTCTCTCATTTTTTTTTCTTTTCGTCTCTCTATAATATGTCAATTCCTTTTCTCTTTCTCTCTTCATTACAGTTCCTCTCATAGGAATGATCTATAAAAATCTCCATCCATCGTATGGGCGATGGTTGCTGGTCTGTGGCGCCTTTCTATCCTCTCTCGGCACCATATCAGCGAGCTTGGCTAGAGACCACACCCAATTTGTAGTCTCCTTGGCAATAGCAGGTCCGTATTTATATAATGTTCATGTCTTTCTATCAAAAAATTTGCTTTAAAGGGATGGTACAGTATAGGTGGAGATGAGAATTGGGCTTTTAACTTTTTGCAAGATACCAAGAAAACACTTAGGATATAGAACAAAACATACCATTTTAAGAGGACTTCAAAGTTTATTTGATGAAAATCGGGTTTGGAATGACTGAAACATCCAAAAACAAAATAAAACAAAGGGATCGTATGAAAGTGTGGGTCCCACACTTTATTAGGATCGCTCTTTTTTTGGATATCTCAGCCATTTCAAAACCAATTTTCATCAAATAAACGTTGAATTCCTCATTGAATTACATGCTCTTTCTTATTTCATAAGAGGTTTTTCATTATCTCACCAAAAAATGTTAGAAACCTAAAATTAGGTCTCAACCAAAACTATACGATCCTGTATGGCGCCCCCTTCCGTTTACGACCACACGGACCACTAAAAGCAATTCCTTCCGAGAGAAAAAGGATGTTAAAGAACCTGTCTCTTACGGCCACCTGTTTATAACTGTCACCTTTTTAGTCTCCCTTTGACTGGTCGCTATCCCACAGGTTTCACTGTAGTTTAAAACATACTCTCATGTTGTCGGACGAGGGTTAATCCAATGAATGATTCAAGGCGGACCAGAGTGACAATATTTGTAATCGATGGATTATCAAGTAGCTTTTCCAATTCACAATTTAAACTTCTTACCTTATCTGTTTCTTTATAATCAGATATCTTCTCCTTTTCTCTGGCACAGTCTTTATAAAATACGCTCGATTTACTGCCAATTATGTTAAAATGTACACCCTATAATGCTGTAGTTCTATTCCATTCCTTTGTCACTGTTTCTACTAATATGTATTTGAGGCAAAAACAAAATCAGCCCCGCAAATTAAAGGACAAGTTCACCTTCATAAACACAAGGATTGAGAGAATGCAGCAATATTAGTAGAACACATCAGTGAAAGTTTGAGGAAAATTAGACAATCTATGCAAAAGTTATGAATTTTAAAATTTTTTGTGTTGGAACTGCTGGATGAGGAGACTACTACAGCTTGTGATGTCATATGCGTACAACAGTGTAAAGAAAATGTAAAGAAAATTCAACATAATAATTATGTTCACTTTCTTCGCATAATAAAAGAGCACTTGATTTGCCTCTTTCTGAAGGCAGGGGGAATAATATCACCCATAATATTATGTCAGTAACAAGTCAAGGGAATGTGTACATTTTTCAAAAGATGAAATTTTATGAAATTCTCTTTACATTTCCTTATTTTGTTGTACTCATGTGACATCATACGCTGCAGTAGTCTTCTTATCCAGCGGTGACTACACAAAAACTTCAAAAATTCATAATTTTTGAACGGATTGTCTGATTTTCCTCAAACTTTCAATGATGTGTTCTACTGATATTGCTACATTCTCTCAATCCTTATGTTTGTGAAGTTGAACTTGTCCTTTGAAAAAAAAAAAACTGCTTATCCACTTGTGGCTAGCTATAGTGGAGTAAATAAAAGTTTAAAGAAATGACTTTCTACATTCTGATGCAACATAAACTTACAATATAACATTTGGTCCATTGAAATAGACATGTTCTTATAAACAGAACACACTGGTCTGCCCAACAAATCTATAAACCTGCATGAATTATGCGGATGTCATAGGTACGTTTGTGAAAATCTTAGTTGTGAAGGTTCCTTTTATTGCAGGTATTTGGGGAACTACTGATCGATTTTGATACAGGCCTTTATATAGAAATCTTTATAATTTTGTTATGATAAGGTTAAGAAGCTTTAAGAAATTGACATCTCTCTTCTGTAACTTCTCGTTAAAGGCCTAGGCACAAGTGCAGTAACCATCATAGCTATCCTGGAACTGACCTGCAAGGCAGGAGGGCGTTTCGGCTTCTTCCTCGGACTGGGGCTGTGTGGTTACCCTTTCGGCATGATCGCCGCACCCATGCTTGCAGGCTTTTTACAGGAGATATACGGATGGCGTGGCGCTCTGTTGATTTTGGGCGCCCTGATGTCTCATATCATTCCAAACTCACTGTTTGTTATTCCGCAAAAAGCACCGCAGTCAGGCTATCTTCCAGTTACCACAGAAGAAGAAGAGGAGGAGGAAAAGGAGGAGGAGGTGGAGGAAGAAGAGGAGGAGGAGGAGGGGGAGGAAAAGGTAATGGTTGATGCCGAAGTCAAAGGGTCTGTTGTCGATGGAAAAACGGAAAGAGAAAGATTCAGAAGAGCGTCCAAGCCCACGAGTTGCATGGATAGATACTCCACAGCACAAACTCTTCAAAACAACCTGAAAGGCCAGGATAGAGGTACGTGTAACGACCAAGAGGGAGATTGTGGGAATCGAGTCTCTGGTGCTCGCCACGTCAACCAGGGAGAACGTCGCGAACACATGCAAGCGAGGCGAGGAGAAGGAGTGGGGAGCCACTGTAAGGACCTCGCTGCAGATTCTGCTAAGGAGTTGACACTCAAGAAGTCTAAAGCCACGGGCAGTCCTCAGCGGGCAACGGCAATGTTGCGGTCCACGCTTCAAGCATATTCCCATCTGATCGTCTTCATCATAGCGGAGTTCCCGTATGGGATGATCCACGGCGGATGGCATTCGTTTCTAGTCCCGAGGGCTATGGAAATTGTCACCTCCGTGTTCCACGCGGCGTCTCTTAGCATCATCGCTGCCGTATTCAACCTTGCTGGTCGGATGTCCGTGGCCGTCATGTCGCGCCGGTCGAGCATCGAAGGGCTTGTGGATTTCTTCATCATCGTAACGATTCTGAACGCCATCGCCCTCGTAGTCGACGTGATGGTCTTTGAGTACAGTGCAATGACGGTGACGACGATGTTTGAGTCATTCTCCGTTTCATCTCGCGCCGTTTTGTCATCTGTGATTATCCAGCAACAATGTCCAGCCGAGAATTACCCCATGGCTTCCAGCGTAGAGGTCTTTACTGTGGGTCTTGGTGCTTTGGTTGGTACAATGCTTTCGGGTAGGTGCAATAGGTTAAACGGATATAGGTTTTCCCGCCCAATTTCGCACTTTGTACATTATTGTTCAAGAATATGAATTTTGAACATGCAAAGGTGCTATTTTCCTCGTTTTGGGGCCATCCGATATATACGATTCTTATTCGGCCACATATTTATATTCAATGAATAAAACGGATAGTCAATAAATAAGATGGATGGGTCCATAGACTGATTAGGTAGAAAAAAAGAATCATGAGAAAAATTATACATACAATTCATTATATGGAACAATAATTTATATCTGCTAAAACTGAATGCACAAATTAAACAATTAAAGGGATGATATAGGTTTGGTTAGAACCGTATATTGCTCTTCAACATTTCACATAGGCTGTTTTTAATTATCTTGTAAAATAGTTAAAACCAGAATTCCCATCTTAACCAAAACTAAACCAACCCTTTAATGGTATATCGCGACAATGATTTTGTTATTGTTGTTGCTAGAATCAATTGAATGCATTAACCTAGCCGAAGGGGGGGGGGGGGGGGGGGGCTTCAAGATCGAAGTTGGTTGCACATAAGTACCGATTCGAACGCCGATCAGTGGCTTTGGTTTGCCCTGAAGCGGGTATGAATTCATGCCTATCGGCAATTTTAGCGGCCTTATGAAGAATTTGAAAGAAAATTGGTGATTATGGCTGCCTTAGAATATCCACACAATATTGGCTGACCAATTTGCACTCTTCGATGCACTGTCATGGCTACGCGCAAAACTGAATGACCCATCTAGCATACTTTTGCGTGCACTCAGGTGCGATATTGACAGGAAAATCTAGTACACGGCAGTTCACGGTAAAGGTTCTGCCATGTCTACAATGTATTCAGATTTTTTTTTCCATTTTTTTCTTTGCACAATTTGCTCACAAAAAGTTGTCCTTAACAACAGCAAAGCTTGCCGGAGGCTTGGACTAACAAAAAGTAAGTGAATTCCTATCTATGGAACTTATGGGAGGTAGCTAGTGAATGGAATGCGTCGTTTCATACTCAGCGTTACTAGATTGTATGCAAAGAAACAGCCATAAATTGTAATACCATACATGAACAGTCTATGGCTGCGTTTATCAACTTTCCCCTGTTTAAACGGCTTTCGATAGCCCTTTCGATAGCCCTTTCGAAAGCCCTTTCCGTAGCCCTTTCGAGAGCCCTTTCCAAAGCCCTGACTGCCTGTACTATTAATGTGCCGCTTGTTTTCTAAGAAGGGACGGCGAAAAGCAATTACCATAATAAAGACATATCTTCCTTTGAGAGTGACGAGTCATGATGCAATGCCACATGAATCAATAGTTACTTCCTATCTGTGAGGCAGCTCCAGTTTAGCACATACTTCAAATATTTCTGAGTGGCGGCATGCGACTTTGGCTGCGTCCCCTGTTTAAACGGCTTTCGATAGCCCTTTCCAAAGCCCTTTAGAAACGGCTTTCAAAATAGTTGCGTTTATCAACTTTCTTCGCGAACACGATTTCTTTTAACTGGCCTGTCACTGCACAGCTGCATTGCGCAATTCGACCAGAGGAGAAGAGGTCATAAGGCATGCCTGAAGTACAAGACTACAAAGCCGTTTCAAAACAGCTTTGCGTTTATCAACTTCCAAAAGGCTTTTACAAACAGGTTTCTGAAAACCTGTTTAGGAAACCTGTTTGGATCGCCACAAATTTGGGGCTTTCGAAAAGGCTTTCCTAAGGCTGCTTTCACATAGAAGTATACTATTCGGGTATTCGGGCTCGTTTTTCGAGGGCACGCGAATAGCTTGAATCGAACGATAGGATTTCCTCACACCGGTTCACATAAGAGGGCACTATTCGAAAGTACCGAATACCTGCGAAAAGTATAGCAAAGTGGGAATCGAGCTTGTTCGATTTTCTTGCAGCGTATACCGTCTCTCGTTTATGAAATAATGACACTTTTGGTCTGGATTTGCCCGTTAGCAAATATAAGCATGTAGACCGACATTCTGATGCCGTTTAGAAATTGATTATAAGATTTGCTGCGATGTAGGAGGAAGAAATCCTCACTACATGGGATGGTGAGTTGACGGTGCGGGTGATGGTGTATTCGGTGCTCGAACAGCGAATAGCGAATAGCGAATAGCGAATACCGAATACCGAATACTTCTATGTGAAAGCAGCCTAAAGGGCTTTCAAAAGAGCTTTGCGTTTATCAACTCGTGAAAAGTCCTTGAAAGCTGTTTGGATAACCTGTTTCTGCCGAGAAAGGAGAGTTGATAAACGCACCCTTTCGTAAAAGGCTTTCCTAAAGGGCTTTCAAAACAGCTTTGCGTTTATCAACTCTTAAAAATTCCTTGAAAGCTGTTTGGATAACCTGTTTCTGCCGAGAAAAGGAGTTGATAGTAAACGCACCCTATAACGGACCCTTCACACTAGAGCGTATGGATCGAGCTAACGAATGCCCAACTGTATGCACCTACTACACACATGGACCATGTGCACAATAAGGCTGCGTTCACATAGAAGTATTCGGTATTCGCTATTCGGTATTCGCTATTCGGTATTCGCTATTCGGGCCCCGAATACACCATCACCCGCACCGTCAACTCACCATCCCATGCAGTGAGGATTTCTTCCTCCTACATCCTAGCAAATCTTATTAACAATTTCTAAACTGCATCAGAATGTCAGTCTACATGCTTATTTTTGCTAAAGGGCAAATCCAGACCAAAATTGTCTTTATTTCATAAACGAGAGACGGTATACGATGCAAGAAAATCGAACAAGTTCGATTCCCACTTTGCTATACTTTTCGCAGCTATTCGGTACTTTCGAATAGTGCCCTCCTATGTGAACCGGTGTGAGGAAATCCTATCGTTCGATTCAAGCTATTCGCGTGCCCTCGAAAAACGAGCCCGAATACCCGAATAGTATACTTCTATGTGAACGCAGCCTTACGAACGACAAAGGTCTCTCTTAGATTACCCATCATCACCGCAGCCACCTGATTATGTGGATCTTAATGAGTACATTCAGATGTTTGGACAATACAATTTTGTAATCGTGCATAGTCACTGATAAAAGAACCGTTTCCCTTATTTCGGTCTTAATTGGCTGAGCTGCCTTCTCAGACTCGTCTGCCTTATGATAAACACCGATGACAGGGAGCAGCAAACTTGAAAACATGACAATATATAGTCCTGTCACAAAATAGTTAATTACTGATGCGGACACTTATCATGCTTTTTTATGCATGGACACGTAGAACGTTGCTTAATGATAGGACATGCATGTCTCCTGCGGTTGTACTGCCCATGTATCCATTATACTACTTTGAAACAATGTGCGAAAATGAGAAAAAATAGATTATGAATCACAATCAACCTGCCAAATAATATTTGTTTTCTCTTATAAAGTACTTGCATTTTGCAAATGAAATTGCTTGATTGATAATTTCCCAACGTACACTACAACTGCACATGCATTTTTCTTGATCTAAGAGATTCTTCTGCGCATGTACTTTTTAGTTTTCTCAAAACGCCGTCTTGTTTTTATCCAGGCTAGCTGTCAGCTGCGGTGATGATGAGATCAAAGCAGCAAAGCTTGTTTAAAATATTTCTGTGACACTTCAATTTGAAAGAGACAGGTGCACGAATTAATCAACGAACGATGAACGTCCATGTGTAGTAGGTCCATGATCATGCAGCCACATATTGAAATACAAATACAATTGAAATACAATCCAATGTACAACTGTAACTCGACAATAATGAGGTCTATAGAGGAAGGAGTTCTGGGTGGTAAATTATATACGTGCAATATACTAAACACGCATTTTCTGCGACATCGTGATATACTAGTACAACCAGAGCATGTTGTTGTTGTTGCTATTTTGATTTTAAGGCTGTGATGATGTATAAAATAGCCTCATTAATTATGCATGTTATGTGATTTCTCAAATTGATTACTGTTTCGTGAACATGTGGGAAAATTTCATATTCCGTTACTATCTTTCGTGATGCCCGATTTTAATGTGGGGGCGCTGTGGCATAGTGGATATGACTCCCGACTCCCGATCGGAGGGCCCGAGTTCGAATCCCGCCAAGTGCTTACGTCCTTGGACCAAGATGTTTTACACACCATGTCCCTCTCGACCCAGATGTATATACACACCTGGCAACGCCAGGGTGATAATAATGACAGGGCCCTCTGGTAGAGCAGTGGTAGCACTGACGAGGATACCCTGGGTAAATAACACCATATTCATGATATTATTATTATATAATGAAATGTCCTTCTCTTGTTTTGATTATGAAAATTCACTGCCGAACGTGTTTAGACTTTCTTTTTTCAAAAGTTAGTGAGGGCATTAAAATTCACCAGTTCAAATACTTATGCACTAATTATGTTCTACAAGCCCGGCATTTCAGAGTAGTGAAATAGCAAAACCACGCTAATTTTCAAATTCTTTGGCAAATTACAAACTTAAGTCAGGCATAGGGATTGTAAGAATGTATCGGAAGCTAGAATTTCCATGTAGAATTTTACCGAAGCTTGTTACAATATTTCATCAGACACTTGATCAAACAATAGATTAATTTCCTCCCTAAGTTAGTCAGGAAGCTGTTCTTATACATGCATGGCAAGCAGCCATCTAATGTAAAGATTCTGAGACCTGCTTCATTAATCATCTGTTTCAATCACTCTTTCACACTTCAGGTGTACTTGCAGACAGATTCAAGAGTTTCAACGTATCTTTCATGCTGCTGGCGGTCATCGAGGGACCAATCTTAGTCTTGGTCGTCATGTCAAGACTGATGATGAGATGGAAAGGGAAAAAGTAAAAAAAAAAAAAAAGGATACTGGAGTAAGTAGTTTGATGCAATTCGTTTATTTATCTGTATGACAGAACCTTGGCATAATCAGGATAATGGATATCAGACTTGGATGTGTGAACACAAGGACATTAGCAATGTGATGTCGCAAATGAATGGTCTCGCTGTAATATTCTCTCGAAACGTTCATCATGGTTAAAGGCATAATTTACCATTTGCAGATGAAACAAAAACCCAACATTAGTGCTTTAAATAGTTCTAAAATGAGAGTTAGGGATAGAAACAACCACTGTAAAAATTGGAATCCGTATAATCGATGTTAAGTATTGTTGAATACACAAAATGTGAACAATAGTTATAATAAGAATGCTTTCAGACTAAACCGTATACAGTTATGGTTTATTGGGAAAAATGCTGATATCTCCTCATATTTTAGGCTTTATTGCAAAAATTTTATATGGTAGGATGTTTTGTGATACAACAGACCTACACATATGCATCAAATGTGATATCTTGAACATTTTTGAAATCACTGCTCCCAAAGGTAAACTGGACCTTTAATATTTATTGGAGGTAGAATCACAGAAGACAACTTAACCCTGATCAATTAACACCGTCTTTCCGTAAAAGTAAAAGTAAAGTGCAGTAAAGTAACGTAATTAATAAATATAACAAATACATGTCTACTTAAACGGAGCTTAAATAAATGGATCTTTACTATGTGATCCCGACTCCGAGTCGCACTGACATATTTTACGCGGGTACGTCTTTAATGCATGCAGAGACACACAGGCCCGAATTCACGAAGGTGGTACAATAATCATTGAAACCATGGTTTAAACCATGGACAAAAACCATGGAGCACCAAGTGTCGCACGGAATATTTCGTTACGAAATCAGTCATTTCGTTGACAAAATGGCCATTTCGTTAACGAACGTTACAAAATAATCATTTCGTCTACGAAGTGGCAGAATTCGTAACGAAATATTCCTTGCGACACGTGGCGCTCCATGGTTTTTGTCCATGGTTAAAAACCATGGTTTCAATTGTACCACCTTCATGAATTCGGGCCAAACAGCCTCTATTTTGGTCACGACATACTCTCATTATCTGATAAAGTAAAAATCACAGACCAGCAAAGGTGAATGAAAGGTCTCTTTATAGCAGTATAGGCCTAGAAACTCTCTGTAATCCGTATTGATGAATACGTGTTATTTAGGAATCGTGAACGACCTGAATATAAATGATCTTAATAAGAAATTGATTCTCATTTTTAGTGACGTTCATCCTCCATGTTTGAAGCAACAAAGCTTCTTGGAATACAAATTGATTTAAGACTCGAAGAAATAGTTCGTGAAAGGAGAATCCCAAAGAACATCGTTGTTTTTTGCTCTCTTTTTTTAGTGAGCTCTCACAAAGTTTGCAGAGAAACTTTTTACGGAGTTTTTTTTTACTGCACTCTCATTCTCCTATTTCCATTCTTCTGTAACTTGCAGGATGAATTCAAGTTATATGCTCAGTGCTGGGGAATATCCATCCCCCAATGCCTTTCTATAGTCTGGTATCCAGACCCTTTGCCAAGTGTACCCCTTTTACAAAATACGCCCTCCGCGGCGACGACGTCGCTGCGATAGCTGCCTCAGTCTGCCGAAGGACCATCCACATCCAGCTAAACCTGCTGCTTCTTTTGTCGTTAGAGGGCGTTGACGGTCTGGAAGCCCGACTAATGTCTTATATATATATATATATAATCAAATGTTAGTAATTGACAGATGATGTCATTGACAGGATCTTGGCTTCGAAGATTTGTTTGTTTGTGTGTTTGTTTTGTTTTGTTTTGTTTTGTTTTTGTGTTTTGTTTTTTTTTTTGGGGGGGGGGGGTGGCGTATCTAGGTAATAAAATAAAGGAAATAGCGGGAAAAAAATTACTACAAAATGCAGGTGATGTTGAGAGTATTCGCTATGAATCAAAATAAGTCAATATGCATTCACAATTCGTAGGTCTTTAAATGTTGTTTCTGGAAAGGAATAATCTCCTAGCCCCACAGCAATTTTGAACTCAGACCTACATAGCACTATTACTGCTTTGTTCAAAATCACGGCCCTGAATCATTGGCTTCACGCCACTTCTAATACATGTTTGAAGAGTACAACGCAACAGTATTCAATTACCTATGAAGAGTTAAAATTGATTATAAAGTTGATTTCTATGATAAGTCTATGGCAGACTGTGTGTTAAGGAAATTTAAAATCGATTTATCTTTTCATAAAACAGGGCCCTGGTGTTTGACACAGTTGACCCTGGTATTTTATGGTACAGTGCACTCCCGTTATAACGAAATGCTCGGGACCGGCAGTTTTCTTTCGTTATAACGAAATTTCGTTATAACCGAACAAATACAATATATAACGAAAACAAGAAAACCACGTATATATATCATATTATGTTTGCTGAATACTCATCATACACTGGAAAGCTATGTGAAATGTGATGGGATAACTGTATCACAATAATAAATGCAAGTTCCCCTCAGAAACTGTGCGTGACACAAAGAGCGAACACACAGTGGTGTGAAGCGTTCACCCATGCAGAGAAGCTATACATGCTTGTTCCGCTACGAATTTTCGAAAGCAATTCGCATTTCGTTATAACGGAGCACATTTCTTTTGTCTTTCTTTGTCTATGGCGCTCGGAAAAGACTTCGTTATAACGGAAATTTCGCTATAACCGTGTTCGTTATAAGCGAATCTTTTACCATAGACTTTTATGGTGATTATTTTGGGACCAGAAGATTTACTTCGTTATAACGAAATTTCGTTATAACCGTGTTCGTTATAACGGGAGTGCACTGTATATATAAATACAGGGCTGATGGACTGATGGTCATTGTCATAGATTCAGTTCATTTGAACTGTCCACTGAACAATCGCTTTGGACTTCTTCAGGGGTTAATATGGACCCCAGTTATTCACTGTTGATTATGATTTTGTACAGTGGCCACAGAATCAGGGGAACTAGTGCAGCCCCTAACTCCCCCTACACGCAACATCTACAATTAATACTTCAGAACATAGGATAATCATTTGGAAAGTAAAGCCTTACCAATATCTAATTATTTATCGAGTGTTTATTCTTAGGTGGTCTTCGTTTATGTATCAAGACGCAAAATGCATAGGGCCTACAGACCTCGTTTATAAATCAGTCAGTAATTTGTCGTTATCATTTTCATCAACCATTTTACTTTTTCCTCGCACAGATAATACATTCTACGACCAACTCCATGCTTTGTACATCGTTAAACCACTAATTGGTTTTGTAACTAACGTTTATACACGTGGGGATCAGTGCAATAATAGTAACTTGCCTCAGTCTGTCAAACTTACCTCATTGCAGAATATGAATGCGTTGCGTAAAAACTATCAGAGACTTTTGTATTCATAATCATGGTTTTATCGATCTGTCACACTTCAGAGAAATTTCTATGAGAACTTGTCAATTCCCATATCAATAACATTGTACCTACATGTATTTGTTTTTATTAATAACATCCATTCCCTCTCATTTTTTGTTGTTGCATAAAATGTTTTAAAGCTTCATTGATTTTATCCTCTTGACTCGTGTTTGTTTTACCGTTTAAGTTTTTTATGTTTCACATTGTTTTTATAATTATGTCTCACGGCGTAGCAAGATATAGGTCCCTGTTGTAAGTGGACACTTTTTTTTCAGAACAGCTTCGTCGTGGCATCATCGATAGCCTTTATGTTACTCAACTATCAAAGTATTGCTTATTTGCTTTGTATAGTGTGTTTATACGCAAATAAAGTACCATACCAAGGCAGCAAGGCTGCCTGAAGTGAAGGAGAGTTTGTTCAATGTGATTCATTCATTCATTCATTCATTCATTCATTCATTCATTCATTATTCCATCCATTTCCAACAGAAACATATAAAATTTTCACAGAATTTGAATGCATAAATACATGTATTACATCACAATGTATAATAAACGAAATGATATAAGTTTGCCAAAAATCTCATAAGTATTAGTATTACTAATGCTAAAGAATGCCAAGGAGCAATACTTGTAGGGTGCACCCCCCCCCCCCCTCCCCGTAATACAAGAAATCATTATGATTGATGAAAATAAGCGGAATTGCGAAACAAAGTATCGGACATAAAAACCTATAGCTAACCCTAAACAAACACACACTGGACAAATCCCTACATCGATGTCATGCAATGGAGTGGGAAGAGAGGGGGGGGGGGGGGAGGGGGAGGGGGAGGGGGAGAGGGGAGGGGCGAGGGAGGGAGAGGGAGGGGGAGAGGGTGAGGGCGGCGAGGGAGAGAGAGAAAAACTACTTACGTGGTGCGAAGATAAAGAAAGTAGAGAACTATACGAAGAACTAATGCTGATGCTGATAAAAGAAAGGTATTTATGAATACATGTCATTTAGCGGTGTTTACATTGCTCTTTTCAAACGTTCATGATCTACGAAATGCGGTGCCGGACTCTTGCCGCATTACGTACACAGATCACATGGGGTGCACATCACGACCTCGTCACCCACGAGTCATTCACGAGTCACTCAGTTCACGAGCTAGACACGACATGAACATCAATAAGCTAGATCGGGGTGCCACTTTGAGCATGAGCAGGAAAAGGTAATTATTATTATTTTTTTTTATTTTTTTTTACCAGCAGAGCATGTTGGCTTTTTTAATTCACCGAGATATGCATCCTGTGATGTAATGATTATTCAAGTAATCCTTATAAGTGGTGCTTGCCGTCACATCCACGTACCCGACAGCAAAATAAGTTTTTAGCAATATCAACAGAAAAAGAATTCTAATACATTCAATGCAAAATAATGAAATGGATGTTTTCCAAAGTGCCAATTGACGGATCATTCTGGTCACCTGGTCTATGCGAGTTCACCCTTTGTTTGAACATGACTGATGAATTCCATAAATTAATTGTTACGTCGGGCAAGCTAATGCATTCTGTCGCTTGAAAATATGGAGTGCCTAATCAACTGAGAAAGAAGAATCGTCATTTGTACCCATCTGTACATGAGCCAACCCCGAACTGGCTTATTACACAATGTTCGCCCCATCACGATAAATGAGTATGTGCTTACAAGCTAGACACTTGTCTCGGCAAAGGGCCCGCGAGCTTGCCAGGATGAACAGCGCCATCTACAAACAAATGACACGCATTTTTTGCGCCCGGTGTTCCTAAAAAATTAATGGAGAAATGAAGAAATTATAATGAGAGGGTGTCAAGCTCGTGGGCCTTATTTGCCTATTATAGTGACGATCTCGTGAGCATACTTTACTGAATGTCTAACTCGTAGGCTGTATAACTCGTGGGTGTCTAGCTCGTGGGATGACCCAATGATTTGATTGTATAATGTTACAATGTTTGTAAAACCTGGATGGTGTCCATAGTCTATAGGGCACGAACAAGTAGCGGAACGCAAATTTAGTAAATCGTCATGTTCTTGAGAGATTCCGCGGTCCTTCAGAAATAATTCAGAATTGTTTATGACCAAAATTGACGCGGAAAAAAACACTTCCTCACACCTTGGCAATCTTTTCTACATTGTTCCGAGGACATCGTCAGGACATCCTGCCTTTAATGACACCTCTTTCTCTTCCGCTAAACTCTCCAGAAAAAAAAAAGCCCCTGCGATCCGATACGGACAGCTCTGTGGAGACGAGCGGAAGTCACCCAAACATAAATGTTGCTATTAGACCTGGTACATATCTAGTACTATGTGTATGATCTACACGTCGAACTAGTGAAGCCGCTGCGGACATTGATGTCAATACGGTTCTGGCTGGGTCTGTTATAAGGATACAGGTTGCAACGTGTATAGATAGATCTCAATCTAAAAAAAAAAAAAACAACAACAACAACAACAACAACAAAACAAACAAACAAAATAGAAAACAAACACAATAAATGTGGATTGAATAAATGCTGTAGAACCCATCAGTGAAGGTTTAAAACCCATTGAGGACGAGTCCCGAGTATGAAATGAAATGAAATGAAATGAGATTTATTTACCAAACAAACAAACAAACATCGTCAACAAAGTCACAACAATTAATAGTTATAGTTTGGCAAAAAAGAACTGGCAATAGCGTGCAGGCTAGTCGAGGCCAGTCCTTTCAATGATGTAGATTATAATATAACGTATTTACAATATTTACAGAAGAATTGTTATATATATGTACAAAATTATTTACATGTTTTCATAGGGGATCATTGTTATATTGATAACAGATATTTTCGCAATGATATCCGAAAAGCATTACGGGTGTTTATCTTTTTGACACAATGAGGAAATCCTCTCCAAATTTTACTGCCTGCATAATGATAAGGCGTGTTTACATGTTTCAGATCTGATTCTTATTGATTTATAAATCATATTATTTTTAAACCTTGTATCATGCTTATGGTCAATTTCAAAACAATAATCAGAGATATCATGCGGTAAAGTATGATGGATTAGGTCAAACATTACAGTTCCAATTACAAATTGGTATAGTCTGTAAACATCTAGCATTATTGTTTGTAAACGATGAAATAAAGGGCCAGTTTATGCTCCCTAGGTCCTTTGAAACAGATTGCACGCACTAATTTCTTTTGTAACAAAAATATAGATTGAAGATATGAGTGGTATGTACATCCCCAAACTTCTAGTCCATAAGACATACGCGGAAGGATAAGAGTGTTGTATAATAATTGTAAGATTTGTCTAGGCACAAGTTGTCTTAATTCTAAATATGATTCCAATTGTTTTCCTCATTGAGGAAGAGACACACTCAATAAGTTTTCGTCTATATTAACTCCCAGAAAGAAAGTCGAATGTACCTGCTCTATAATGTCTGTGCGTACCATAATATCTCCATTTATCTCCACATGTCTACGTTTACTTTTAAAAACTATATTCTTTGTTTTGGACGTGTTGATTGTTAATTTGTTAACATTACACCATTTCATAACGTCTAAGAAATTATGTTCAACTTCCTTTAAGTCAATATTCTTAGTTCCAGATGAAAAAGAATGAAATAAACTCGAATCATCCGCAAATAATCGAAAACTGAAGTAATCTGTGGATTGTGGCAAATCGTTGATATAAATTAAGAACAGAGTGGGTCCCAATACAGATCCTTGTGGTACACCACATGTAATCGGTAGTTGTGCAGACTTTTCATTTCCATAGCATACAAACTGAAATCGATTTGATAAATAGCTGCGCATCCATCCACTCTAACGGTAACCCACGTATACCATAGTGTTGTAATTTATATAGCAAAATGTCATGATTTATCGTATCGAAAGCTTTTGCAAAGTCTAAAAATAATCCAACGGTAACCTTGCCCTCGTCCGTTTGTTTGGTTAATTCACCACTTAGATTGATCAGCGATAGTTTTGTACTGTGTCCTTGTCTAAAACCGTACTGGTGTTTGTATAATATTTTATTTTCCTCAAAAAATTTCATCAGACGACTGTTTACCAGTTTTTCGATTATCTTACTAATTATTGGAAGGACCGAGATAGGCCGATAGTTTGAAGGCGCATCTTTAGCTCCCTTTTTATAAACAGGTAGTACCTTAGCAATCTTAAGCGCATCAGGAAATACGCCAGATGATATTGATAAATTTATGATATATGCTAAAGGATGAGCTATGTACCGAGCAGCATCAAGTACAACTCTTACTGGGATGTCATCATATCCACATCCCTTATTTACCGGCGTTCAAAGAGAGAATAATACGATGTACTTCAATCACCGTCACAGGTAACATGAAAAATGATTTATCAACTCCTCCTTTCATGAAAGTGTAAGCATAGTTTTCACTAATTTCTATTTTCTTACCTAAATTTTCCCCGATTTCAGCAAAAAAATGATTGAACCTTTCACTTATTTCTCGAGGTGTTTTGCATTCCCTTCTAACACCATTCTCAGAAGCCTGAAGTTTCTCTACAATCAATTTATCTGTTTTATCTTTCTTTTTGTTTAATATTTCATTAATGTGGTTCCACGTTTTCCGTATATCCTTCTTATCTCTATCAAAAAGTTCATAATAATGCATCGACTTTGCTTTCCGTAAAACCTTTGTTAAGGTATTTCTATAGCGTTTGTATTTCACGATTAAATCAATATTGTGTTTAGACGCAAGTACCTGTTTATACAATTTATACTTTTTTGAAATTGATTTTGCTTTTGCAGGTGTAATCCATGGCTTCTTCACACGATGTTTTCTTATTTTTGGTGTTTTAAAGGGAATATGTTTGTCACAAAGACTCGATAAGATCAAAAGAAATGAATCGTACGCATCATTTACATCGGTACAGTCATAAACATTTTCCCATGAAATACAGTCTAAGTCATTCCCTAATGCTACTGGAGAATAGGTTGCATAGTTGCGGAACCTTTTTTCGGAGGCATGAGGTTTCAATCTTGCTTTTTGGAAATAACACACAAATAAAGCAAAAACAGGTAAGTGATCTGACATATCAGCTAATATGGTTCCAGCTGAAATTTGACACGAACTGATATTTGAATAAATATGGTCAATCAAAGAGCTACTATGTCTAGTTATTCGTGTAGGTGTTTTAACAAGTTGCTTCAAACCATAGCATTTCATCATTTCATCGGGCAGGTGTGATATGGGAAATGCGTGTAGCAAAATCAACGGCCGCGGTTCAAAGTTTTGTGTACACGTAAGCTTATTATATCTACCAAAAGTGTTATATAGGTCAGAAACATACGGGATGATGACTTCATCGCCTCGAAAGTCTCTTTTTTGGAATTATTTCTGCTAAAACCCATTACATTGATATTATTTACTCTTTCTTCATTAATAAAATATATCATAAGTTTCTCTTTAATTTCCACGCAGAAGTGTTCAAAGGAAAACTTATGAGTTGTTTTTCTTTAAACAGATTTGCTGATATCAAAATGATCATCAAATCACATTTTGACACATTAGGATGTAACGTCTATACAAGTAAGATTAGTTTACAATATTGACACATCTATGGTATTCTCTTTAGGAGCTCCTATACAGCACAGTGCGTTGTGGTTAATGCCACGTCATAAGCTTTTATATATAAAAACAAACGTTGAAAATGTACGGAATCAAACAGAAATTTGTCTTATGTATATGATACAAGCGAATATCCCTTTTGGCTCCCATAAGAAGCGGACAAAGATTATAATATTTAATCATGATAACTTATATAGATAGATTGAGGATAATTATGAGATTAAAACTAAGATAAACTTGACCACATTCAGAAAAACAACAGGCAAACAAATAAAAACCTCGTGTATAATGTAAATAATAAACGAGATATCTTATCTTAGGACTTGATGAAATTGCAGCAATCGCTGGATGAGAAGACTACTACAGCTTGTGACGTCAAATATAAATAACGAGAACAACATTAAGAAAACATAGAGAAAACTCAACTTTGTTTCACTTTTTATAATGAATTAGGGGCAATTGACTTTATACCTAACCACCATGCACAGTGTACCTTTTGACATAGGCCTACAGTTTTTTATATACAGTAGAAAAAAAAAGTGTCAAAGTGTAAAATACTTGTATAGGGTACATCGTATTAGCAATTAGTAGGCGTACTGTATGTAGAACTTTAAAGTGATTTGGTTAATGCAACGTTGTATGCAAATATTGGGGAATAGTTTTTCCCGTCTACCCATTTCCTGCTTACGACATTAAGAACACAATGCGGTACTATAGAAAGGGAGATTTAGTGTCTTCGAAATTACTTTTTATTAGGAATAGAAAGCGCGCGAAACTCCGACTGCAAACAACTATCTACAAGCTCTGAATGGGTCTTATTATATTCATTACAATAGGCACTTACTGTTAATTGCGTTTGATATTGACTCAGACACGTGGTCACGTATATACATGTATAGAATTCAAGGCAAATATCACAAGACTGTCTGGTTTTTGCCGCGTGCCAATCAGAGGCGGACCTGGTTGGTCGCAAAATAAAGTCGTGATTTATTGAAGTTCTCGGATTTCGCTCCAGAGTCCAAAGTCAATGCTCTCTGGGTGGTCGACAGTCACTGTGGGTATAGGAATATTATGCTTTTATCTCTGTATGCGTGTGCATATAGTATGCGGAACGAATTTATGTGCCTAGTTGTAATTTCCGCATGAAGGTGGGTGCATGGTTGATAACAGACAAATCAGCTCATCAAGATGATCCTCCCAGGTGGACGTGTGCTGCTCATTGGAGTGCTGGCTGGTAACAAATTTGATGATAATTTTCATAATCTGAATCCTCCCGTTTTTCGGCCACATTTACATTATATCGCTATAACCGTAAACAGAAGGAAATTTTCAGCTTAGGCCGACTGCTTGTCTATTTTCCGTTTCATTATGTATTCGATGTCTATCTATACAGCATGCGCTTGGTCGTATATAATAATTGTTAGCTAACGTAGGTTAGGATATACACGGCGGTCGATTAACACTTACAAAAAGCAATCATTTTTTTTTCTATGTATTTTCTGCTGAGACCCGCCCAACCTCATTAATTGGTTATTAATACCCGAGGTATTTTCTATAAAAATGCCTGTGATATGAGATTTTGTTTATAGATCTATACATATGCTATGTAGTGTTATCATAGCAAGAACTGTAAATCATTAGTTTCTCAATAGACCTATTGTCTCTATGACTTCACAAACAAACTGGGTCGAAAGGCTAGCTTCTGTTATGCTATGAGTCTGCAACTGCAGGAGGGACATAAGGTGAAGAGTTTATCAATTTCAGTGACAAAGTTGATATCAAAACAGTGTTTCTATGGCTTTCGTATGTCATTAATAATACTCCAAGATCATAATGATAATGATAATCTATCAATATGATCTGGGAGTATAAAGGCTTGCATAATTTACCATTTGCAGATGAAACAAAAATCCAGCTTTAGTGCTTTAAAATAGTTCTAAAATGTGCGTTAGGGATAGAAACAACCATTGCAAAAAGTATAATTAATGTTAAACATTGTAAAATATACAAAATGTGAACAATAGTTATAATAAAATTGTTCCTAAACTAAACTGTCTACAGTTATGGTTTATTGAGAAAAATAGTGATATCCCCTAATATAAATTATCAGGCTTTATTTAAAAATGTTTGCATGGTAGGATGTTATGTGATACAACTGACCTACGCATATGCATCAAATTTGATATCTCGAACATTTTTAAAATCATTGCTCCCAATACTAAAGAGTACCTTTAAGTTAATGTAAAAAAAAACAACAACCCAATTCTTTTGTGACAGTGCATTACTGTACATCTACTCAGTGACATAAGAGTAATAATCGGATTGACTATAGAATCCATTACTTTAGAATCAAAGTCCAATTCTTTCTTAAAACAGGTCTGACATGCGTTCAAGCCACCCCAAATAAGCCTGTCTTCAAAGATGCTTACCACGCCACCGGCTTCATAAGGCTACCCTATGCCGAGCTGGATGAACCTTTTGAAATTTTCTACCAAGGGAAGAACAAAAGAAGCAGAATAGATGTCTACAATGGTGAGGACAATTTCAAGATTGCTGTGATGATAAAACTCATCTCATCTTACATTTCGATGAAATATAAGATGAGCAGCTTGTACAATGAATGAAACTAAGAAAGTACGAAGAAAGTCAAATTATGAAAGTATGAACAGAACAAATGAATAGAGAATAAAGGATGAGTGAATGAAAATGGATTAATGTCCCAGTTGTTTCTAGTTACATGACATAAATACAATGTGAAAATAAAAGATACACTGGGTATTGCATACCTCATGAAAGAAACAGAAATGAAGTTGAAGCAGTCATTTAAGAACACGAGAATGGTGATTGGTAGTCTATAAATCAGGAACACACACTAATTGAACATAACGTTTCTACATTACACAATTCCAACTTTATATTGATACTGTCGTGACTGTTAGTCTATATTCTGCTCCCCTTTCAAGGGATGGACAAGACATTCTTCCGAGGTGATGAACCTTCCTACGGCAACACTTACAAGATCTCTCCGGCAACAATTTCCAGTAACAAGTGGCAGGAAACCTGCTTCAATGTGACTGGAGACAAGACTAATCCAGTCCTAGCTCAGAGCCTCCTACCAGATCTCACCTTCTTCACGGTAACAAATTGTTTCAATTCAATATCCTTTTGTTGCAAAAGAAAGCTGTTCGCATATGTACAGGGTCTGGTTTCCTAGAACATGCAGACCCATTGTTCTTGAAATTAAAATGTTTAAAAGTATATAGATGATATACATTTCCTACAGACTGCCCTCTTCATGTTTCGTTCTAAGCAAGACCTATTACCTGTCTCGTTCACTCGTATCCCACGAGACAAACATCAGATGTACATTTAGTGAACCCTGGTACTTCACTAGCCTATAAATCAGCCAGACATAGCGGTCCTGATGTCTGGAATGCGCTACCTCAGCATGTTCGTAATTTACAAAAAAAAATAGTTACTTTCAAAAGGTCGATCAAACATATTCTATTATCAGCTTCACGCTGAACTCCTGGATACTATTAACTATTAAACTTGCTGTGATCATATATTTCCCCTGAAATCGACATTTGAATGGGATTTATGAGAAATTTAATCAATTTAATCAGTATAATTTGCTTATAATTACTTGACACTTTAAACTTTTTCTTGCTCTCTCTTGTCAATGTCCGACAGGACAAATAGGCACCACACATGCATTTCTTCTTTCCCCCTCATGTTCCCATGCTCTCTTTGTAAATACCCCCCCCCCAACTCCTATCAAGTATCATTTAATGATTTAAACTATTTGCAAGCATAATAGTGTGCACGGGGGTTGCAACGATTTTCAAGCTTTAAGCTTATGTTGCAATTCCTTTGCGTCATTGCGCGTTCGTTACCTTGAATAATGTAGCTCTCTTAGTGGAGTTGTATACTATCCTGTAACTGCTTCTTATCAAGTATACTTATTGTATATATTCTGTCTTGGCTATATGAGATGTACTTGCATACATTTGTATGCATTCCTTTTTTGTGAACACGCATGAAATCTTGAATAAAAAAAAATATCTTTCGTCCATTCATTCAGTCATTTGTTTCTTTCATCCATTCAGTCATTTATTCTGTTATTTATTATACTGTACTGTACTCTATTGTTACTGTATATTATTTTGTTGTTTTGTTGATATATTTATTTTTCATTCATTCATTCATTCATTCATTCATTCATTCATTCATTCATTCATTCCTGCACTCATTCATTTATTCATCCATTTATCTAACCATTCAGTCATCAAATTCACCTACATACTTTTTACGTCCAATTTAATCAATTTAATATCCAATAATTGGGTTGTTCATTTTGTCATCTTTTCATTCATTGATGGAATTTAGCAATCCATTCATCCTTCATCCATCCATTCATTCATTCATTTACTCATTATTTCAGTCATTTTCATTCTCAGAATACTGGTATGCACCTGTTAAGCCACGGCACCAAATCTTGGGTTGATTTAGCTGCAGAAATCATCTTCTTCACATTATTCAATTGCTATTATATTGGGGTTGAGAAATAATTCGATAGAACCACCTACAGTCACCAAATCTGCAGCCTGTGATGAACAAGCTTAATCAAAATAGGAATATATAAGATCATGATAAAGCTTGTTGAAAATACAGGCCCTTGTGAGAATTCAGAACCGACATGCAGTCACTGCAAGCAAGGAGCTACTACTCTGTAGTAGCTCCTTGCTGCAAGTGTACATATACGTTACAACTGGTATTCCTGGGCCCCGTTGCAAGAAAGTTGCAATCAATTGCAAATAATTGCTAATTTTAAAACAACCATTCTGATTGGCTCAGGGTCTGCCCTATTAAGAAGACATGCATGCAACAATGATTTTGATTGGCCAGTGACAATCAGTTGCAAGTTGCGTTTAAACGCAAAGTTTCTAGCAACGGGGCCCTGGTTGGAAAATATTGGCATCTACACAGAATATCATTTCATTCAGGCGCATTTTGGATGCAGGTCACTCCTTGCTATACCATTATGTTGGACTCTCCTACAATTTAAAAGAGTGCAAACAGTCAAAGGGTATATTGTCTGTGAGGGCAAGTCATAGATGGTTAGTAGTTGGTTGTAAATGGGTAAGTAAGCAGTTTGAGGTTGGTGAAGACATATATAGTCATAAAGATAACGGATTTTTATAATCAAAGATTACTTTGAGTTGTACGATTGCCACGTTAGCTAGAGAGAAATTAAATAAAGACCCCCACCCTCATCATACTTAGCAGCTTATCGTTGCCTACATCGCATGTCACAAGACACCCCAGTAATACGAAGGAATCCTCCCAACTATTGCATACCGAGCACGATAACTTCAACGGACCAGTTTTTTTTTTTTTTTTTTTTTTTTTTTGCTTTGCTTTGCTTTGCTTTGCTATGATGTGCCACAAGGAACCATGTCTGGTTTTGTTAAGAAAGAAAATCAATCATTCGATACAAAATCACTCAAAATTTTATTCCTATGTCAAATTCAAGAGCAATAAAATCACCAGTTGAAGATTTATTTTGTAACAAAATTATTAGCGGGGAAGTGATATTGTAACAGTGATATTGTAATATCTCCATTGTGCATAAATTGCCAAAGATAATAGTTATATTATGATCTCAATTCACCAAACATTGCAATGTATTTACTACATTTTGTCCTTGTAAATCATACACTGCTTACAAATTGATAACATGACCAATTAATTTTACTTGTGTGAAAGCAACAGTATGTCCACATTTTACAGTCTATTCCAATAATAATGCTATGTCTGTCATCAGTATATGATTTAATGCAAATGACGTATAAAGGGCATAAATTATTTCCTCTACACCAGTACTCGAGGACGGAGTTACGTAATGGGCTGATGGTAGACCTGTGGCAGAACGTTACCGCTACGACGTTCTCCAACCTCACCCGGAAGAGCGTGTACACTTTTGCCGTGACGCGATCGGCGCCGGTGCGACCCGTGCAGTATGAAATGATGGGTTACAACACTCTACAGGGTTCGCACTTCGACAAATACGTGATCGATTACGAATTCTTTGATGAGACATCGGCGATTCCGAACACGACGTTTGACATTCCTAAAGGTGACTTCTTCAAACGATTGCAATCCTTTATATTTTGTACAGTGACATTTATCTGTAAGTTCCAGTGAACAAACTTCTGACAGAAAGAGAAGGAAAATACATTGTTGGATGTTTCATACTTTGAAACAAAGATTGCAAACCATGGATCTCCCATTAACTCATCCCCTCCCAACTTTCGAGATTTCCGTAGAGTTTGTGCAGGTCTCATGACATGTGCAACCTGTATAAAAGTGGAACCTTAGCTATTCGGCTGATTTGTCAGCTATTATGATATTCAGTTTCCATTCATCAGCCCTCTTGTAACCAAATTTATTCATTTGCATGAAAATGAAATCAAAGATGTAAAACCAGGGTTGTCCTCTCCCTGGTGAAATAAAGAGGTGATGATAAGTGTCATAATAGACCTGTAGATCCACACTTGACAGAGTTTGGCACAAAAGGCATGACTTTTAGCATTTAGCATTTTATATTGATTTTATTCAATACTTAATTCATCTGTTCGTAATAACCATAAAACAAACAGATTAAACTCTTTGATCAATGAAGCAATGATAAAATAGAGTTGCTGTATAAAAGACTTATGAATTGTATGTTTCTCTCACTTCATCTGTAAGATTAACATTACATGATAATGTTACATTACCGCAGCAAAAGGACCCCTAATCTCTTCCAGAGACGATGGATCCATTCTTCCAGTTTCTTTGTCCAATCTTTCTGTCCTTTTGTTTATCAAATTGCCGAATGATGATGAGTTATAGAATTTACTCGGATATTCCCTGGTAACAAAACATAGTAATAATAATAGTAATAATAATAACAATAATAATAATTGTTGTTATTATTATTATCATCTTTATGATTTTAATCATTATTATTATTATTATTATTATTATTATTATTATTATTATTATTATTATTATTATTATTTATTCTGCTTTGAATATAGGTTTGAAATGTCGAGGTTTCCCAGGACCGGGCATGGAGCACCAGATTACAGTCAATCCATTCCGGGAAATGATCAATCCTGAGAAGGGGGACCGATACCACCACCTGTTTAACGAGTTCAAGGACCAGTTTGGCAAGCGGTATGAGACGACACAGGAGCACGAGACAAGGAAAGGACACTTCACAAAGAATGTCAGGTATATAACATTATACACGACTCAATTAAAAACAAACAAACAAACAAAAAAATAAACAAACATGTCACTTTAAATTCACCTATATACCAATTTCAATATCTCAATCAATGGTTCCATGGTATTCGCTCCTGCGACGAATGCTGCCATGAAGTATTTTGTTTGCTTAGACAAAATTTAATATAAATTCTACCCGCAGACCTAACCTTACCCCTATAAATTCCAATTCTCACATCAAACTAATTCTAAAACTCTGTCGCAACCCTAACCCTAAGTCCTTGGAAAAGTAGGACCGGATCAATTGTCGCAGGAGCAAATGTTTTGTCACCCAATCAACAAGTCTTTGTATAATCCTATATAAGGATCTGTGTAAAACTTGGCATATTTTGACATCGTGCTAGGTTGCAAAATAATTAATGTTCTCATATCTAGCATACGATAGATATAGGCCTCATTCGTTAGTCACTTATTAGTGGTATATCATTTTAAGCCATTGTTCATGTTGGCATTTACGTACCTAAGTCTAAATCCCTATTTAATTTTTCATAAACCTCCATGGTCGTATATAGCTCGTACACAATGTTGATGTTGTATATACGCTTCAGGAAGTGGTCTTGTGAGTGTAATATACTTTTGCAGGGTGAATTTTCTCACAGGAATTGAAACTAGAAATGCCATTTGTCATCTTTATGATGCTCGTGAAAAAGAAAAGAAGCTTCTCATTTGTGAAAGATGAGTAGTTGTGATTTCTCTTTTATAGTAGTGCAAGTGGTTAACCCCCTGACCACCAGCATAAATTATAACGCTTAATTTGATGTATGATACTATTGCTGACTGGACCTAGTGAGTTAAAGAGATGAGGGTTGTATATCCATAAACTGTGGCAGACGTGCAGATTTGACTAATTGGGAAAATATTTCATGTTTGATTTGTTTATTCTAGGAGTTATCATAGTCACGGGTCAAAAGGTTTATGTAAACTCTGCGGCCAGGATTAATATATCCAGTAGCTAGTGTCTTCCAGGATGTATAAGAAGAAAGAGAAAGTATATGAGCCTGAAATATTTCTGTAAAGAAGCGTGTACAATGATGCCTCCGAAAGCAGCTGGTCTTCGTGTTCTTTAATACACTGTTTGATATTGTTGTTGCTTAATCTTTATACAATGGTTGCTTAATTTTTATAGCAAAGTGTCAAACTTGGCAAACTGATCTGTGTGTAATGTTGTTCAAGTGGATGAAAATTTAACCCATTCAGGTACAAACACACACATAAAAAAAAGAACCAAAAATTATGCTGTTACAGTCAATTACATAATATGAACCAATATCACATGGTTTATACATTGTTTCCATAATAGATTTAGTGTAACACTTGAGTTGCGAAAGGGAAAATCTAGTATGGTGGGAAATAAAGTCACTCAAAGACTTGCATTAGATGATTGTTTCTAACACTGATTCTGTTCATAAATTAATTTTGACACAGTATCAGAGATATTAATGGAATGTGTTGGGACATGCAGCTCAGATTTTATTAAATATCTGGAAATAATTCCTTTAAAGGGGATGGCTAGTAACTGATCAGTGGGAATCAGTGGGAATGCTAGGGATAATTGTTCCGATCCTTGTGGGATTCATTTAAGAGTACATTATATATCTATTGTTGTGTGAAAATCATTTGCTTTAGAATGGTCTCATATTCAAGTAATGTGCAGTTTAATGTTTCCAGGTTATAATATAGCATGCCTGTACAGTGACGGGGCGATTAAACTGCACATTACTTGAATATGAGACCATTCTGAAGCAAATGATTTTCACACAACAATATAGCTCTTAAATGAATCCCACAAGGATTGGAACAATCATCCCCCAGCATTCCCACTGATTCCCACTGATCAGTTATCGATAGCCATCCCCTTTAATCCCTTAAACTAATTTTCACGGATCAGCTTTCACATCCTGTTGTGGTCGTTACTCCCCTGATATGGCTATAGATGAACTGAAACTTACTTACATTGAGTAGGAAACATGTAACCCACAGTCCTCATTAAAATTTGTGCTACTGTATTATGACTGTTTCATCATTTCACTTCAACAATACTTCAACCCTGACGACTTAACTTTGTTAATAATATTATTTGGAATCGAGCATTAACTAAATAGTATAAAAGTGTAGCGATACTTACATGTTTGTGCCTATATAGGAAAATATACCCCCTTAGATGCATGCATTAAGGTTGAAGAGAAGACACAAGTCACACAACTGTTGCTAACTAAGTTTGATACTTCAAAGTTAAGGCTTTTGTACGAATTTAGTCTGGTGGTCTTGCACGGTTTCTGTAACTATGTAGTGGGTTAAATTGACGTGAAAGACATGTCAGCGCTTTGTGCATGAGTGCACATAGAACATAAAATAAAGCAGATTATCATTATGAACGAATTAAGTTTCGTCAAGTAAACGATGTTTCACCTAAAATCTGGAATTCACATGTCCACGTCAGAATGATCCACTCGATGAATCGAGCCAACCGAGGCTTCACCCTGGCCATCAACCACCTCGCCGACCTCGCCGAGGACGAGTTCAGGAAGATGAGAGGTCGACAGAGGTCATCTGGTTCCAACCACGGCATCCCTTTTGACGGATCCAGGATCAAACCCGAAGACGTACCAGACTCCATCGACTGGAATATTCTTGGTACGTGATGTGCATCACAACATCAAAACGGGTGTACGTCACGAATTCGACACCCACGAATCGTCCAGCTCACTAGTCATACGGCCTACGAGTTATACAGCCCACTAGTCATACAGCCCACGAGTTATACAGCCCACGAGTTATATTAACAGCCCATGTGCCCATGAGTCCGACACAAGGCCACCGGTTCGACACTAATCAAACATGGCCCACGAAACCACCATATAAGCCCCGAGGGGTAATGTCGAACTCATAGGCCGTTTTGCCTAGTGTAGAATTAGTGAGTTGTAATTGTTTTCCTATAGTGTTGAACTCATGGACCTTATAATTTGCCTAGTGGGTTATTCAAGGGCTGTGTGATTCGTGTGCTGTATGACTCATGGACATTTTTTTTTTTCAATGTCGAATTCGAACTCGTGGGCCGTATGACTCGTGGATGTCTGTCTCGTGGGTTACCAGGTGATAGCTGAGAGTAAAATCTATGTGCATATAACAACATTAAATTTTTGGTAATCTTCATCTTAGCTTGACCCTAATAATGTGGTAGACCCAGGCCCCATTACATTCATTAAAATAAAAGAAAATTAGCTTTCTGTTTCGCGGTTGATTGGAAATAACATTGCTATTCTATATAGTAAGAGCTGCAATACTATAACATCTTCTATAATGGGGTCCCACAGCAGGTGATGTGATATGCTGAAAATTTGTGATGTGTGTGGAAATAAGGAACAAAAATTTAATGTGGATTTGTTTACAAACAGCAACAACAGGTATCCAGTGGCAATGAACATTGAATTAAAAAATGAAAGCAAAAATCCTGTAAGTGTTTAAAAGTAGGATAACATGATTCAGAAAGATGATTATGCATCATCAGTGGTGAAGTCTTAACATTTATTTTCCAAACAAATAGGAAGTATCAAAAATGAAATTGTACAGCTGAACTACAACGGCTATGAACTAATATGGCTTTTTTTATTATTGTGATGTCTTGCTCTACAGGAAATCTCATGTGAGTATTTCACTCTTGCACCTACAAGCAACACACTACCACTTTCTCTTCTTTGCTAATACCTGTATAATCCTCCAATGTGCAGGTGCCGTTAGCCCTGTCAAAGACCAGGCCATTTGTGGATCCTGCTGGAGTTTTGGTGCTGCTGAGGCCATAGAGGGCGGATACTTTGTGAAGGTTTGTGCGGGGGACCTATATTGCTAGCTTTACAGCAAACTATTTGGGAGAAGATATAGATAATCAATTACAGTATAAATAAAAAAAAAAAAACAAACAAACCTGGAAACAAACCTACTGTTACGACGTGAAAAAATTTTACATCAGTCCATTTTGGGAGAACTATATTAAGAGTTTTATCGCAAAACAAGCTAACTCCATTCTTGTTGAGTTGAGATATTTGTGATTAAAGCTGCTAAAAACAAAGAAAAATAATAAGAACATAATTATTGGATATTTTAATCATAACTTCTAGAATATACCTTGTTATGTTACAAGTGAGGTATCACCGGAAAGGTTTTATTTTGCTCTGTCTTACGATTTACATACTTTAAAATGTTTAAAAATGCCGCTTAGCCCATTATGCAATGAAACTCTTCATATTAGCACAACAAAAAAGTAATTTCTCCTTTGATAAAAATGGCTCAACTTTTGAATGAAAATTGAGCAAAATGATTTGGTAAGGATGTTCCTATACCTATATACTAATGAATAATGAGAATGATCTGTTCAGTCACGCATGAGTGAGCACACATTAAAGAAAAGTTGGTCACTTTTCAAAAATCACGCGAGTCATTTTTTTTTGGGGGGGGGGGGCGGGGAGGGAGGGGGTAGGGGTGCATGGGCGCCGGGTCTGTGGAACAAAAATCAGTGAAGATTGAAGTGATGGTGATGGCCGTGATGTATGACAAAAAAAAAGAGATGATATTGATGAAAATGAAGACTGGCGTTATAGTGTTGACAGGTGATAATGATTTTGCTACTGATGATTACGATGAGAAAGAGATGAAGATAATGATGAAAGTGATGATCTGGACCATAATTGCAGAAATAATTGCAAAAATTGCAGATGTTGTGGCGGTGTTAATAACTAGTGAGAAATATAAATTTGACAAGACGATAATTACACATTGTAGAAGTGTAATTTGTGGCAATTATTGCCCAATATGATATTGCAAGACAATGCAATGCAACGATCTGACTCCAACTATTGTGAGGTAGATGCACTCTATTTGTGATATCCAGGCTAAAGGGATGAGGATTAAAAACTTGAAACACATTCTGCCAGTGCTGCTGCAACACAAGCTCCCTTGTATCCCTTTCTTGCTTCATCTTTATCACAGAATAAGAAGCGAATTCGTGTGTCACCCCTTTCTTGTCTCATCTTTATCACAGAATAAGAAGCGAATTCGTGTGTCGCAGCAGATGTTGATGGACTGTACCTGGGCCACAGGAAACAATGGCTGCGATGGAGGGGAGGAGTGGAGGGCATACGAGTGGTTGCATAAGAACAAGGTTGGATTCGAGGCCGAGGAAGACTACGGACCGTACCTCGGACAGGTTTGCATTGACTTTGCTTTGAATTTCAGATGTGTTTTTGTGTGTGTGTGTGTGTGTGTTCTTGCGTCACTCTGCGTCCTTTTGACCTTCAACAGCCAGGTCTTCTTCTTGAAGGTCAAGGGATATCCCAGGATGAAAATCCAGTTGAATCCCAATTGAAGAGGGTTCATTACACTTAAATCAAAAACAAATTTATACAGTAATCCTACGTGGTGTGGGGATAAATTGGGGTGTTTGTGTGTGTGTGTGTGTGTGGGGGGGGGGGGGGGTAGGGGTGCTGGTTGCCACACTCTCCCACCTCCCTGACCTGAACCGGTATTTTAAACACACTTTACGGTTTTACTGTCTTGTGTTTGCTGGGCTTGTTTTGTGTGTGTGTGTGTGTGTGTGTGTGTGCGTGCGTGTGTGTTTTATGACAGGGATATAGAATATGAACTATTCCAAATTAAGTATCGATAAAAGAATGTAAACGTTAATCTCCTGGACCTAAAACACTTGCTGTATTGCATGCTGTGTTCTTTCACCAGTTTTTAATTAATTTGCTAAAGACTTGACCGACAGCGAAATATCTAGCCTACAAGGCATGTAACAATTTGCTTCAGTCCAACAGAAATGTCAGGAGACACCACGGGCTACAGGGATTGTGTATTTCTTTATCATGATATATTATCGTCAGCTCGTTTCCAGACACCAGTGCCAATTTACAGTGCTCCACCTAGATGTGGAGTATGGATCAGTTGGTACATAAAGCTAAGTAAACCTTCCAGGGTTAATGTCATTGTATCTTATTCAATACCTGACTCAGGATGGGGAGTGTCATTACGACAAATCCAAAGGAATCACTACACTGTCCAGGCATGTGAACGTCACTTCCGGGAACCAGGATGCTGTCAAGAAGGCCATATATACCAGAGGACCAATTTCCGTTGGCATTGATGCACATCTCCCATCCTTTGCCTTTTACTCTTACGGCGTCTACTACGATGCAAAGTGTGGTAAGTGTTAATGCCTTTTTTTTTTTTTTTTAAGTCAAAGGCACTCACTAAGCTGTTGCTGAGCTGCTGCTATACAGCACGACCTCTTGCGACCGAGGCAAGCCAATGGCAACCATGCATTGGACCTTGTTATCTTCTCAGTGGAACGTCATTTAAAAAGCACTGACTCGAGTTCTCTAACTTCTGGGCCCCGTTTTATGAAGAGTTATAATTGATTATCAAGTTTATTTCTATCATAAGTCTATGGCAGCCTGTGTGTTAAGGAAATTTAAAATTATATCGATTATATCTTTTGATAAAACAGGGCCCTGATCATGTTTTGTTTTGTTTTTTCTGCGCAACAATATTGAAAAGCCCTTTGCTTGAGCCGTGGCGTTTTTGTCATGCATGCACAGGACAACTCATGACCAGTTATTTCAAGTCTGCTCAAAGTTACTTATATAGCCTCTAATAAGTATACAGCCTAGTTTTATCAGGGAGGTGTCACCTCCCTGGTTTTATCATTACGCGTGTAAAAAGTTTAAAGCCTGAGATCGGGTTTTTCCGGATCGACTTTTGCAGCACATGGCATGTCTTGTCTGATGCAGGTGGCGTGTATTCTTTGTGTTTGTCAGTGGGGAAGGGGAGCTATTTGCAGAAACACCGAAAATTATACGATGTATCCTCAACGTTTGATCTAGCCAGTCGCTGGGGTATATTGGTTTGTTATTGCTGTGTGTGTATGTGTGTGTGTGTGTGTGTGTGTGTATGTGTGTATGTGTGTGGTGAAATGTTACAATATCTTGTAATTGAGCCCCCAAAATACAAGTCAGCTTGATCCATCATCAAAAATAATGAGGAGAAATACAGGTCATTACATCAAGGCTGCATGTGAGCATCAAACCATTGCTGATGTTCTGACCTATATGAGAGAATTGGTGTGCTTGTCCAAATATTTGATAGAATGACGTTTAAAGCTGAAAGAAATCATATTATCATCCTTTTGGAATGTTCAATTTAAAGGTAACACCTCTAAGGACCTAGACCACGCCGTACTGGCTGTTGGCTACGGGACGTACAACAATCAATCTTACTGGCTTATCAAGAACTCCTGGTCTACTTACTGGGGGAACAACGGCTACGTCATGATCAGCATGAAGGACAACAACTGTGGAGTGGCCACGGATGCTACTTACCCTTGCTTTGGGTTTCTTGACTGCCTCCCTATTTTGTAAACATATCAAAATATTAGACCTAATGCCGTTGGATTTCTTGCACCAACCTTCTTTAGCCTCGTCCCTTTCTCCCTCGCTCCCACTCTCTCCTTACACACTTATCTTTCATTTGCTTTTTCTTTTTCATCTTTAAGTCTCATTTATAAAGATGCTAATTTTAATGTTTAATTTTTTATATGTTCTTGATGTAATTTTCATTTTTTTATTATCTTTGTCTTTCAGAGTGTACGCTCACAATTTTGCAATGCTGTCATGAACTACGTTGTTTGATTTCATTTCTATGTCAATTTTATGTAAGTTCACACTATCATTGTCTTCGGACTTTCTGATGAGTGACAATAAAAACTGAATTGAATCTATTTGAAAATTAACGTTCAGAAACAAACAACGCAAGAAAAAAAGCAAACATTTCTGTGGTTTGATGCTTATACACCCTATATTTGTTTCATTATTTTATTACTTGTCGTTAGTATGTCATAAGGTGGAATGAATATTCCCCTTTTGCTATTTCAAGCTCCATTTGTATATTTCGGTTGCACAATCATCAAATGCCTCGTGTTTTAATTCATAACTTTGCTTGAAGTTGTCAACACATCTTGAAAGCTTAAGTTGAATTAATTTCTCTGTCAAATTGAAAAACCATTGAATTATTTTCATGATTTTGTGGTAAACGCCTATATTACAAGTTTCTTTTAAATAATATATATCAATATCATCAAATAGAGAGAAAATAATGATATTGCTCTGGCTACATAACACGATTTTTTTTTTCGATATTGAAATTATCACATAATTTATATACTTTGATTATTTTCTTTGATTATCAGCAGTTTCAATCTCAGATATATCAAGTTGATAGAATCAAGGATGCATCTAAACTCTTCATAACATGTCTATAAATTTGCCAGCACAGTAGCAGCTTTAGGAAAGAGAGAGATAGAGAGAGAGAGCTTGAATATGTGTTTCAATGATATGTCCGTTACATTGCTTGTTTCAATACTTTGTGTCATCTTTTTCTTATCACTTTTCGAAGTTCAAGTGTGTAATATCTGTCAATTGTTCGTCTCTGTGTGTTGCTGTAGATTAGTCTATCATAATGCCAATTTTTTTGACGCATAAAGTGCAGCTGATCATAGAAGTATGTGCATATTTTACATTTCCACATTATAATGTTGTTACTATCGATTATCGTCAAGTAATCAGTGTTTGAAATAAAGTCATTCTAGATTTGATGGCTTCTATCTGAAGTGCCCGCAAACTTGAGCTTTTATCCGATACACTCCTGATGTATTTGTTCTGAATACCTGTACAACAAAATAATGTAACTCTGGGGTTCAATATATTACCCCATACTGATCATTTAGCTAAGAAAACTAACACGATGATTCGCCAGGTAATGATTGTTATCACAGCAAATAGGCCAAGGGAGCGTAGCAAATAAGATACATGTGTTATAACAGTACTAAAAAACCTGTATCTGAAATTTAGTAACTCGAAATGGTGTCAACTTTAGTCAAAGTACTTTACCATGTTTATTGCATTAATTGAGATTTACTTTCATACATGGGCCTATTGTGTCTTTCTCCTATAAAGTTATATTCTTGAGTAATTTGTTGAATAGCTGTCTCATTAGTTACTCTGATATCTCTATTACTATATACAGTCGTTATATGCATCATCTTTCATCCTACATACATTCAAAGTGCATGTTATACATTTAGTTTTTTCTACTCCAAAATTCAGATTACAATGATTTTTCCCCCTGAACAAGAAATAACCACTTTGATAGATAATGCATTATTCATATTTTGTACCTTGTTTTCCCATCATGTGAGAATGATTCTGGAGATTCTAAATGTATGTGCCACTGGAAACAGCAATAGACGTGATAGATGTACGCAATCCCATGTCGAATGATATCACAGGAGGACTGTACGTTGTCCTCCTATAGACTTGTACAGTATGGTTAAGTGTTCATGGTACTGGATTATGTTCTCCATAAAACGAACTACGATAACCCTGATCAAACTGCAAAGCATGTAACTGTATAAGTTTCGTATTTCAATTTTGACTAATAATTTGTTATAGAAAAACAACGCGGAATGTCAATAGGTGCATGCGTACAGTTCTTTCAATTTCCTAAAAGAAATATGATAATATGTTTTGTTTTTAACTCGTTTCATATACCGTCCACACAGAATTGCAAGACTATTCTGGTGTATGCGCACCATTTTTTCTTGATTATACAATCTGACATGCACTGATAGATGAAGTACTAAAAGAAACACGACATAGTTTGCCTATGACATATGAAATGTAGAAATTTTCTTCTTTGTGTATCGCGTTCTATATGACACGCTTTACTCGTGTTTTTTTTTTTTTTTTTGATGAGAGTAAAAGTAAAACGTGATACTGAGGTGTAACAGGTATATCATGATTTTGTTGAAGAATAAAATTGTCACTTAATAAAAATTTGCATGAGTGTGAAATATTTTGAAAAGAGCAATAACAGACACTTTCATATTATTATTTTCTGTACAATGTATACTTTATTGCAATAATGTCTTCACATCCGTACTCAGACCAGTTAGAATGTCACATATTCTGCTGTTTCAATAATTTTTAGTGATTTGAACACCTTGTCGTGAATAGAATATTATTTGCAATGCTCTGAGCAATTTCCTTCAATAAAAATGAAGATGAAGAATACTTCAAGATTCAATGCATCAGTAATTTTATTTAGATATGTATATTGTTGAAAAGGTGGACTTGAATCATTCTTGACAACTCCCACAAGCCCAAGGAACAAAATTAGATGGAGACATTATAGGTTATGATCATCTCTCTGCAAAACCAGAGGTTGCACAGTACAACAATTTTATGCTCAGAGATGCCAACTGTCGGCCCTACTTTCCTGGCAGTATTTTGTGCTGATATTTGGCGAAAATACTGAAGGTTTCAAGGAAAATACAGTTTTGCTCAAATCCCATTACTGCACACGCTCATTGCTGCAAAAGTGAAAAAAAAAATATTGTTTTCTCGCCATATCATGGCCAATACGCCACGTACATTGCAGGAAAAGTGTTAAAAAAATGTTTTCTCGATAAAGTAGGCCAATACGCTAATCAGCCCTCGCAGTACTATGGGAATGTTTCCAAAGATGGCATCCCTGAATGCTGTATTTTGATACTTCTAGAGGTTGGTCAGTACTGTGGCAGAATGGTTAGTTGCCCAATCAGGCCTCTAGGGAGGAGGCAACTTTTTAATCTTAATATTTTCATTTATAAAAATGAATTGCATGACCAGAGCATAAAGGGGTATCATTCAGTCATTCCAGATTATCCATCTAGCTCCTGGAGCTTACACTGCAAAAAGTCCGGTGTTAAATAGTGAACACCGAGCTGGTGTTAAATTTTCGGTGCTCATTTCTGGTGTTAAATTAACACCTCCGGGTGTCATTTCCAAATTTTAAACTGTGTTTTGAAGAGTTTCTTAGTAACTGCACTTCTTGTTGATTTTTAATTTAAACAAGACGATCAAGAATTTTACATTGAAATACTAGATTTTTGAAAAAATGTGAAAATAAATTTACACCACAGTAACACCAGCTGGTGTGGTCTCTTATTGAAGCTGGGCGGGTGTTAAACCATTGATATTATCACCAACAAATATCAAATCAACACCATGTGGTGTCATTTTTGAATTAACACCAGTACAGTGTCAAAATAACACCAGGTACAGTGTCAAATTAACACCACGAAGTGTCAGGTGAACACTTTTGAACACCATCACAGTGCATTTTCAACACCTGTGGGTGTGGTCCTTTATTGAAGTTTGATCGGTGTTAGATTTAACACCCGTGGTGTTAAATCTAACACCGATGTTTTTACAGTGTATCAGATCCTGGGAGGCCTTTATTGATGGCCACAATCACCATACCTTCATCATCAACAACAACGGCCATTCGCTTTGAAAACTGAAACAAAACACACAAAACTAGATGATTCTTTATTCAAGGTTATCATATCAAATCAAGTATATGAAGAGTTTGTTCGCAAAAACCAATAAATCCGCTTTTGAAGATTTTGAAGTACCGTCTCTGTCATAAAGATCACTACATATAAAGGTACATTTTTGAAGTTATGGTCAAAAGAAGCAAAATTTTCTTATTATTTTCTTTATTTTTCTTGACCTTTAATCGCAAATATCTCCATTTGGCAAATATGGACTTATCGGTTTTTGCGAACAAACTCTTCACATTGTTCCGATGGTTCCAAGACGAGCAATTAAGTGAAGTGGTATACCGTCAACAACACGGAAAACAGAGAACAGATCGTTACGGGTGCAAGGACAATGAATTAAAGCTCACCGAAACTATGATTGGGTTGCCTCCATCTATAATGCATGGGACATAATACCTCACATTATACCTGTGGGATGACTGAAATATCTCTGATAGTTGCCTACATTAAAATTATAATACTGTCCAAACACAACATTCATTTACACAGTCTACGACATATTGGAGTATCAACTGTGTACATAATAATTTATGTTCAAAAGGATTGGATCTATGGATTATTGCCCGGAAGACTTCCTGGATCTCGCATATGAACAAAATGTTTAAAATGTCAATTTCTTGAATGAATATATTATACGGTTAGAACAAGACAGTAGGGCCTAACCACCCCCTACCCCCCCCCCCCCCCCTTAGGATCGTCCGGTGCTCTCGTCTATCCATTCTATTGGACTACTAAAAACAGCCAAACGACGATCATATCTAGGGACAGAGACCACACTCTTTTTAATAAAAACAGAATGTCTTGTTTGTTTTTTTTTACAAGATACGGACTAAATTGCAAAAGAACAGCTTCGTGGTTGATTGCCGTGATTACATAGAATAAACTGAAACTGAGTGTCAGCACATGTACTAGGTAAGTAACGAAACCTTAAACAATTTTAATCGATTTTTTAAAAATTAATTTTACTCATAAAACAAACAAAAAAAAAAGAATGAAAGGAATCACCCAGTGTTTTCGCAGTCATGAGAAAATATAACACCCATGATCAGATGATAAGACGTAAATATAATTTTGGTCTAATTCACACATAGATAAATATTAACACATTGATGTTTATAATGCTAATACATTTATTTACAGATAGATAGATATATGCATCATGTATACTCTTATGTAAGATAATTCTGATAATTTCATCAGGAAGTGTTGCCTAAATTCAAGATTGAGTATGCTATAGTTTTAGTAAACTTAGTTACAGTACATGATGTATTTCAAGCACTCCCTCATACCTTCGAAGTTTGACACAATAACCATGATGTTTCATTGTATCTATTTTGAATGTTTTATCAAAAGATTCTTAGATATCTTTCTTCTTTAATTTTTTTTTTTCTGAACACCAAATTTCACGGTTATAAAGCCACCATCACCACCACAAAAAAGAAAAAAAAAATGTTTGATGATCTTTTTTTTTTTCTTCGCCCAAACGGGCTATTAATGAAAAACATTAATATCGAACCTCATTATTATCATAGTTAATTTAATTGACTGAAAATTATTTGATTTATTATTCACTATTCTCGCGGCCGAAAAGAGTACTGTAGCGTAGTGGGAATAGTCGTAGATAGCAAGCATGGTAATTGCATATTAAACGGAATGCTGCAAGTGTAATCTCAGCAGTGAAAAAAAAAATATGGAATTTTATGGCTCGATAAACAGTCAATTTCCTATCACGTGTGACAGAGCGTACGGAATATTTACAGATAAAGATATAAAAAAAAAAGACAGAATGAATAAAAGAGAACTAATCCTTCTTCTTCTTCCATGAGAGTGACCGCAATCAACTTGGTGATTATTCTGTCACTTTCGGGGAGGTCTAAGTTATGCAAGTCTTCAAAGAGTTCAAGTAGATCCTAGTTGCAGTAATAATCATCATCCAAATATCATCGGGAGAGAATATGTCCATACAAAGCTTGTCATGTAAAAACTGGCTTATGATCACAGGACGGAAAGGTGGAAGCAAATAAAACTGAAGCCTGGAACATCAAAGCCATTGGATCTGGAATGCCAAGCATACATAGCTGTTATATTATAGAAGCTACTCATAAATTTGCACAAAGTCTACTCCTCCTTCATTACGTCCTCCTATATGAAATTCTTCACTGGTTATGCAGTAGGACCTATTTTTCTGATAGCTCACAATGGACCATCAATTACGTAGGTCTATGATCACATGACGGAAGGGGGAGGCAACTGCGTGTGATCATGTGACCAAGGCGGAATCACGTGCCTGGATTTTGATGCAGTTGCAGAGTACGAGTGTGTGTGGAGGCTGCTCGCAGCTACAGCGTGTAGCTGCTCTGCACGGCTCCCGCGTATAGCGTAGGTAGCCTCCAGTGTTGCTGTACATGTATGCTTCAGTTTGACATCACTGGTCACCGTGTTGCACATGATTGAACAACCAAGTCAAGGAAGTAGGGCCGCTGCTGGTCGTTGAGACCCGTTATTCCCAGTTGAACAGCAAGATCGATCACAAATTTTACACCTACACCACTCTCTGGGTTGTCTCCTTTCTGTGCTGGTTGACAGTCTCCAGCAACATGGCTCAAGCTCACTCAGTAGGAGTTGTGGTTTTGCTGCTGTTCGGTGAGTTCATTCGTGACGACAATCAAATAAATGGCCAGTGCAAATGCCCTTTCACCTTTCGTAGTAATGATGAAATCTACACATTCTGTGACATTGGTGATACCTAGTCTATAATATAGCCTGTGTTGTGCTTTCTGTGAAATGTATGCTATGGCTTTGAGCCATACTCTGTAAGTGTAGGATTGCTTGTTAGACACTGAATTTACCGTACCCGTCTCTCCTACCAGAGTCTGACAAGAAATCCTTTTATTCCTTATAGAAAACTACTTCTTTAACGTTCATGACGTTAGATCAACAATGATCAATATCAGGTTAGGAGCATAATCCATGATCTTTGTGTGTGGTCTTGGAGTCGTCATAGTCATAGAATTAATGTTTTTGTTTTTGTTTTTTTCCAGGCCCAATAATGAAATATCTAATTTGGTCCTCTAATTTACCAGTAGGCCTACCATTCAGCTTGTCTTGTGTGATTTTGCACCAGTCAAAATGGTAGCTAGAAGAGTAAGAGTACAATTTTACAAGCATTTAGGACCTAACATGTTAGACTCTAGTCAATGATAACAATGTTAAAACAGATCTAGAATGTCTAGGCCTAGGCCTACTGGATCTCGATAGGGAAGTTATGAAATTGTAAAGTTTGCTGATTTTCAAAAAAAAAAAAACAGTTTGTGTTGAAGTTGAACAGTCAATATTGAACAGATGAATAATATCTAGAATTCTAATAGTAAAGACTACTGTGTACAGTATCTGTACGCCAAATATTTTGCAATATTCACTCTGATTGTGACATGCAGGTATACATTCTTCCATTCAGTACTGTACTCCAAGATCGTGAATTTAGCCACTCATGAAATCGTCAGGAAGTGCCAATTCACAAAAATTTAGACTTGCTAAATATAAACGAAATGCTCGGGACTGGCAGTTTTCTTTCGTTATAACGAAATTTCATTATAACCGAACAAATACAGTTATGATGAAAAACAAGCAAACTACGTACACGTGTATTATACTGTTTGTTGAATACTCATCATATGGGCAATTCCACGGTAACTGACGTTACGCGTAAGGATTTTCATGAAATTGTTTATGTTGTAGTTTTGTGAATGAAAGCACCCGGGGCTTGTAATTAGCACTGATGAATGAGTTCATGAGAGTGAAGGAATAGGTGGAAAGTTTTTCTCTCAAACTGCATTCCTTATCACATAGCAAGTGAAAATGTGTCGGTAACTGACGTTACGGAAAAAGGACATGGGAAATTATGGTGTAGATTTAAATGGAAATATCTCATGTCCCCGACTTCTAAACTCTATGTGTTTTATATGGCAATATACCTAGGTTCTTAGGAACAGTTGTGCAAAATAATGTGCACTTTAGATATTTCCTTTTAGCACCATGCCAATTTCAGTGAAGGCATGACGGTAACTGACGTTACATAACTGACGTTATGCTTACATTTGCCATAGGGTTTACACATGGAAAATCATGATTAGGAATAGTTTTGTGGTATTTTGTAATTCTGACCTTTCAGAGTGATTTGTTTGATATGGAATCATACCTTGGTTCATCAATTACAAATACCCAAATGAAATGAAACATTAGTCTATTTTCTTTGTGTTTAATGAAAACTTCAAGGGAAACATGTCAGTAACTGACGTTACGTACTGACGTTACACATACTTTTGCTATGGGGTTTACAAAGAACTAATGTATTTAACAGGTTATACTGCTGCAGTATACCAGTAACAATCCCAGGCATTTACTTAGCAACAAATTAAAACAAAATCTAAAGACACAAATGGGATGGGGTCCTTAGGGGTCAAGCTCCCCCCCCCCCATGCCATAGCACAGTTGAACAAAAATAATGTAAATGCACCAGAGGATATTTCTTGACATTTGTCTTAAGATTGAATGCTTATTGAACAGTCGTGATTACAGAGAGCCATTTAGATTCAGCAGTTCTAAGTATGAATATTGACATAACTAAGGGTTTTTTTTTGTTTTTTTGTTTTTTGTTTTTTTATGAACAGGAAAGTTTCTATCTAGAGTACCCACCCATAATGCCCTGCAGTACTACACAGAACACAGATATTTTTGTGTGTGAAAAAAAAAATATCTTTCAGGTCATGGGGAAAAAACACATACAAATAAAAATATTCATAGGGCCTATATATGTATGAAATCTGCTGTGATATATTCTTTCTTCTTTTCTTTATTTTACTCCTTCTCCCTCAAGGCATTGTTAGGGCCATAAATAAATCTCCATTATCAATAATGATTTAAATGAATAGTGTTACACTTTTAATATTTTTTCTGTGAAGAAGAATCATGCTATTTTGGTCAAAAGGGCATTATTTGTTTATTCCTTGCTTGAAGGAATGTAATTGTTTTTCTTTTCCTTTTCACTGGTATATCAAGGCTTGCAAATACATCCCAGATACCAAGAAATAGAACTTTGCAACGAAAGAATTCTAAGATCAGTATAAATGAATCTTCCTGTTCATAATTATCATGTATTACAAAAATGTCCCTGCATGAATGAAATAAAGTAATCAACAAATATGAACAGTTTTTTATTTTACCCTAGAATCACCTCTCACTTTGAGCAACATCAGTGTTAAATGTTGAGCAACATCAGTGTTAGTTTCAAACAGTAATGACAGTACATACAATTGTACCTTATGTCAGGCCTGCTTATGTACCATTTCAAGATGTGCCATATTAACTAAACCACACATTTAAGTGCAAGCGAAGAAATATATCTGTTCCTGCATTTGCCTTTAGGTAGAAACTTCACTAAGCTTCCAGAAAAAAAGAAAAATGCTAGCAAAAGTAGTCATTAGTAAAGATTATAAAACTGTTGATATACAGCTGTACACAAGCTTTTTAATAGAAAAAGGTGGTTACCATGCAACCACATCATTGATTAGGCCTACAAATTTGGTAGCGTTATCATCCCGTAGGACTGTGAATGTACTGTATAGTAATTTGAGTGCATTATATATTGCATGTGGTAAACCTAAACTTCCAAATGATTTAACCTTAAACTTGTGTTGAACAGAAAATCAAAAGCTCAACCCCTCCCCACCAAAAAAAAAAATATATATAAATAAGATAAAATGAATTTAAAAAAAATGTATCCATGGACATACAGTGTACCATGGTGATGACATCATTTCCTATCAAAGTTCCCAGATGTATTGATATGGCCTAAAGTAAAAACATTTGCCTAAGTTATAATCACTGACATGGTAACTGACGTTACATACTGTCATATGACGTTTCGGTAACTGACGTTACACATTTTGATGTGTTCATTTGACTCTCCAGTATGCCAAGTATCCTTATTTTCTGGTATTGAAAGGAAGGCATATGGGCATACATTAGAAATCCTAAGTTACATCATACAGCTCACTTTCTTTGATGAATAAAGTTAAAAATTCCTTGTTTTTGGTAACTGACGTTACATCCATCATTGTCAAACTAATTAAAAGTTTTTATAAAATCCTTTAAAGCAACCAGCTTTTTCTTTCTATCATGTGGTAAAAGACCTTTAGCACTGGTAACTGCATACATATAAAAGATTGTTGTTTAGAGTACTAGTAAAGTGGATATACAGACGGTAAATTATGTGACAATACACTCTTTCTTGGCATTGAGTTATACGCATATTTTGGCAGCCATTTTGAAAATCAAAATGGCCGCTTTTATTGAAAAACATTAATGATTCTTAAAACTTCAACTCAAGTATTGTCTGAAAATGTATGGTGTTTGAAACAAATATCATTTTGAATTTTCGGCATCTGTGTCCTACATACCGTGGAATTGCCCATATACATTTGTAATGCCAAATGGGATGCTATCTTTTCAATTTTGTTTAGCAGGGCCTAAATATTACATCTAAAAGAGAGCATAAAGTTGTTGTACTTTCATGCCTAGCTGGAAATACATGTATGAGAGCATAAAGTTGTTGTACTTTCATGCCTAGCTGGAAATACATGTATAGAAAATAACGGTTTAGGATTTGGTTACAGAGCGCTATTCCAAAGGTTTGATATTACTAATGTTCGTTATTTCGAAGGCTCCTAATTCCAAAGGTACGCCATTCCCGGGATTCCGAAGGTTCGTTTATCTGAAGCTTTGCTCTTCCGAATATTCATTATTCTGAAGTTCATAATTCAGGTAGAAATATATGGTCAGGTTTGTTTTCTGAAGGTTCTTTGATCAGAAAGTGACATAAGGTTCATCATTCCGAAGGTTTGTAAATCAAAAAATGAGAAAGGATTGCTCTTCTGAAGGTTCGTATACATGTGTAGTTTGTTTAATCCAAAAATGAAATAAGGTTCGTAATTTTGAAGGTCGGTTGTCTTAAGACGATTTTAAGGTTTGTAATCCCTAAGTTTTGTTAGTGGACTCACCTTTTTCATTTTTGGATTAAAGAAATTCTTTTCATGTTCCGATTTTAAAACAAACGTTTGGAATGACAAAGATTCCTGTCATTTTCGGACTAACGAACCTTTGTTATAAGATTAAGAACCATACTTCATTGTCGGATTATAAACGAACCTTGTACAAACCTTTGGAATAGTCACAATGTTTGTGATACCAAACCCTATATCATTTGTGAATTAACGGACATTTAGGTGTATCAGAATCTGTGTGTTTCATAATAAAGAACCTTCCGAACAGTGAACCTTATTAAATTTCAGTTTAAATGGTATTACAAAATGCAAGTTCCCCTCAAATATAAAGTGTTCGTTGTAAGCAAATTTTGTACAGTAGACTTTAATGGCGATAATTTTGGGACCAGAAGTTTTACTTTGTTATAATGAAATTTCGTTACAACCGTGTTCGTTGTAACGGGAGTGCACTGTACAGTATGCAATGAGTGTAAAATGTTTATGATATCATTGCTTCATAATTTGCCATAAAGAGTGTAAAGTTTGCGCATTAAAAATCTTGATATTTCCATACCGATCTAGACTTTTTTTTTTTTTTGTTCAAGCACAATTATGTATGCCCCTGTCTCAGATCCTAACATGATCTAATTAAGTATATTTTTAAATAGCTGTGTTGTAGAACTGTATACTTTAAATGAATTGTAAGACTTTAAATAAACATCCCTGCCCTTCACTGCCCTCCTGCACCCCCCTCCCATCCAGTCACACTTTTGAAAACTCTCTCTTGTTGGTCTGACAGGTGTATCCTTCGTCGCCTCGGATCCGAAAAAGCCGGTCTTCAAGGATCACTACCACGCCACGGGGCACATCAGGCTTCCGTACGCCGAGCTCAATGAGCCCTTTGAAGTGTTCTTCCAGGGATCTAACAAGAGGAGCCGGATTGATGTTTACAATGGTGAGGAACGTTCTGCCCCAGAGCCAGGAAAATAAGCAACACCTCCATCTAATTCATTCATAAAAAGTGTTAACTCATTAAATTAATTCTGTAGCAATCTCCTTAAATATCATATAGATATCTTATTTATGCTACCCCCTAATTCATTTCTTGTTATGTTTGTACAATTTATGTTTTATTTGTAAAATGTGGAATATGGAAGAATAAAAAAACCCCCAAAACAAAGGCAAACTCGTTTTATTATTTTTTTAACCTTTCCTTTTGTATTTGATGGCATATAAGTTGCTAGTTTTCATGTGTCATGCCAGTTCAGAGTCACAGGTGATTTCCCTGTTAAGCTGGGCTTCAAGTCAAACCACAGTTCACAGATGTGAAGGGAAATTCAGCTGCCACTGAAGGTATTAATGTGACAGTTTAATCTCATGAAGCAATAAAAAAATGCTTACTTTCCCATAATATTCAACATTATGATCTTCCTTGATTTACTCATGGTGAATCAGGTTACAGCTGTGAGTTTCAGTTCTTAGCATTATATTTAGCACTATACATCATGTACATATTTATGGTGTACATGTCTAGATTCGAGATCAATTGTCATAGAAGTGAAAACTTCAACATTGATCATCTGCTGTACATATACAACCACAAAGCTCTTTAGAGAGATTTTAAATGATGTTGTCTTTGTTTTTCATAACTGGACAATATTTCAGTGTGTGTATGGAGGAGGGATAAGTCCATTTTTTAAGATTTTGAAGTACGGTCTCTGTCATAAAGTACAAAAAACACCTTTTAAATGTATATTGGTCACGACGTATAAATGTACATTTTTGAAGTTATGGTCAAAAGAAGCAAAATTTGTCTCATTATTCTCTTTATTTTTCTTGACGTTTAATCGCAAAATCTCAAATTTGGCAAATATGGACTTTTGACAAATTTTGCAAATATCGGTTTTTGCGAACAAACTCTTCGCTTCCTGTTCCCGTGTGACTGTAAAAGTGGATATTTTCACACGACTAATTTTTTTTTTTTTTTTTTTTTTGCGCTTTGCTAGGTAAGGAGAGTTTTGCGTATTTTTAATTTCGCGGAATCAAAACATCGACTACGGAACATATGGCAAGGAAAAATATTTGTGTGCTTTTATTTTTTACGCTAGCTTCTGGTCGCGCGAAATAGGCGCATATTTCAACACTGCAAAAATTCTCACTTTTACAGTACCGGTACATGTAAGTTGATCTGCTTGAATTTTTGCATCTCACAATCATTTGAAGGCTAATCAGTAATGGTGTCTGATAATTGATAAGAACTTCCTGAAACCATGATGTCGTACAGCTATTCCAGTCTTTATGAGTAGACTTTTCTTATGCAAGAGTCCCACTCAATAAGTAAATCACAGAACCGAAAGCAGAACATAGTGCAACGTTGGTGATAAACCCAATACTGTGCAAGGATACACTATTAAAGTGTACTCCACACACTAGAGGGTGAAATGGCGCTCATGGAGAGGTCATACTAAACTTTCGAGTTCGTTGTGTCTTCCCTACTCAAAACTTTAACTCTTCACATGTATGTGCCACGGTGGAAACCCCCTGTGTGCCATATTATTTTGAGACACCAACGTAGTCATGCTTTGATAAAACATTTCTGTTTTTCACATTTTATTATAGATTTCTAAAGCTGGACATGTAGTAAGCAAAGTTCTAAAGAAGATACCAAGTTTTGATTTGAAGTACTGGTAAATTGTATGACAAATCTATGATTGTTTTTCTTTTACATGACCAGTAGCTGCATCATGTATCGTGACAAACGCTTTCATTGTACTGAGGCATTTGGCGATTTATCAATCGATTTGGGTGGGTTTGTACATTTGAGCAGAATATGCAAAGTTGGCATGCCATCGACTGAGTCGGGGGTGCGAACGTGGTACATAAAGAGTTAAGTTTCGAGTGCATCTACACAGGGCTGAACCACAAACAAATCATCAAAAGTTTAAAACAAGATGAGTCAATAATTTTTAAAGAATTAGCAATATTATGCAAAACTAACTCCCGGCCAACCAAATTGATAATTGAAACTGAAGTGGGAAAACTGTTTTTTTTTTTTAGTGCTCATTTTGTTCTAAGAGGAGAGTCGGTCACTTGTGCCATAAGTTTGGCATTTACCAGATATCATGTGATACTTGGCCACTAGCCATTCTAAAGTGTCAGTGTGTCTGAAGGGCAGTTTGGCAATTTTGTGTTTTGCTTGAGTGAGTCCTCTAAGCATCCTCTACACAACAAGTCTTCAAAGTTTGTTTGTCTGTTCTTGTTTTGTTTTGCTTTGTTTTTCTTTTGTAGAAATTATCATCTTGTAATTACATTCTCACATCTCTTTTCTAGTTGCTGGTATGTTATATTGAAGAAATATAAGTTCAGTAGAGCAGCACAAAGTCAGAGCAAACTTTAAAAAAATAAAAAAAAATAAAAAAATAAAAATAAATTGCAATTTGGAAGAGACACCGGAATCTCAATCTCTTGATATGTGTTGCCAGTTGAGAAATAGCTATACCTTTAACAATGAAAAGCCTTTGAAACTTTGCAACTAAAAAAGGAAAATTACTGGATTGACAAATTAAGGCCCTAATGGTATGTTGGGCAATTCCACAGTTAGGTGGACATGACAGGGATTAAAGAAATGTGCCTCTTTATTTTACTCTTTAATTTAGGTATCAACTAATGCCATGGATCCATGTTCACCAATCGTTAAGATCTTTCAAATTCAGTGGATTTGATTTTTCGTATTTATTGGTTTTACGAGATCTAAAACCATCATTCAAAATGTACATGTGGGACTGGGGATGCTGAAATTCACTTACAGCTGTAAATGCAAGTTACAGTTGGTTCCTTTGAAAATTTTTCCTCAAAGCTTTACTAAAGGGTGAAAGATGAATACATTTAAATACTGCAGAAGTCATGTGACATTTTGTCAAAGGGTGAAATGACCTGCGGAATTCCTCCGGACAAATGTAATGTTACTAACCGTAACGTTACTAACCATGCTTTTGGGGGTCTAGTGAATAAATTATCGGACGAACTGCTAAAGATATTTGCAAGAACATTTGTCATTATGCAATAATTAAAATTAATGCAAAGCTTTGTCTGAAGTACCTTTAATTTTTGTACACTTTTTGTTACAAGACATTGATTTTTCTGTCATGTCCTTTTGTTGTAACGTTACTAACCAGCCCTTTAAGTTGCCATAGCAATTCTAATATTTGTTGGATTGTATTCATTCTTTTCCATATCATATACATGGGAAGGATGAACATGTTTTTATCACGATTTTGACTTGAAATGAATAAATGGTTATTTAGTAGTAAAAATAAATATCTAATTTTGTTTGAATGTAATATTACTAACTGCGGAATTGCCCTGTTACTCTTCCTTGTGAAAAAGAGAATATGACTAGAAAAATTAGGATGAAGCTCCAGATAACTGGCTTCTAGGACTAGACAGCTTGAAGTGATTTGCTTAAAATGATATCTAACAATAATATGGTCTTTTTCAAGGCTTGGACAAGACATTCTCACGCGGTGATGAGCAGCCCAGTGGCAACACTTACAAGATCAGCCCCTCCACTGTGAACAACACAAAATCGGTAACCACCTGTTTCAAACTGCCTGGAGACTCTGCCGAACCAGTCATTGCCCAGAGCATGCTACCAGATCTCACTCACTTTTCGGTAAGCCAACCCATTAGTGATCTTTTTCTCAATCATTTTTGCTGCAAAATCTTGTAAGAGCTGTCACTTTTCTACATGATATTTCCAATTTGAAAAAGAAAAAAGAGAAAAACAAAAATCTGAGCTTTGTGGTCCTACCTACATGCTGACAATATTGCTGATATTGCGTAATATAGAATATGTGGAAATTTGTCGTTGAAAATGCTTGTAAAGATGCACTGATCCATAACTCAAGAGGGGGCACTGTTGCATGAATCTATGCTTTAATAGTCATCTGCAATGATCCAATTGGCCAAATAAAACCGGATTCATACAATGTGTTAAAAATGTCCAAAATCTTGTCAATCTTAGTTCAATCAGTCAATGTTCTGATTGTTCAGTTGAAACAGATTCATATATCTCAAAAATGGTCAAAATAAAGTAGATCTTAGTTCGTATCCTGATTCGATCATTGTTCTTGGCTATTTTTTGCCTGTCTTAGAACACGTGCGTACAGATCTTTCAAAAACTAAATTTGCTAGTTAGCTAGGGAAGAAAACTGTATGTTGACAGTTATTAGAGTTAATCCATTACAATCATGCTAAACAATGTCAGCATAATGCCGCATGTTCTTTTCTTCCATCATTTTACCATCAGTTCTACAAGTCTGAGACACACAACGGACAGATGGTGGATCTCTGGCAGAACGTCACAACAATGACCTTCTCGGGAATCTCGAGGAAGAACGTCTACACGTTTGCCGTGTCCCAGACCACGCCCCCCAAGCCGGTCCAGTACCTGATGATGGGCCAGAATAGCCTGCTCGGCTCCCACTTCGACAAGTACATCGTCGACTATGACTTCTACGACGAGACCACCGTGATCCCAGATGAAGTATTTGCCACTCCAGCAGGTGATCTACTCTGTAACGTAATGTAATGATTGAATGTTTGTAATATTAAAAGCCTTTTCTTCTACATCCCGAGGGCCTAAAAGTTCTTTCCCACATACCTCAATCACTGGAATTAAAATCTGTATTCACTCTATCACAGCTTTTATTGTTCTTTCTATTGCAATGCAAAAGTCAATTTTGTCAGTAATCTCTCACACACAATAATAATAATAATAAAAAAAAAAAAATCACTCAGCTGCTAAATGAAGCGCTTTGAATTTCCAGATTGTGTGCGTATTCCCAAGACCAAAGTGTGCAAATCTTGTGTGGCAATTTATATTGTGGGATTTTTTTAAAAGTCAGTGGTTTCTTTGCATGCCATGCACACTTGTTGCGCAAGTATAAATTTATCCTAAGAGTTTCCTTTAAAAAAATCAAACTGCATTAATTTGCATTGTGAAGCATGTAGCTAGAGTTAACAATTTTTTTTTGTGTGTCCACACATGAGAATTGATGGTTTTGGCGTCAGGTTGCATATTGTATTTTCAAAAAGCAGTAACCTGTACCTCTCGCACTTTGTAGAAAAACAAGCACACTACCATGTTTGACAAAGGTAAATTATACAAAAAATACGCACAGTTTTGAAACAGAAAATTAACAGATAATGATAGAAGAAACTCATTTCTTCATAGAAGAAATTCATTTTGCTGGTCAGCATGACACAAATAAACATGAATTTAGGCAATGAATGCAAACACTCTTGGCTATGTTTAGAGAGCCAGGTATACCAGATTCTTGTATAAGAGCTGACGCCAGATTCCTGTGTGGAACAAGTTTATTTAACCCGTTGAGGACGAGTCCCGAGTATACTCGGGCAGCTGTCTGTGGGAAATGCGTGTTGTAGCAAAATCAAACCGTCCTCAACGGGTTAAGATGTGTGTGAATGGGACTAAAGTTATGCCAGCTCACTGCAGTCCATGAGGGGCATTCTGCCAGTGACTGATCCCTGGTATGTATCCAAGCACTCAGTTGTCAATACTAAAATGTCAAATGAATTTGAATATGGACTGAAGCACCTACTTTCTAACTTGTTGATACGATTGCTTACATGCCATGGTTTTTGTAGGATTGGAATGCCGGGCTTTCCCAGGCCCGGGCATGGAGCACCAGATCAGAGCCAACCCATTCCGTGAGATGATCAACCCCGAGAGGGGAAACCGATACCACCGCCTCTTCGACGAGTTCAAGGCAAAGTTTGGCAAACAGTATCAGACGGCAAAGGAGCATGAGACGCGCAAGGGACACTTTGAGAAGAACGTCAGGTATTCAAATTCATCAAATGTATGCCCATGATTTCTTTTTTCATGGCTGCTACTAAAACATCGATCAATTCAGTGCTTATCTAAGTCGATGTAGGACAATTTTTTCAATCAGTTGCAATAAAATCAGGTATACTGTGTGAAGGCTTTTTCTCCCCTCATATCTCCAGCTGCAACTAGCCATGATACATGTGTATCTTAACCCATTGAGGATGGACTGATTTTGCTACAACATGCATTTCCCATAGACACTTGCCCGAGTATACTCAGGACTCGTCCTCAATGGGTTAAAGGGAAATTCCGTCCTTATATTACCTGTTGCATTATATGAACAATGAGAGAAGAACATAGTTGTAGATTATTAAGATATTTTGAGAATATTCAGACATGAAATGCAAAAAAGTTATGTATTGTAACAGTTCAGAGAGAAAAGCAAATTGGTAACTTTGTATGATCCAGATGTTGAGCAGGTTGTTACGCGCTGGATTTGTCCACAAAAAATTCATGATATTCATTTACTCTTCCAAGATCTTCAGATCTGTTCTTGGAATATAAAGTTACATGTAGATGGGTTTACTGAATGTTAAAGAACAAGTTCACCCTCATTTGCGTGTGGATTGAGAGAATGCAGCAATATTAGAACACATCAGGGAAAGGTTGAGGAAAATCGGACAGTCTGTTAACCCTATTCTAACTGGGGGGGGGGGGTCAAATTGACCCCCCCTCGACGTTTCGCGCCATGATTCCGCAACGCGCAAAGATTTTGCCGCGTCGTTTCATGACTTTTTTCATTCAAGTCTCCCGCATTTTTTGAGACCAAATTTGCGACGTCCGAGTACACCGTTCTGAAGTTATGCAATGTTTTGCATATGCATGTCAACCCGAAAAACGCTCAAATTCATGATTTCGTGTGCAAATCCAATGCAAACTGTGTTTTTTTGTTTAATTGATATAAATTAGATTATTTCAACTTTTAACCATTGAAATAAATCAATTCTAATGTAGATAAGCTTGAAAAAGTGCCTCCAACAAATTTTGGCAAAAAAAACAATAGAAAACAAAAGATCGAAAAAACAATAAAATACATAAGAAATTAACAAAACAATAAAAAACAAAAGAAAATGATTTTGATTGCGTTATTTTTTTACTAGAAAATTGTTTGATGTGTCTTGAGGAACTCTGACACAAAAATTTAATAATCCTTCAGTCTTTTTGATGGAGTTATATGTGAAAATATAATTTCATGCCTTAATTTGCATAATTAATTTATTTAAAAATATGAAATCAAAATTTTTCTATTGTATGACCATGTAATCTTGTAGTTGACATCCGGCTCTATGTTCAGGCGAAATTTTGCGGTGATCGCGCGATCGGCGGCCGAGATCTGAAGGGGGGGTCAAATTGACCCCCCCCAGTAAAAACTTGGTCTCAAATAGCCCAGTTAGAATAGGGTTAAAAAATTAAGACTACAACTGTGTCAACTTGTGATGTCACATGCGTGTAATGGCATGACGAAAATTCAGAGTATTTTTACTTTTCTTGCATGATAATAAAACACTGACTAAACTTGCCTCTTTAAAAGGCAGAGGGAAAAATATGGCCCTTATCATACATCAGTAGCAAGACGAGAGAATCTGTACTTTTTGTACAAAAAAAAAAAAATAATAATTTTGCAGAATTCTCTTTATTTTTTCTTTTTGATACATCCTTGTAGGCATTTGACGTAAATTGTAGTTATCTTCTCATCCAGAATTGACTACACAGAAACTTTAAAAATTAATTACTTTCGAACAGACTGTGAAATCGAAGAGACTGTCAAATTTTCTTCAAACTTTCACTGATGTCTTCTATTGATATTAAATGCTACATTCATGCAATCTACATACATATGAAAGGTGAACTTGTCTGTTAATGAACTTGGCAAGTTAAAGGTACTGTTTACCATTGGGAGCATTGATTTAAAAAATGTTAAAGATAGCACATTTGATGCATATGTGTAGGTCAGTTGTATCACAAAACATCCTACCTATCAAAATTTCATAATAACACCTAAGGTATAAGGAGATTTTTCCCAGTTAACCATAACTGTACACTGTTTAGTCTAGAAGCATTTTTATTATAACTATTTTTCACATTTTGTATATCTAACAATATTTAACCCATTGAGGACGAGTCCCGAGTATACTCAAGCAGGGGTCTATGGGAAATGCATGTTGTAGCAAAATCAGTCCATCAACGGGTTAAAGGGTGTGTATAGTTCTGGTTGAGGTGAGGATTTAGCTTTTAACATTTTGCGAGATATTCAGAAACCACTCTATGAGATGTCAAAGAGCATGCAGTTCTAATGGGTATCAAAAGTTTATTTGATGAAAATCGGTTTTGAAATGGCTGAGATATCCAAAACCAAGATGAAACAAAGAGGTCCTACCTAATACAAGGCTTGGCCTGTCGCTTTTTATTACTATCACTTTTTTTTTGATATATCAGCCATTTGAAAGCCAATTTTCATCAAATAAACATTGAATCCTTCGTGAAATTACATGCTCTTTCATATTTCATAAGAGGTTTCTCATTATCTCACTTAGGAGTGGTCAAAACATGAATCCCCACCTCAACCAGTACTGTACAGTCCCTCATACTGATTCATTTTTTTTTTTACATATGTACATTGGTTGTTCCTATCCCGAGCTCACATTTTTAGAACTATTTTGAAGCACTAAAGCTAGGTTTTTAATTTCATCTGCAGATGGTTAATAATGCCTTTAATGGTGAGTGCCTGGGCATGTAAAAGGTTAATCCCAGCCATTGATTCCAGTTTTTGTCTTCTCTGAACCCTCATTATAGAATGATCCATTCTGTCAATCGAGCCAATCGTGGCTACGGTCTGGCGATCAACCACCTAGCTGACATCACCCCAGACGAGTTCAAAATGATGAGGGGCCGGCTGAGGTCGACCACACCCCCACGTGGGATCCCGTACGACGGCTCGCATGTGAGGCCAGAAGACGTCCCTGATACAATCAACTGGAATGTCCTTGGTAAGCTGAATAAGCAGGACAGAACAGATTCCACCCACATAATCATGGGCGGATCCAGGAATTCCATAAAGGGGAGGCACCTTTACAAAATTAAAAGGGGGCACACGCCCCCCCCCCCCCCCCCCCATATTTTCCCTTTTCTTTCTTTTGTTTTTACAAAAAAATAAAGAGGGGGCATGTGCTCGGTGCGCCCCCCTCTGGATCCCCCACTGATAATTCCTCCGCTGCACCTAATTCATTTGTCAAATTTACAGATTTGTTTTTTCAAAGTACTGTCTATGAAAAATCTGAGTTTTCATGGAAAATCTTTGTTCATGTTTTTTCCGTGAGTACTTTTTGTGGGGTGCATGTACAAGAGAATCTAGCAATATAAACATGTTTAGTATAAATAAAAACATAATCGGTCATAAATGTAGGTGGTTCTTTGAAAGTGTGTTGGAGCAGAGAATGGTTTTTATACGACTTTAGATAATGCCAGACCTGGATATCAGCCTTTCATGAGCAACACTGGAGTCTTTGTAAGAATATCATTTAAAAGATAAAGTAACTTTGAATGGCAGCTTTCACAAAGCCCCATCTTGTATGGAGTGAATAGGACTATTTCACAGGTACTCCAGAACAGAGTTCTGAGACAAAACACACATCTGTAGGTATGTGAGACTATTTTCTAGAAGTGCGGTTGTTGTGAGGTTCTGAATGAGATTCACATAGTGGCACTTGATCAAATTTGAAGGCTTGAACTAGCTTTGCTGTCCAATCATTGCACACATTTGTGATTTGATGCCCTCTTTCATATGTCAGCATTGATAGCATCAGCTAGTCACATTCTGACATTTTTTCACATTACCAACACTGCCAAAAAGTCTAAAATTGCCAACTTTTAAAGTGTTTTAAATGGTGTTGATTGTTTTCCCTTTGAACATCATGGACTTATGATGGCAGATTCTTTCTCTTCAGAACTGTGTAAAATACCATATGTCCCCCCAAAAAATTACAATGGAACCCTTCGCAATGATAACTTTTAAGATAGTGAATCAATCCAAATACAATTTCAAGGTATGAAACTATAACTCATTGCCCACATCTTACAGAAAACCACATTAGATTTGCTTCAGTGGTCAAAGAGAAATGAGGAATTTTGTAGATCATGTCAGGAATCTCTTCCCTCCATGTTCTGTCTATTGTGTTTACACATTGATATGCAACTCCAAGAGCATCCAGTGCTAAACTTGGAAGAATCAGACTCATGACATGCTTTACACATTTTTCTGTTACCGCTTAACCAAACTGAATGGGGTTTTCTGCAATATAGAGCTAAGATGTTATATTTTAAGACCCTAAAGTAGCATTTGGACAGTTTTATCATATTGGGTGTTATCATTGCTAAAATCTGATTGTAATATTTTTGAGGACATACTGTATATTCACTATAAATCTACTGAATGTGATTTTTATCCAGTACTAGTACAGTTGAACCTCTCGTATCCGGACAAGTCGGGACCGGGGCTCATCCGGATAAGGGATTTGGCCGGATACGGGAGACTCAATGCTTTATACATGCACATATGCATACACATGTACTGATGTAGCCCATTGTAGTACCACATGTAGTAATGTGTATACTGCAACCTTTTCAGAGGAGAGGTGTATGTTAATGTTGGAAGTAATATGTAATTCATGTGTGTTTGTGTAGGAGTTCTCAAGGAGTTGGGAATCCCCCTTTCCTCCCGTAATTATTTAATAAAAAAAAATCACAGCGAGATTGCGTCCGTATAATAGAGAGATCCGGATAAAGGGAGGCCGGATAAGAGAGGTTCAACTGTATCAACAATGGTCAACAACAATGAAATATCTAGACAGTTGTTAAGATTATGAGAAAATGCCGCATCTTCAAATTTCCATGACTCATGATGAAGCATGTCTGCTTTTGAACTAAAAACCCCCAAAACGCCTGCCCATTCCCTAGGTGCCGTTAGCCCTGTCAAAGACCAAGCCATATGTGGATCCTGCTGGAGTTTTGGCACTTCCGAAGTCATCGAGGGCGCCTACTTCATGAAGGTGCGTTGAACCGTGCATCTTTTCTTACCACAGCTGCTGTCGCTTGTCAATTTGAGATAACGCCTGAGGTTGATGATATATGGCAATATCATGCATAGCAACTATCCCATTTGAACTTTAACCCTTGGCTCCCATAATCCTCAAATGTTTTAGTTATAAATGGGATGGTGAGAGCATAGAGCAAGCCATGGTATAGCGGATAATCAAGGACTCTTCAAGTGGAGGTTGAGGGTTCAATTCCTACCCAGTGCATACATTCTTAGAATGATTGTTTGAAGATTTCTTGCTCTCTCTATCTCTTCACCATTATAGCTCCACATTTATATTTGGGTTTTGGTTTCCAAATTTAAAGTCCCCTCGAAACAACAAGGCAATGAGGGTCACACCCACTGCTATTCATGAATTTGAACCAGGGACTTCACAACTGAGAGCCTGAGATCCTCGTCCCCTGACCCACTGCGTCTCCCTGGAACTGCATATTGTATCTCAAATATGTTAAATGTTTAGGAGAGCAAAAAAATTGTGGCAGCCAAAGTGCTAAATCAAGAGGGATTGCCTTTTCTTTTGACATGCTATGGTGGCTTCATTTCTAGGTTAAGACAGCTAGGATTTGGACAAGACCTCACTTCATTGATTATCTGACCATTTAACCCCCCCCCCCCAAAAAAAAAAGAAGAGATTCCAGGTCTTGTCACCTAGCAATGATTATATTTTCGCTTTACCACCACAGCACAAGAAGCGGGTGCGGCTGTCGCAGCAGATGCTGATGGACTGCACATGGGAGAAGGGGAACAATGGCTGTGATGGTGGAGAGGACTGGAGAGCCTATGAGTGGTTGATGGAGAATGGTGGGCTGGAGACGGAAGAGACCTACGGACCTTACCTTGGACAGGTGCGGCCATGTCTGGCTTCTCGATTAACCTGTTGAAGATGAGTCCCGAGTATACTGGGGCAGGTGTCTATGGGAAATGTATATTGTAGCCAAATCAGCCCATCCCTAATGGGTTAATATGGAAAGCAATCCCTTAAATCGTTGAGGACGGGCTGATTTTGCTACGACATGCATTTCCCATTGATACTTGCCCGAGTATACTTTGGACTCGTCCTCAACAGGTTAACCCTATTCTAACTGGGGGGGGGGGGTCAAATTGACCCCCCCTCGACGTTTCGCGCCATGATTCTGCAACGCGCAAAGATTTTGCCGCGTCGTTTCATGACTTTTTTCATTGGAGTCTCCCGCATATTTTGAGACCAAATTTGCGACGTCCGGGTACACCGTTCTGAAGTTATGCAATGTTTTGCATATGCATGTCAACCCGAAAAACGCTCGAATTCATGATTTCGTGTGCAAATCCAATGCAAACTGTGTTTTTTGTTTAATTGATATAAATTAGATTATTTCAACTTTTAACCATTGAAATAAATCAATTCTAATGTAGATAAGCTTGAAAAAGTGCCTCCAACAAATTTTGGCAAAAAAAAACAATAGAAAACAAAAGATCGAAAAAACAATAAAATACATAAGAAATTAACAAAACAATAAAAAACAAAAGAAAATGATTTTGATTGCGCTATTTTTTTACTAGAAAATTGTTTGATGTGTCTTGAGGAACTCTGACACAAAAATTTAATAATCCTTCAGTCTTTTTGATGGAGTTATAGGTGAAAATATGATTTCATGCGTTAATTTGCATAATTAATTTATTAAAAAATATGAAATCAAAATTTTTCTATTGTATGACCATGTAATCTTGTAGTTGACAACCGGCTCTATGTTCAGGCAAAATTTTGCGGCGATCGCGTGATCGGCGGCCGAGATCTGAAGGGGGGGTCAAATTGACCCCCCCCCCCCCCCCCCCCCCCCCCAGTAAAAACTTGGTCTCAAATAGCCCAGTTAGAATAGGGTTAAAGGTACTGTTCACCATTGGGAGCAGTGATTTCAAAAATGTTCGAGATATCACATTTGATGCATATGTGTAGGTCACTTGTATCACAAAACACCCTAACATATAAAACATTTTGCAGTAGAGTCTAAAATATAAAGAGATATCACTATTTTTCTTACAAAACCATAACTGTAGAAGGTATAGTCTAGAAACATTTCTATTATAACTATTGTTCACATTTTGTATATTTCACTATACTTAAACACTAATTGTGACCCTGCATCACAAAACACACAAAAAGTCGCCAAACATGGATTTTTAGTTAAGGGCAGATTCTGAAAGAGCAGACTCTAAGCTTTACAATGATGCATAACTCAATTCAAATGGACTCCCCTAACCTACCTAAATACAAGAAAGAAAGCACACACTCTGGAAAAGTGTGAACTGAGAAAAGAGGCTCTGAAGTACACGGTCTGTTCAAGCGCTTACCGGTAATCTTTCACCAAGCCACGCCAGCTGTGCGATGAAAGGGACAAAATACATGATGTCAACCACCGGAGCAACAACAATGAAGGAATTATCAGATTAAGTTGAAATTAAGCATGTTCTATCAACACATTCTGTCCATGACTAATGCCAACTTTTAAAGCAGTAGCGTTATCCTTTCAAAAGTTATTAGACTTGAAAGTGAAGAGTGTACAAAGGATTTCAAGAAATGAAAAGGGGCCTCTAATACATACCTGATCATTCTATACTCTCCCAAAAAAGGGGTTGTAGAAAAACTGCTCAAAACACACTATCCCATTTGTGTTATGATCCCAAGCTAAAGAATAATGTAGAAAAAAAGATAGCTCTTTCAAAATATGAAGAACTCAAGATTGGCATAGTTGACCCATTTCACCTGTTTTGAGTCCTCATGTAAAATCAAGGGGTGTGACTTTTTGTTTGTTTTTTGGTGCACTGTCATAATACTGATTCACATTTTTACATTCTGGGTGTTTCTATCCCTAACTCACAATTAAGAACTCTTTTGAAGCACTAAAGCTGGGTTTTTGTTTCATCTGCAAATGGTAAATAATGCCTTTAACCTGCATTTTCTGCCACTTTGATTTGCCCGCTTATATATAGAGAGAGAAATGGGAAGTTCATAGGAATTGAGAGCCATTGCTTTGTTAGTATGCCATGCTTAGTTTATGCTACAGTCATTATGCAGATGATATTGATCTGTTTGATACCAAGTAGATTGATTTTGCTAACATGTTGAAGCCAAGTGTATGACTCATCACATAGAATGTGCTTTGCCAGCCTCGTTGTGTAGATATCTTTATCAACCCTAAATTTGCCTTAAACTGCATTCAATTAATTTCCCCCTTTTTCAAAACTTGGCCACTCTGAAAATTAAATGAGGTTGCTATCCGTGTCATTATATGCTAAACTCATCCACTTGACATATGTAGTTGACTGCTTGACTATATTTGCATAGGCAGATTACCAACCTGTCTGTTCTTTGTCGACGGGCAAAAAAAATCTTGTTTTGGAGCATTTAAGTGTCTCTGAGCTTTGCGAGAGGAACGGGTTGACCCGTTGAGGAAGGGCTGATTTTGCTATAACATGCATTTCCCACAGACACCTGCCCACATACAGTTGTATACTCAGGACTCGTCTTCAGCTATGGGAAAGGGTAGCCCTTCCCCATAGCAATGATTTCTGAGTCAATACTTGTCTTTGAATTGCTGTATTTTTCATCCTCACATTGTTCTTTCCTTTTTTCACAAACTTCTAGAACGGCATGTGTCATTTCAATAAGTCCCAGGAGTACGCCGTGGTCAAGAACTACACATCGATTAAGTCAGGGAATCAGACGGCACTCAAAATAGCAATCGCAGAGAATGGGCCAGCGTCTGTCGGCATCGACGCAGCTATACCCTCTTTCCTCTTCTATTCATATGGAGTCTTCTACGATGCCAAATGTGGTATGCTTTTTATTCTAAACAAATGTGACCTCACCTTTGATTACATAGAGGGTAATCTTTTATTAGGCTTTTGAATCTGAAAACAAGTAGCACTTCATTTTAGTGTTCATGGTATGAAATGTACACATAAGATGAAAACAAAGTTACTATATGAAGAGTTTGTTCGCAAAAACTGATAAGTCCATTTTTGAAGATTTTGAAGTACGGTCTCTGTCATAAAGTAAAAAATAATACCTTTTAAATGATTTATTGGTCACTACATATAAAGGTACATTTTTGAAGTTATGGTCAAAAGAAGCAAAAATTTTCTTATTATTCTCTTTATTTTTCTTGACCTTTAATCGCAAATATCTCCATTTGGCAAATATGGACTTATTGGTTTTTGCGAACAAACTCTTCAATATATACTAATCAAAATAAGTATCAAAGTCGTATGCATACTACTCCAAGATATGAAAATTAATGGACAGAACACTAATGTGCATTACTTGAGATTGAGTAAGAGGGATTGTCATATATATATGTTTTTATACCCACAATCCCTGTCATTGTTTGATTTTTTTAATTAAATTTATCCAAAAGGGCTGGGATGATATGCTTGTAAAGAAAGATTGAGTAGGTATGACCTTCATATTAACCAATACATGTGTATATATACATACAAGTAGATTAATTTAATATTCTTTTTGTTCACAGAAGTAAGGGAAGAATATACTTTGAATGATGTGTAGAAAGAAAATTTAATACAGTACATGTATAACTAACACTGACATATCTCTCAGAAGCCTAAACTTTTACGGTAGCTGTAGATAAAAACAAGTTGGAGAATTTAGACCATTCAAACATTCTGTTAAGAATGAGAAATTGTGCCACATCGTGTGTGTGGATCAAAGTGGCCAAAAAAAGGAGAGATTGTTAAAAAAATTTACTTTAATTAATTTCCCTAGCCTGACTCTCCTTTTCAGCTAGGAACTTAGAAAACTACTCTTATGACTGATTGGCTATCTTACTCAGCTCACACTCAGTCGAGTAGTTGACATTATCAGCCTGAGTGTTTATGATACTATGTTGCCTGAGCCTTCTGCTTGAAAATGTGTCAACATGAATTACATGACAAATGTGTTTTATCTGGCAGGTAATACCACCGATGACCTAGACCATGCCGTACTGGCTGTTGGCTACGGGACGTACAACGGTCAGGACTACTGGCTTGTCAAGAATTCCTGGTCCACTTACTGGGGGAACAACGGCTACGTCATGATCAGCATGAAGGACAACAATTGTGGAGTGGCTACTTCAGCGACTCAGCCCATCCTGAAATAACCAATCATGGAGTTATTCTCTATGATGTTTCAAATCAATGGAAATAATGTACTCGTGATACCACAGAAAAAAGAAAAATATCGTCCATCATGAACTCTAGAACTAGTTGTTGTTTTATTTTGTTTTCATAGGCAGATGATGGTCAAAACTAATAAAAAAAAAAGGAATAAATGATGAAGAAACAATACCAAAAGAGATGTAGTTTGACCATGAAATCTTGAGCATTAGTGTCTTTTGTGCATTGCAGATTGTTCTGGCTTGTTTGTGTATGGAATATTTGCCCTTTTTTTTTCATTTTAAGGCACTGAAACTGACATCTGAGAAAGCATCTGTGAATTGTTAATAACTTCAAAAAGTGGATGTGATTTTGTACGGTATTGTGGATAAACGGTAAAACACTGCTACAAGCATTTTTGGTTTGTGTATGTGTGTGTGTGTATAAATATGTGTGTCCAGGGAATGTGGTAATTTGAATGTATCAAAAATGTCCGTACCTGATCTCGGAAGTGTTTGTTCATGATTTGTTGCCAGTAATAATGTTTTGTCAAGATTTTACATGTGATGCCTTTCAGTATCATTGTTAATATTTGTTATTTGATCTCACGGGTTAATGATGTGTGCAAATTTTTTTTTTCCATGACATGGACACTGTGTGTATGTGTGATCTCTTGATTAAAGTGAGTAGAAGTTCCTGTATAGACCGACTCTGGGACGCGCTATGTGTATTTTTGGCATGGGCAGCGCCATTACTGCGGTGTCTCAGCCGACCCCCCTCCTCTCTCCCCCACCCCCTTCCGCGCGCGGAGTGAAAACCTGATGCATGGTTGTTTTAGCCAATGGGCGTCTCGTACTGAGTGCGCAAATGCTTGCTTAGTGCGCGAAACTTTGTTACAAGTGTGCGATAAACATGTTGCCCATGGGGTGGGGGAGAGGAGGGGGGGTCGGCTAAGACACCTCAACCACAAATTGTCTGCTGCCCTCAACGAACCCAAATCGGTCTATAGCAATGATGAACACACTACTGTTTTGTTTATTTCTGCTCATCATGAGAGGTATCTTATAAACCAAACATGTACTTGACGTTGCAGCAGTAGCTGCAAAGCCCAACTCGTTTGCCCTTCAGCAAGGCAGTCTGTCCACATTGCTGCTCTCCACCCAGGAGTATAAATGTGTACCTGGTAAGATGACAATGTTCATGTTGCTTGATCAGCATGTGCACACCTGTAAAATTGCGACTGGTTGGAATGCTCCCCAGGGAATGGAGGATGAGCATTGTTAGTGCTGGTTGGAAATAATGTATCCAGTGACCGGGGCAATGATAGTCTGTACAGCACATTGAAATTCTAACAAGTCTGAATGCCCTATATAAAAACTAGCTCTTACATTATTACTAGATTATTCAAGACAGAAGAAAAAAATGCTCTTCTCTCTCATTTACAAGGTTTTCAAGGGATGAAAATGTAAAAATGATGCAATATATTCCAAGTTTCTTCAGTGTATTGCAGAATATAATGAGAGTAATTTGAGGAAGAAAAAAAAATATTGAGGAAGTATTTGCTTTAGGGCTACATACATTTTAGGACTGAAAGTCAGATATGAATATCATTATACTACATAAGAGTGACATATTTAGCAAAACAGCTTGTTTGCTTTTTGTTTTGTTTAGTTCTCACAGTCATATAATTATGTTTATGTTTGTGTGAGATTTTCAACTAGTTACTTTCTGTAGATTTAAAACTGCCTCTTTCAGACCTTAACACAAATTCAAGCTAAGAAATATATGAGTGACTTTGTCGTGGATACCTTCAGTGTTTGGAACTCCCATTTTGCTGGAGAGCGAACTATGTAGTCTTGTTTTTGTGCAATCTAACTGCAAAGAAGAAAAAATACCTTCTTGAAGGTGCTTCCCTGTGCATACCTATTTCAAAGATATTGTGTGACACCCTCAATATTTTTTTTTCTTGTAGTCTGGGTATATTATGTCCTATTTCTCATTTGAATGATACGAGAGATGATTTCGTCATTGAATGCAAAATCATGTTTGAACAATTTTGATCTATGCAGACATGTTCTTTTGTCATACTTTTTTGATCAATTATGAAATTAAATTGTCTGTAGCGTGCAGATGAGATATCAAAAATAATATTTCATATGCGTCTCTTCTTGTTTGTTGTACAACTGTAGTGTATTATGGCATATACTGTACCTTTTCTGATGCATGTACCAGCAGAGTTTGATCGCAAAAGGACATAACCTCGTTTTTGTTACTTTAAAGGGAAGATAAACCCCAAGAACAATGTGGATTGAGTGAAAGCAGTAACATTAGTAGAACACATCAGTGAAAGTTTGAAGAAAATCGGACAATCGATGCAAAAGTTATGAATTTTTAAAGTTTTGGTGTTGGAACCGCTGGATGAGGAGACTGCTAGAGGTTATGACGTATGAGTGGACTACAATATCAAGAAAATATAAAGAAAATACTACAAAAATCCATTTTTCATGAAAATTACAAATTCCATCAACTTGATATTGACATATGTTAAGGGTAGCAATTATTCCCCCTGCTTTCTGAAAGCGGTTGGTCCACTGCTCTTTCATAATTCTAGAAAAGTGAATTTTTGTTGAATATCCTTTATATTTTCTTTGTATTGTTGTCCACTCATACGTCATATCCTCTAGTAGTCTCCTCATCCAGCGGTTCCAACACCAAAACTTTAAAAATTCATAACTTTTGCATCGATTGTCCGATTTTTCTCAAACTTTCACTGATGTGTTCTACTAATGTTGCTGCTTTCACTCAATCCACATTGCTCTTTGGGTTTACCTTCCCTTTAAGATATTTGCGATTGGAGCTGCTAGTAAACAAAAGTAAATAATCAGAAAATATGCGATATTTCTATTCATAACTTCAAGAACATTATTAGGTATGCAACAAAAAAGAAGTATCACTCGGATTTTTATTTTACTCTGTCTGGATATGGACATACTTTAAATTGTTTAAAATGATGCTTAACCCATTTTGCAAACAAACTCTTCACATATGCGTGGTACATGAAAATATGTTTAGAGCTTTTGAATGATTAGGCCTATCAAGAAAATATAGTACATAATAGGCTTGTGAAAGTTGGAAAGAGGTAGAAATATAACAATATGTTTGGCATACACGCGTATAGGACGTCATGAAGCAGGCGCGCCGGAAGCAGTTTTGGATGGGGGGGGGGGGGGGGGGGGCAAATATTGGAGGGGGCTCACGATAGACCATACATTATGTTACACAATATACACATACACACACACACACACACACACATCTATATATATATTCATATATATATATATATATATATATATATATATATACAATATGTGTGTGTTTGTGTGTGTGTATATATATATATATATATATGTAAAGTGGCGTACGGTGGGTCGAAACATTGGGGGTGGGCACCTTGTGGAAAAGTAATTTTGACGGTGTGTATGTGTGTGTGTGCGTGCGCAATAATGGGACTACAATACATTACGGAATGTGATACATTCAACAACGCAGTCATTGAGCAACATTGTAAGTTTTCCTTACATGGATTATGGAATGACGGTGTGAAACGACAAATTATATACTGTCAGCAACATTAGGAGAATTGCATAACAATAAAATACGAGCGAGCGGAGCGAGAGAGCTTGAAAATTTTGACATTTTACAGTCCCAAAACTGCTGTTTGTAGCTATATCTTTCGCTTTGGAAACTAAGGGGGGGGGGGGGCATCGGGCGTATATTATGGCAATTACTGGCGACTAGACGAGAATGGCATAACCATTCAATGCGAGCGAGCGAAGCGAGCGAGCTTGAAAATTTTGACATTCTACAGTCCCAAAACTGGCGTTTGTAGCTATATCTTTCGCTTTGGAAATTAATGGGGGCGCATCGGGCGCAACTGCTGGCAATTACTGGCAGCAACATTAGGAGAATGGCATAACCATTCAATGCGAGCGAGCGAAGCGAGCGAGCTTGAAAATTTTGACATTCTAGTTATTCTAGTCCAAAAACTGGCGTTTGTAGCTATATCTTTCGCTTTGGAAATGGGGGCGCATCGGGCGCAACTGCTGGCAATTACTGGCAGCAGCATTAGGAGAATGGCATAACCATTCTATGCGAGCGAGCGAAGCGAGCGAGCTTGAAAATTTTGACATTCTACAGTCTCGAAACTGGCGTTTGTAGCTATATCTTTCGCTTTGGAAATTAATGGTTGCGCATCGGGCGCAACTGCTGGCAATTACTGGCTATACAACATTAGGAGAATGCATAATGATTCAATGCGAGCGAGCGAAGCGAGCGAGCTTGAAATTTTTGACATTCTACAGTCCAAAAACTGTCGTTGTAAGCTATGTTTTTCGCTTTGGAAATTAAGGGGGAGGCGCATCGGGCTCAACTGCTGGCAATTTATACTTGCTGCAACGTTAGGAAAATGGCATAACGAATAAATTTGACAATTAATTTTGACATTTTACAGTCCCCAAACTGACGTTTGTATAGCTATATATATATATATATATATATATATATATATATATATAAAATATATATATATATATATATATATATATATATATATTAGCTTTGGAAATTAAGGGGAGGGGGCGGCCCAGGCGCAACTGCTGGCAATTACTGGCAGCAACATTAGGAGAATGGCATAGCGATTGAATGCGAGCGAGCGGAGCGAGCGAGCTTGGAAATTTTGACATTTTACAGTCCAAAAACTGCCGTTTGTCCAAAAACTGCCGTTTTTCGCGTTTATTCATTTATAGACATATCTATCTTATTTTATCTATTTTTATTTATTTGTTTATTTATTTTTTTATTCTTATTTTATTTGTTTATTATTATTATTTTTTTTTTTTTTTGGGGGGGGCTTTTTTTTTGGGGGGGGGGGGGGGCAAAAATGCGTTTTGCCCCCCCCCCCCCCCCCCGCCCCCGCCCCCCCCCCCCCCCCCCCCCCCCCCCCCACTTCCGGCGCCTGTGTCATGAAGTTATTCCAAACATAAATGTTGACAAAGCCCTGTTGAAATTTATTACAGATTACTGTACAATATGCATAAACTTTCTTCTTACGAGTTCATTTATTCATTAAACCCACTATATTGACACAATTCTGAAATTTCAGCAGTTCTGACTATTCTGTTTACATCTTAAAGAAATTCGACATTGCAGACATGATTTTTGTATCTCATGTATTCAGTTGTGAGTGCTGTTGAAATTAATTTAAACAGATTAAACGGGAAATAAAGCTTGGAAAATGTATTATGGCCTTTGAATGAGGGATATAAGAGAGAGAGAAAAAAACCCTGTCAATACATTAAAAAAAGTCAATTTAATGTATAGATTCCAAACTTTCTAAACGAATATTTCTTAAACTCTAAAATGGCAACAAACAGGGCGTGTGGCTGAAGATTCTACGGTGTTATTTTGAAGTCATAACTGCAGACAACCTTGAACTCTTGAAAGAAAGCATAAAGTTGATAACATGTTATGTAGCATATTTTGTAACATATATGTGCATAATGTAGCATATTTTTGTAACATATATGTGCATAATGTAGCATATTTTGTAACATATATGTGTATAATGTAGCATATTTTGCAGCATATGTTACAGAATATCTATTTGATCCACATCTAAGTAGAATTAATTTTTTTTCTTGTTTTTCTGTTTTTCTATAAATCAATGCTGAAAAATAAAGCCAGACCCACAATGCACTTAATCTTCTGAAAAACCACAGTCACCGGTAATGTATAATTAGAGAAATATGTGATAGATTTTGTTTCATTATTTTGTATAATTAGAGAAATATGTGATAGATTTTGTTTCATTATTTTGTACACGCATAGAGACTATTTGTATGGTATTATGCGTTTCTAAGAACTGACTATTATTATTATTATTATTATTGTTATGCTACACAGCATTTTTTTTTTTAAATTTGTAAATGAATAATTTAAGTGCGTGGCAGCAAATGTTCTGGTTTATCAGTGTCGATGTAGGCCTTATCGATTGTTAGGGATATCTACGACTAACGTGAAATAGAGAATGATTAATCAAACAAAATACATGTAGGGGCCTGTATACACTGTCCCTTCATGCCATCAATAATAAAGAAAAACAAAACAAAAACAAAAAAATGGGAACGTAGGTTACAAAAAATTTCAAACAATGAATGGATGGTGAAAAACGGTGTCCAAAAGGACTATACAAAGCAAAGCCTTCCGTTTGTATATCCACACAGAGATGATGAAATCTCTGTATTCCCCCGATTAATAATCATGTAGGCCTTCATAATAAACACGTATTTTTCAAGTCTTGCTTTTTAGCTTCCCCTCTTTTTGCATCATCCATCCGATTTTTGGCTTCACGACATATCAGTGATTATTATGATACAATGTATCTAGGATATGTATATTTCTTTCTTTTTGAACATACGTACGTTTTGTATACATTTACATTCTTGTTGAAACAAAACAAATAAATTAAATGAAAAGAATAATGCAAGCGGTGTAAATATTCATAACTCGGCGCAGTTCTGAAATTTTGATATGATTGACTATTCTGCCTGCATTAAAAACAAAAACAAAAAATTCTAGACCTATTGACCGATTCTGTGACGCGCTATGTGTATTTTTGGCATGGGCAGCGCCATTACTGCGGTGTCTCAGCCGACCCCCCCCCCCCCCCCCTCCTCTCTCCCCACCCCTCTCACGCGCGCAGAATGAAAGACTGATGCATGGTTGTTTTAGCCAATGGGCATCTCGTACTGAGTGCGCGAATGCTTGCTTAGTGCGCGAACCTTTGTTACAAGTGCGCGATAAACATGTTGCCCGTGGGGTGGGGGAGAGCAGGGGGGGTCGGCTGAGACACCGCAATTTGAGCTCATGGCTGCGCCCAGTGCCATAAAATGTCTGCTGCCCTCAACGAACCCGAATCGGTCAATAATACAACATTCATGCATCTCATCTCTTTTCTGTGCTTTAATAAAGATTCCTCAAGCTTTTTCCCACCAAAACATAGTAAAAAATGATAGTTTGGAAGAAACTTTCTAACAACACAAGAAACAGTGGATGTTTGAATGTACGTGTTTCGTCATATCAAATTCATTTTCTTTCGGCCTCTGAATGGTCGGATTACGTAACTCTGTTTTCAGCGTGATCGTTATTAGATTAATCGTCCAATCACAGTTAATGATATCAGTCACATGACATGTTGCTAGCCAAATTGTTTAAAGCAGTTGGAACGTATCGATAAGCGTCAAATAACGCCTCAGAGGTTATTATGCTCTCGTTTATGTCGATTTAAATTCATACTTGATGTCATCGTCGTCAGGTAAGTTCCGAGAAATACTGCTTCAATATGAAGAGTAACATGCCTCTTTGTTCCAGTTCAAATTATTTTGTAAACATCTAAACGCGTAAGAGAGTTGAGCGGCGTAGTCCCACTCGCAACTTTTGTTGTTATCGTTCAGTCTATGAAAGATGGCATGTTAGTTAGGCCTACGTGCCTACGTACCTAACAACGTTACAGAATATTCACACAATTTATAAAATTATAGACCACCTAGCTTATGCAAAAGCTCATTACTACATAGATGTGTGGCTGTAGAGATCTAAGTTAAGTAGGTAGCCAGAGTTGATTCTATGTGTGCAGTCAACTTGTTGATTTGTAGCCTCGGTGGTCACGCTTGATCACGAGGGATGGTCACTGATTGCTAACCTGGAACTTGGATTTTTGGAAGTAAATTAATCACTGACTGCCTGCCCCAGGCAGGCAGGCAGGGGGAGGGGGAATAACCCGTTCCGTACGGGAACTTGGTGACCTGCGAGTTAAGTCTATGGACATTTCAGAATTCAGTATGAAATGGGTTAAGAGGTGTAACCTTTAATTTCCTAATGTTGGCTAAAATCTTTTGCATGCGGTGGAATTTGGCACGGGAGGGCAAATCTTGAATTGGTGCGTGTTTTTTTACATGTCATTGTGCATGGAAGTTTGGTTACGGTAAAAGTAGAAATTTTCGCGGTATTGAAATTTTAGAGCATTTCGCTCAACCAGAATTCAGAAACTAGGGCAAAAATAAAAGCAAGCAAATATTTTTGCTTTAATGTGTTCCAGTAGGTGTAGCTAGCTGATGAGTGAGGTAGTGATGGCTTGATTCTGTGGAATTAAAAAAAAAAAATGTGAAACTAGTGTATGAATCAAAAAGGGGTAAACTCTTTGCTGGTATGAAAAATCAGTCGCGCAAAAATATCCAGTTTTACAGTTATTAAAAGTACTATTTAAAACACTAACTTTTCTTTTAAGGAGAGAGTTTTCTTTTTTATTCTACAATACCTGGCCTGTGTAAATACTAGTAATAGGTCTAGGCCCTACTGTAAATTGTTTTCCGTAGGCTTAGTATTGTACTACATTGTACGTGTTTTGCTATACCCTACTACCATGACTACAGTGTACACTGTTGTCTGTAGATCTAGAAGAGTCTAGATAGACAACCCCTAGTGACTGTGATCTGGTTTGTGAGACCCACTTGACACACTGCGGAATGCTATGCTGAGTCACTGTCAGTGTCGGTGAATTTAGTGTCACCACTTACGTAAGTAAATTGGGACACTTCCATATTTTGACGTCATGGCCAATAAAAGAAAGAAAGTTGATATATATCGCTTTTCAAAATTGCCTGTGTACATAATAAAGCATGAAAAGTATACTGTATTGTGCATCTTTCCTCGTCTTTGATTACAGACCCAATGATAGGGACATGATGGAGTTTAGGGCAGCTGGTTTGCTCTTCACATCCAAGTTTGACTCGGGGAACCTCGCCAGGGTCGAGAGGGTTACCCAAGAGGATGAGGAGGATGGCAACGCCCACAGGGTGGGTGACATTAACGCCATGCCTGACTATGAGTTCAACTTGTGGACCAGTCCAGACTGTGCAGGGACGGAGTTTGAAAATGGCAACAGGTGAGGATACCAATTACATGCAGGTGTACATGTTTTGATTTTGATTTGCTCAGGTGCTTGCACTCATGGTGAGGTGCAGATGCAGTCTTTTCAGCAATGATGTAAATACCTTCTTTTGAAAGCTTTATACAATGCATTCAAAAGATGTTATTAAAAAAAATATACTGTTTCTTTAAAAAAAATAGATTTAAAAAAAATAATATTACATTTGTAATTGTCCATTGCCTGCACTGGTGAGGCTGTAAACAAGACATTAAAAGTTGCTCAAGTCCATAAGAAATGAAGCTCATTACTACCAGAAGCAGGGGTAAGATATGTTTGCAACCGTTTTCTGACAACATAACCCACCTCACTCGGCAAAGTATTAATACAGGACTGTGGAATCTTCGATAAGCCTGCTTAGCAAACGTCCTAACTATCCTGATTTTCCCACATATGACACTCTCAATATTTTGTTTGCTTTCTGGTTATAGAACCTGGTTCCACTTTGCTGTCAAGGGCTGCCCCATGAACAAGCTGGTCAAGTTCAACATCATGAACATGAACAAGCAGGGCAAGCTGTACAGCCAGGGACTCGCACCCGTGGTCAAAGTCTTGCCTCAGAAGCCCAAATGGGAGCGTATTAGGGACAGACCAACGCATGAGGTACATGTATGTAGCGTAAAACCAGACATTTACGCTCGCATGAAGCTTGCTCAAATTTGGCAAGGAGGCAAGATTCCCAAAAGTAGAATGCACGCAAATGTTTTTGTCTGCCCAAAGTAGTATACTGACTACACCATCATCCACTGTCACACCCCTATTGCATTCCAGTTTAGTTCAGAAAGAGCTGCTTCAGGGATTATCTCATCAAGGTTCAAGGTACCAAGTTTCATTTCCCCAAAAAGGCTTTTAGTTCCAATTTGTGAAAGTTCCATGCTGTGAGTTTTTCTGGTTTTACAGTATATGTCTTGGTATTGTCAAATATGGGTTGTAATCAGAGTACTCATAAAATTATTTGGTTCATCATTATAATTGTTTTTTTCCTAAATTGAGAACTCTTGTTGAGGAGTCATAGGTTTTTCTCTCTGTACATGTACATATGAATTGACAAAAATATGGAATCCAAGATGCCATATCCAAGTCACTTCACAATCATTAAACAAGACAATTTGTTTATGTGTGTGCCAAATAGATGCTACGTGAGACAAAATGCTATCAATAGATGAGCGTGACACTAGTTTTTTGTTTGACATTCATGTCATATTTAATGTTATTCATCAACGGCTCTTGATCAGTATCCTTAGCATCAACTTAGTGTACATGTACAGTTCGACCTCGATTATCCAGCCTCCTTTTATCCGGAAATCTCTATTATCCGGACGCGTTCACGCAGTGAAGGACTTTTTTTTTTTCATCCAAAAATTGAGAAAAAACAGTGACTTTCATGGATCTATTTCACTAATTTCATAAGATGTGCATAATAGATTTCTCAATATCTAATGAGGTAAAACATGTATGATTTTCACATAAAGATATACTTTATTTTTGTGAAGAAGGGACTACAATTTTGCGCAGGCTAGCATAGATTATACACCACTGTTGCGGGGTACGCTACCTGCCTATAGCTGCCAGTGCACTGGGACGGTAGCTTGGACATCAGCTATATACATTAACATTGTGTCTCCCATATCCGGCCAATTCGCTTATCCGAATGAGCACCGGTCCCGACATGGCCGGATAATCGAGGTCGAACTGTAATTCAGTATTTTGCCAGTAGAACACAGAAGTGTATGGTGTAGCTGAGTCCATGCACATACTTCAAGCAAATCCAGAATATAACTGATCATTGATGTCTCATTGACTAATCGTATCAGCCTAATTTTCATCTTTGAAAAAAAAAAATGACTATGTTGTTTACTGAATGGGCAATAAGATGAATATTTAATTTGCTGAACAGATTATTCATCTTCCCCAAGACCATTTTTTTTTTTTTTAAATCCATGTTCAAGTTTTTCCTAGATTTCATCATAATTGTCCATCCCAACCATTGTTACTTCATTCTCTAATACTTGAAAGTAAAGAGCACTTAAAAGCAGTGAGGTACAAACTGTACATGAACTGGAAAGACTTGCTGATATGCAGGAATGAAAGTTTTTAATTGTTTTTGTGTGGGTTTTTTTGTTTTTTCCGTTCATGTTTCATTCCCCAGACAGTGGATGGTCAGTTCATCCTGTCCTTCACCTACCGGTTTGAGTACCGCTTCTCCTCCGTCTACTTTGCCTTCTGCTACCCGTACTCGTACGCCGAGTACCAGGAGCGACTCACGGAGCTGGATAACAAATTCTCTGGCAGGAAGTACAACGATGCTGGCTGGTAAGTATTTTTGATGCTGTCAAAAATCTTTCATTTGACTCTGCGAAAGATACACTTTCACATTCTTCCCTGTGATGATACTGCTGTCTGTGATTTTAGTTAACCCATTGGACAAATCCTGAGTATAATATTCATGTACTTTGGCAGGTGTCTATGAGAAATGCGTGTTGTAGCAAAATCAGCCCGTCCTCAACAGGTTAACAAAGGAAACATGCTGACAATGGGTTTTCTCTGAAAAAAAGAAGAAAACAAGATAAGGTAATGAAATCAGACTTGGGGGAAAAATAAAAAGTCTTTCCAACATTACTACATTTCAAGAGGTGTGTGATCTTTGTTGTGATGAGAATGAGAATGATTATTCAGTAAAATTAATTGTATTATATTGCTCTATACAGTAATTGCTTGTATGTACCAGCTGTGACTAAAACTTTAGGAATAAAACATGCTTTTAGCATTACTCTATAAGATCGAGTGGGAAGATTAAAGCAAAAAAGTTCTTACGAAGGCCCTTAATCAGCGGAGAAGCTGTGAATGCTTTTCATGTTCTCTGTGAAAATAAATTTGAAATAACAGGGTAACTTGCAACACTGTCTTTCGGATCTAGAGCAAGAAGACATACTCTATACACAAATCAATCCGAGTAAGGTCCCTTTTCTTCTTGAATTATTAAATGTTCTGATGATGTTCACCTTCAGTCCCAGCAATGCCATCTACTATCACCGTGAGCTCCTGTGCCACTCCCTGGACAACCTGCGAGTCGACCTCGTCACAATCTCTTCTTGCCATGGCCTGTCCTCCGAGAGGGAACCACGCCTCCATGGTCTCTTCCCAGACACCTCCACAGAGCGGGCAAGGAAATTCAAGCACAAACGGGTGTGTTGAAATGTGAATCCAGATTGGTCTTGGGAGGTGTAGTGAATCTTTGTCATAAAGTTTCTGTTTGTGCAGTTTCCTAAATATCTAAGAAGATGATTAATTGCCTCTACTTTCAAATGAGAATGCTTTTGTAAGTAAGTTTTAGTGTGAAGCTTCTTTATACACAGTTTGCTTTTATAGCTAATGACACCATGTAAGGAGCAGGCACACCTTATTTCATCCTTATTTTTGACAGCTTATTTGCATTGACAAATATTTGGATAAATGCTTCATGTAAAACAATTTCTGTTGGTGTAATGTTGTATTATCTTGTATTTTTTGCTGTTGTGAAGGTGTTCTTTTTGAGCAGCCGTGTACATCCCGGGGAGACACCCGCCAGTTTTGTCTTCAACGGATTCCTTGACTTCATTCTCCGCCCGAAGGATGAGCGGGCCATCCAGCTCCGCAAGCTCTTTGTCTTCAAGCTCATTCCTCTTCTCAACCCCGATGGCGTCCAGCGCGGCCACTACCGCACTGACCAGAGAGGCGTCAACCTCAATCGGGTGTACCTCAATCCTGACCCAGGCCTGCATCCGTCCATCTTTGCTGCCAAGAGCGTCATCATGCACCACCACGTAAATTCTAGAGTGCAGAAGCAGTCGGCCAACTCTCGGCCAGAGGGGATTTCCCCTTCTGCAGCATGTCCCGCCACGAATGGCCAAGAACGGTGCGACAATGGTTCACCGATGGAGTGCGAGGACGTAACAAACAGCACCGAAGTTCGTGCTGAACTCAGCAACACCAAGTTTGTTATTCAGAAGAAAGGCAGCGGTGCAAACGCTATTCTCGTCGTGCACAGAGAGACGGTGAACGGAGAAGCAGGTGACTCTCAATGTAAAAGCGATGGGAAAGGGGAAGCAGATGAACAGAATGTAGCAAGTCACGAACAAATCAATGGGGCTGGTGCACTGTCATCACGGTCCTCTAAGATGGATGACCCTACCAGAGACGATGCATCCGTGGATGACTCCGATGTGGAAAGTGTGATAATCAGCAAGACGCACCGTGCCTCGGAAGAGCTCCAGACCAACAATAATGCCCAGCTTGGCATTGAACCGGAAATCGTCGATGCTGCTTCCATCCCTCCTGACGAAAGTGGCATAGCGTTCTATGTGGACCTGCATGGCCACGCCTCCAAGCGGGGATGCTTCATGTATGGCAACCACCTGGAGGACGAAGATCGGCAGGTGGAGAACCTGCTCTACACAAAGCTGATCTCCATGAACTCTGCCCACTTCGACTTCGACGGCTGTAACTTTACAGAGAAGAACATGTACACCAAGGACAAGAGGGATGGTATGAGTAAGGAAGGCAGCGGGCGGGTGGCAGTGTACAAGGCCACAGGAATCACCCACAGGTACGAACTTGTCGTATTTAAAGTGCTCCTCTGTGGCTGTGTGTGTGTGTGTATTGTTCTCCCTCGCTGTGTTGCACAGGTTTGTGTGTTAGCTCCCTGATGGATTCACAAGTATGTCAGTCACTCATGTTTGAATTCTGTTGTATGTCCACCTAAGAGATCTTTAAAGCTGAGTACTGTTCAGAGTTCTAAACATCTTTTTGTTTGTGTTTGGAAGTGTGAACACATATCATCACCTCTGTTATTCCCAGTCATAATTCTTTGGTATTTCGTGTTTTCTCCACATCCCATTAAATTCCATAAATTTGCATTATGATGTCCAATAATTCTCTTTTGCATTTATATAAAGATAAAGAGCTATAACAACCTCAAAGCCAGTTGGAGTGAAATTCTCATTGTTTATCAAAGGGATAGTACAGTATTGGTGAAGATGAGAATTGGGCTTTTAATTTTTTGCGAGATGCCAAGAAGACACATGATATAGTACAGAACGTACCATTTTAAGAGGAATTCAAAGTTTATTTGATGAAAATTGGGTTTGGAATGACTGAAACATCCAAAAACAAAGTAAAACAAAGCGATCGTAGTAAAGTGTGGGTCCCACACTTTATTAGAATCGCTCTTTTTTGGATATCTCAGCCATTTCAAAACCAATTTTTATGAAATAAACGTTGAATTCCTCATAGAATTACATACTCTTTCATATTTCATAAGAGGTTTCTCATTATCTCACCAAAAATGTTAGAAAGCTGAAATTAGGTCTCAACCAAAACTGTACGATCCCTTTAAACTGCTATGTAACAACAAATAACAAACAAACTGAAATTTCTATAGAGTAGCATTAGACACTGCCAAGCTTCTGCTCACACAAACACTGATTAATCAAATTATATTTTCTCTGCAGTTACACACTGGAATGCAACTACAACTCAGGTCGCTTTGTGAACTCTCTTGCCCCAGCCTCCAATGATGAGGGGCGAGCAACGCCTCCTCCCCTCGCTGGCTACCCTCCAAAATATGGACCTCAGCATTATGAGGAGGTGACTTCATCCATCTCTCTAAGAATGCAATTTTTTTATTGTTTTTTTTTTCCTATGTTAAATAATCATGCACTAAGCATACACTCATTATGGGATTGGCAGCATTGTATTCATTCCATACATGTGTTTTGGACAGCTGCAAATTGAATTTAATGTACGTTGTTCCCCAATTCTTATGAACTTACAGTCCATCCTCTTGTTTGTTTAACACTTGTTTTGCTAAAATGTGTATGCCGTACATTTAGGTTGCTTTCATTCACCTTATTGTAATCTAGAATACTTTGCATTGAATTGAATCTGCCATGAATACATAGTACAATTGTAGGTGGAGAAACAATGAGTTTTCTTGGTATGTTTGCCATGGATGTAAAGAAATATTCCTTGTGCATACTTTACCACAGGTTGGCCGAGCCACTGCCGTAGCAGCACTAGACATACTGGATATCAACCCGTGGTCAAGATTGGCCGGCACGGAGAGTGGCAGTGTCCATGGTGTCCGGAGCTGGGTCCAGCGATATCTCCGCAGTATGCGAGGCGCCCCTTCCCTGCCGAAGAAGATGTCACGTGTAGCGTCCAAAACCTCAAGGTATGATTGGTCTTGAGTGGCATATGAATTTTGACTCTTGGCTTGAGGTGTAATGAAGCCAGAAACAGGTGCTGTTGTGAAGTTGCTTCTGATGGCTATTACTTCATGAAATATGCTACAGATACACAAAAACTATTATTGCAAGAAACATTATAACGTTTTATGTCTACTACTTAAAGGAATGGTACAGTTTCAGCTGATATGGGGCTTCAGGTTTCCAATGTTTTTTGATGATGATTTTTTTGAGATAATGAGAAACTTCTCATTAATTGATAAAGAACATGTATCAAATTCTAACAGGAATTCAAAGTTTACTTGATAAAAGTAGGTTTTTGAAAAGGCTGAGGTATCCAAAGCAGAGTGATCCCAATAAATTGTGGGACCCACCTTTTATCAGGATTGCTTTGTTTTACTTTGTTTTTGGATATCTCACCCATATCAAAACCAATTTTTTTTCAAATAAACTTTGAATTCCTCTAGAATTATATGCTCTGCAACATTTCATAAAGTGGTTTCTATGTATCTTGCAAAAAGTTAAAAGCTCAATCCTCACTTCAACCAATACAATATCATTCCTTTAAAAGTGCCATTACTCCTCGGGCACTCTGATTTCCCCCTCCTTAACCTGCCTTCATCTGTGCCCTCGTTGTAATACCTCCTCAGTCTGGTAGCTACAGTCATGAGTCCAGTGAGAGGGAGTCGAGGATCCATGCTCCATCATGGCGGGGGCTCGTTCAACGCCCTGGCTGGTACAGGTCATGCAGCGACGACCTCGGCCGCCAGTTCGCAGCCCAATATTACGGGAAGCCCAAAGAGGGCGACACATTCAAAGCCGCTCGGACCAGTCCGTGGTGAGTAATGCATACACATGTTACATTGTATCTCGGAAGACTTGGGAGTGGATACAACTGTTATGTCAAAATACAGATTTTACATATCTTGATATACATGAAACTACCGTGTTTCAACACAAAATGTCTTTATGAAGGGAGGGCATGAGGCTGTTTAAAACCTCTCAGAACCACCATCCTCACATACCATTTTTGTCAGATAGAAACATGTCGCTGGCAGAACAAAGGCGATAATGCAATTTGATGCTGCTCTTGTGGAAGACTTGTTCGTATGCAAAGCAGTGTATCAGAGCAAACTGTGATCCACAAAAAACTTCTATTGCATGATTGGAACAAGCTGCATCATCCATACAATTACCTAATAGTCTTGTGCAAATAATTTTGTTGTTGTAGAGAGTGGGTCAAAGATTCACTTTTAAAGCTTCTTCAATCCTTAGGATTGCTGGTAATTGACATTACATTGATGGTATTCAGTGTGAAAGGAGTGGTTTGACACTTGCCCGCCCATTTATGCTCATCTTAAAATGCTTCCTGCAAATTCTGTAAAGTGGAAAAGAGAGAGTGCATGCAGTGGTCTCAGGGACATCTATCTCCTGTAGAGCAGACTGTTCATTCACAAATCCTGGAAAGTTCACAGCACCCCTTTGAATGATTGTAAGAGTGCTTGTTTTGTTTTTGTTTTTGTTTTTGTTTTTGTTTGTTTTTTGCTGATAATGCATCAGCTGTTGAAACTTTCTGAGAAAGAAGAATGTCTTTGTGATGATGTTGAAGCATCAATGAATGTGTTTGAGTTCTGTCATACTAACTTCTTCTTTTCCAGGACAAAGGACAACTTGCAGGTGTCTCCGATCCATAAAACTTGAATGACTCTCTAAGTTTGTCTTTCATCCTTGCCATCATTGCAGAAACTAGGGCATCAATAGAGAGGCGGAAACATCTGGCTAGTCTACAAGGGACTGGCATCTCTGTGGCCTCGTCAGTTGCCATGACAACCACCCCATCCCTCATCACCACCACCACCACCACCACCGCTGCCGCCACCACCTCTTGCCTCACCTCCGGAGGAAAAAACTTCACCATACCCCTCCCGCTGACACACTGCAAGCAGTCGCCCCCTTCTACAGGGGCACCGACTGCCGGGAAGAGTACCAAAACGGGCCATTCATGGTCCAAGATGAAAACCAAGTCGGACTCTGTCCTCAGTGGGAGGAATGTGGCGGAGACGACGGACGAGGGAGAAGCGGCCGGCGGTGGTGGCGGTCGTCTCGGGGGCAACCAGCGCACTCTCTTCTCCAAGTCCACCAACAACCTGGGCTTGTTTGGCCGCAGCGCAGGACAGCAGGCGAGTAGCACACTGCCCTCTACGGTCACGGAGCTGCTCAACTCCGTCATGATCAACGCCCTGGACGGGACGAAGGAGATGCACGGAGAGACGCCGGAGCAGCAAGCCCTGTCTGCTGCCACCATTGCCCAGCAGCGGACAGCTCTGTTTGTCAAGACCCACGCTTTGCAGGTTAGTCCAAATTACTGCAGTTGACATGCTGGCCCACAAATTATTATGCAATCACTTATCACAGTAACACTTCACTATCATTGAATGTCACCTCAGCAGTGGGCATTGGGCACATTTTCTTTTTGCTTCCCTGCTGTTCATCATGCTTATTGAACAAAATTCTCTTAATACAGTGTGATGCATGATTTTACTAATTTCATTGCAACTCACTGAAGTGTTACATGTACTCTGCATGCTTTGTATTTTGTATGCATGAAATATAGTACGCAACATTTTTTTTTCTTTTTTTTTACGTGGTCAACTCTAGCAGATTAGGCAATGATTAGTGTAGGGATGGCTAGTGCAATTCGTCTATTTTTTTCCTTTGCTTCCTCTAGAATATGTATGAACTTTGAATTAGAGTGATATTCGTGTACTTAGTTAAATCTAAGTCTCAGTAATCATGTAAAAGCCCATATTGCTCTTGATTAAAGTTCTTTACACAATCTAAACGTCATTACCTTTTGAAATGTTGATGCAGGTGTAACTCGCAACAAACCACTGAAATTAATGATTCCCACATGTTCACACAATGTGACTGTGAAGAAGTGACTGGAATTACTGAAACTATGTTTTATTTCCTTCTTTTAAGCACTCAGAGTTGTTTGTCTTGCTTAGTGATGTACTGTAGCAGTAGTGACATAGCTATAGAAGATACAGTAGGTGTACATGTATGTACAATAATGTGTGAAAACAAGATGTGGTGGTATGATCGTGTTTTTGTTCACCACAATCATAGTAGTTTATAGTTATTTGTAGAACATAATGTATCTTACATTTTAATATCCTTTAAATCTTACATAACATTCTTGACAAATAAAGATCTACATACATAAACTGAAATGATACTTTAGATTATCTAGCTACAGTAAGCTTATTGAATATTAAAGGGAATGCTGTTGAACATGATTGTAATTGATTTTGTTTTCCTGCATTTTATAACTACTATTAACTCTACGGCAACAACCAGAGAGAATTTTTGTTTTTGTTTTTGTTTTGTATTTTATTCGCATTTAGTTTATTGTATCAAAGCTTGTGGGCAAATAAGTCTTTAAAATGAAATTCTACTTTAGTATAGTTGCTTTCCGTTGACAAACAGCTGTCCAAAATAAAAGCAAGGCATAGGAACCTGGTGCATCATGACGTGGAACAAGCCTGTCAGTTTACATACAAACTCTAAACACCTAGAATGTCATTTAATTTCTTGGAAAACTGATTAACAACAGGGGTATAAAGGAATACTGCAGATTTTATTTCATTTTATTTTATTTTTTTATAGCAGGCCTGACACTCTGTCATTACAGTTTTAAAGAGGGTAAACTCAAAAGGCTACTGCATACTTGCTGATGTTTTTAATCTTGTAGATTTTGTAAAGTCATTTGATAACTTCGCAAAATGAACAACTCAAAGAAATATTGCCTCCTGTAACACCTATGTTGTATGTGCTGTATATTTTCTCATAGTTGCAAAATTGCCAGCTTCTCCCATCAAAAGGAGTTTAGATGGTTCTTTTCTCAACATGCATTTCAACCATTTGGGAAATTGTTTTATACACATCCCAGTTTTCAAAATATCATAGTTTGTAAAAGTGGTATTATACAGGATTTCAAGCAATTGTAATGTTAACCCACACTACCAGCTTGCTGGTATGATGTGTTTTTGCTCACCCTTAATCACAACATTTTACACTGTTTGATTGTGTGTTTGTTGGCTGGTGCTCATACCTGTGTGCTTTTTTGTTTTGTTTTTTTTTTTTTCTCTCTCTTTATTATGGTCTGGTGGGTTGGTGGTGTTGGTATGATATTTAAAGATGTGTAAAGCTTTATGGGAGGGCTATTGCTGCATATATATAGCACCATAGTTCTTGCATATTGCACAACCTAGGCAACCCCATCATAACTCCCATACTGTACCTGTTGAACATGGACACAGTGTGTTATCATGATTCATAAATACAGTATGTTTGGTACTCCAAACGAAAACACAAATCATCATGACTTTTTTCCAACCAGGACTTAAAAGCCAAGGTCCTTCTCTCACCCATTCCCTCCCTCTCTCTCAAACCAACCCCTGACTCTTGCAACCCTTGCCTCCAATAATTTCAATACATACAATATCCCTTTGTGACGATTACTCTTTTTCTCATGTTTTTAATATCATCAAACAAAAGAAATATTTGGGTAGTAAAGAATTTTAGCAGCTGTACTGACCAGACTGCTTTTTTCTTGTGATATTAGTCATTCTTAAAGGGACGGTACAGTACTGGTTGAGGTGGGGATTCATGTTTTGAACATTTGTAAGTGAGATAATGAGAAACCTCTTATGAAATATGAAAGAGCATGTAATTTTAAGAAGGATTCAACGCACGTTTATTTTATGAAAATTGGTTTTGAAATGGCTGAGATATCCAAAAATGTGATGATAGTAATAAAAGTCGACAGGCCACGCCTTTTATTAGGATCCCTTTGTTTCACCTTGTTTTTGGATATCCCAGCCATTTCAAAACTGATTTTCATCAAATAAACTTTTGATGCCCCTTAGAATTGCATGCTCTTTGACATCTCATAGAGTGGTTTCTGAATATCTTGCAAAAAGTTAAAAGCTAAATCCTCACCTCAACCAGAACTGTACACACCCTTTAAACAAGGAAAAGAAGAGAAGAAGAATATGTTTAAATCACATCAAATTCAGGACTTTTACTTTTTACAAGATATACACCTGTACCTGTACAGTGCACCACCATACAAGGAAGTGAATTAGGTATTTAACTCTTTATGTGCCACGTTCGCATGTCCGACTCAGTCAACGGCGTGCCAACTTCGCATATTCTGCTCAACAAACAAAGCCGCCGAAACCGATCGATAAATCGCTAATCCCCCCTGGTACAATAAAAGCGTTTCTCGCGCTTTTGTTCCTCTCACTTAGGGCTTGCAGTCTATGTGGTGGTTAACTATCAAGCGGTGTTCCTGACTAGATTTGCGTTTACATTTTAAGTTTCTGTCATGGTTTTATGTGCAAAAGTCACGCCTTTACAGTAATGTAGCAACTGGTCATTTAAAGGAGATTTTGATATAGATTTGTCATACCATGTACATCGAAGCAAAGTTTGGCATTCCTCTAATTCTTTGCTCACTATTATGTCCAGCTTAACAGAAATTTGAAGAAGCTATACAAATTGGAAACACAGAATTCTTTCTCAAAGCATGACTACCTTCGTGTCTCAGAATAACGTGGCACACAGGGGGTTGCCACCATGGCACATAAAGAGTTAACCCTAACTAGGCCGGGCTATTCAGGTAGATGATAGAGCGGGGGGATCTCGGCCGTCGACCGCGCGATCGCGACGAAAATTGGCACACGCATTGCCTATGATGTAATCTAAAGTACCATGAAGTTAATTTTTTCAAAAATTATCATTTACACTAAATTATGCTAATTTATGCATAATGATGCATGAAATCAGACAATTTGGTATAAATCACTAAATAAAGCTCAAAACAGGCACATTTTTTGTGTAAATATTCTTTTTATTGTCCTTAGCAAATGTAAGAGAAAAAAATTGTGCAATCAGAAAAAATTTCCTAAGTATTTTATTGTATTTTGAATTTCTTATGTATTTCCTTGTTTTTTCGACTTTATGTTTTCCATTGTTTTTTCAATGAAATTTGTCCGTGACATTGTTCCGAACAAGAAAATGCGTTATTAATTGATTTTAATCAATAAAACCCCAAAATAATCATGCTTTTATGAAATTTGCCTGTAAACACAGTTTGCATTGAAATTGTACACAAAATCACGTTTTTGAGCAATTTTTGGTCTGACATGCACGTGCATATTTATGCGCAACTTCGGAACCGCGCACCCGGGCATCGCAAATTTGGTGTCAAAAGATGCGGGAGACTCGAAAGAAAAAAGTCATGAAACGTCGCGGCGATAGCTTCTCACGATAGCGATACATAGCGCGAAACGTCGAGGGGGGGGCCTCGGAGGCCCCCCCCCCCCCCCCCCCCCCGGCCTAGTTAGGGTTAAAGGATATCCACAGATAACCCCAACCCTATGGATGTGTGCCATGTACACTGTACATAACATCATGTGCTTCCTTATTTTTTTTTTAATGTGCATGTTTAACAATGCATGTTTAACATTTGGGCAAGTTGATTTCATCTGGCATCCCTTAACACTCTGTTTGTTAAACCATCTGATAAGACTATAAAACTGGAGCATGACGTTCCACCTGCTTCCATTTTCAATATAGTGCAAACCTCAAGTACAATTGTATGCTATGCCAGATCTGCCATTCATAACACTCCACAGTGTGCAGTTTGCTGTGTGCTTAACAATACCCCACACCACCATGTATTCTGCATTTTCACCACGCATATTTGCCCCTCGCCGCTTCTTTGACGTTGCACTCACCCGCAGAGCACAGTGGCTTCACCCAGTGCCAAAGAGGGACTGCACACAGTCACTTTGGAGTTTCCTCCAGAGGTAAGAGTGTACCACTGTGTCACTGGGGGCCACTGCCATCTTTTGTAGCACAACCTCTTCATGAGAATATAATATATCCTAGTATTCTCTTCTCATTTCGGCACAGTCAACACACATTTCTCATAACTGCATATCATCAAGATGCTCATCAACTTTATAATGCATGTTTTTGCATGATAGCCCAAGCATCATATAATGTTCATTGTATTCTTGGTTCAGCTGTGATACTTCAGTGTTGTACTGGATACCCTTCCAAATAGTAACTGGAGGGTTTCCACTGTGTTTATGTTATTGTTATAACTTAATGTAAGTCATACACAGTATAATAATGATGTGGAGGTAAGTGTTAGATGAATATCTTCCTGTCAACAAAAATATCACTTGCATAAACGTATGATGATTTACAAGATTACGCATGTTATTCAAAAAGAAAAAAACCCAGAAAAGTATTTTTTATTAAAAGTTATTAATACAGTATTTATGTAATAATGTAAGTCGTACACAGTATAATAATGATGTGGAGGTAAGTGTTAGATGAATATCTTCCTGTCAACAAAAATATCACTTATCTTGCATAAACGTATGATGATTTACAAGATTATGCATGTAATTCAAAAAGAAAAAACAAAACAGAAAAGCATGCAACACACAAAAGACCAAACATGAATAGTACACAGTCACAAATGCAATGTACTTGTTGATACATACTGTGTTTTAAGAGCCAATGTCTTCTGCGGGTTTTCTGTTACGATTTTAGACAGCTTTCAAATGAAATCTGTGCTGTGTTAAAAGGTACGATGTTGTACCTGTACCTGTACCTGTTGTAACTGTTCTAACATTGAACATTTATTTAATAGCAAAGCTGATACTGTACATAGTATGTTTGCAAGAGAGTATATTTCACCATTTTCATTAACGGTACATGTATTTGTTACCTCCGCCAAGGGAGGAGGTTATGTTTTCGTTACCGTTGGTTTGTGTGTTCGTTTGTTAGTTAGTTAGTTTGTGTGCAACATAACTCAAAAAATAGTTAACGGATGTGGATGAAACTTGCAGAAAGGTTTAGAATGATACGAGTAACAGATGATTAAATTTTGGTAGTGATCTGAGAATTTTGGGGGAATTTGTGAAGGATTTTTGACATTTTGGTAGGTAGGGTCAATGAACTTGGGAGTTCAGGCTGCACGTATTGAGGTTTGCATGCTCGCACTAAAGTGTGTGCTCTAGTTTCTGCTAGGACGAGGCGCGCCGTGCAGCTGAGGGTTAATGACGTAACAAAGGCTTCTATATTGGGAAATTGGGCGACTTTCAGTACACAATGCTATAAGTACGTACAGTATGGGTGGAAATCACTGATATCTCTAGATGGAAGAACAAGATCAGTGGTGGAAATGAGCTGCATACTTAACAGAGGTCTGCGCTCTCAGAGTGCTTCTCTAGTTCTTTATATCTTTCTCTTTGTTTGCTGAAAGGGAAGCAGCATTTGATTGTTATTGATTGTGTGTGATTTGCTTCTCAGGCACAGTCGGGCATGTCGCCACGCGGCCAGAAATCGCTGTATGCCCGGCATCCATTGCCGGGTGACATGCCTTCAAGCAATCTCTTCCAGCGTCATCCCCACCACCATCCCCATGCCCTTCAGCAGGATGCGGAGGACAAGTCGGGTGATGTCCTGGGCAGCCTCAAGGTGCCGGAGGATGGGTGAGTAGCAGAGAGATTTTCCCCAGTGACTGCTAGAGTGTGGACTCTTCATATTATGCCCTGTAGTATTGTTTTGTGAGCGCATGGGGAGCACTGGATGACAACGAGGCGGTAGGCTCACCCCTCGTGCTAACACGCTAGCAAACGAGCAACCAAGGAGTAGCCAAATCAAGAAGTGCGTACTCGTGTAAAAGTTCAGAAGTTCGCGCAATACGTACTGTAGAAATGTTACTTAGTTCCAAAGTCCGCCATTACTAAGTGGGTACGATGGCAGCCCCCATGATATCACTGACACCATTGTAGAGTCCGCCCTCTAGTGGTGGGGAGGAGAAAAATCTCTTTGGTGAGTAGTGACAGTTTAAGGACGGGATGAGAGGAGCATGCTGGGAAGAGGAAAGAAATGAATGTATGATATGATGGCTCAAAGTTCACTAGCAGTAATCATGGACCTCCCAACCATTCTGAATTTTGACCATTTCCAGCTCTTGTTTCTATAAGATTTTCTTTTTTTGTTTTTTGATAATTTTACCTCACACCACTGTGGGGACTATTCTTTCTTTCCTACTTTTGAGCCAAATCATCCCTATTTTTCAGTCAAAACTTGGAAGGTCTGTAATTACTTACTTGGAAGACATTAGAAGGATGGAGTAAGTATTGCTGAGCTTAACACTTTGACAATTTATTTTTTGACCTTGTAATTTATCCCTGAACACTAGTATACATCTCACATATCTGCTAAATGGTGACTATAATATTTTATGAGGGTTTTTTGTTGTTGTTGTTGTTGTTGCTGTTTATTAAAACATTAGTCCATGGGGGAAGGGGGGCGTTTCATGAAGCGTTTTGTCAGATATTTCATCTGACAAAATGTTTTAAGCTACTGAAATCCTTGCGTCTGATTGGCTGAGAGCAAATTTATCTGACAAGTTAGTCGGACAAAACACTTCATGAAATTCCCCCCTGATAAGGGCCTTACACTCCTTCTTGAGTGAGAAGACATTGCATTAGTTTTCTTTAGTTTTAGCAATAAGATATCAGTTATGACGTAATTTCAACTCCGCTTCCCCAGTCGCAGCCAACCGGATGCCGGTGACAAGTCCAAACGGAGGCGCAAGAAAGGGACGGGTCCCAAGCGGCGCAGCGTCTCTCACAGTCCCAGCAGGAAGTCACAGAAGAATTCGTACCGGGACCCCGTGAAGCTGGGCAAGCAGAGTGAGACAGACAGTGACCCCGAGAGGTTCCCCCCTCCAAGAGTGGACCGGTCCAGGCAGCGCTCCCTCACCAGCAGTCTCTCGGATCCCACGCCAGGTGAGGCGGATTCTACCACCGGTAGTTTTGGGTGATTTTTTTTTTCCACCAGAAGCTTTGGGTAGAGAGAATATTTTACAAAGGAGGTCTGACATACTGAACTATGAAAAGCCCTGCAGAATTGGTTAGTGTTGCGTACATTATATGAGCCACATGTAGCAAGTAGAAAGCATCCAAGGAAATTTCGTGATGTTAGATTATAAATCTTTATGCAAATCTGTTAAAGCTAATGTCACTTGAAAGTTGTGTCATTATATTGAGCTTGTTTTTGGACGGACACCTTGAAGTTATCCATGGTAAATTCAAATGACTAAACTTTAAATATCATCCGACATTTATCTTTTACTGCTCATTTGTGTTTCTTTTGTGCAGGTTTGGTTTTTCTTTTCAAGGTATTCATGCTCTTGCCGATTGTTAGAATGCAACCCCTTCACGTTCAGAAACATTCCCATAGTTTTAAAAAAGTACAGCTGGTTCCAGTAAGTCATGGGTTCACGTGCTCATATTCCATCTTGATAGTCACAGATGTTTTTTTTTTCTCAATAATTTTTTGTTTTTTTGAAGTCGAACTGCCACTGTCAGCAGGAGCGCATGCCGGCATGCCCACAAATCATGACAGACGATCTATGACGCCAAAGAGGTATGTAACAGCTGACGGTGTTGACATCTTGTCTTGCCTCTTTCCTTTGTGGAGTGAAAGTGTTGCCTTTCTGGTATATTTAACTTGCTAAACTATAATCTCGGAGCAGGTTCTGCATAATTATTGTGAAGTGTTGTGTTTTCTCATGTCAAGGTTGAAGACTCTAGCCTTTGGAGGCTGCCTAGATACTGATGTAATTTCATTACATTGATACATTAAAGCACTAATGTTCCGTGCAGAAACATCTACCAAAGATCCCCCCCCCCAAAAAAAAAAGAAAAGAAAATGGGGAAAATATGCACATAAGTTTGACATGTGCTACTCTTTTTACAAATTATTTAGAATGCGGACTCTCTATTCATTAGAATGTCCAAATATATAAAGTATAACTGTACTAATACTAAAAATTTTCTGTAAAAAAGAAAATGAGCTCATTTAAAAGCACTGAGAAGTTGTAATGACAACCTCCCCCCCCCCCAAAAAAAAAGAAGAAAATTGTCAAAATGCCAATAGGTTTCCGTGGGTCATTTGTCCTTTCGTAACTTTGTGCTTCTTTTCTAATCTCTGTGTGTTATAACTTATCACATGTCTGTGACACTGGTGATGCCACAATTGATTGAAACCGCTTTCTGTTTTTATTTTGGTTTTGATTTGCGTACTTACTATTCAGCAACATCATGCAATCATTTTAAACTTTCAAAGAACAAAAAACAGAGGGGCAAAGGTAACAATTCTTGAGGATTATTCCCCTCCCCTCCCCCCCTCAAAAAAAAAAAAAAAAATCATTAAATTTATAAAGGAAATTGATTTCCATGAGACTGCCATGACTTTTAATTCTTGTAAAACATAATATATTCGTGAATTGGAGCCGACTGCCTTTCTCGCAGCATGAAATTTTTCGCGAATTGCACTGGCATCCAATGCATATTGTTTAGGCAAGAACTTTCGTGTGTATTTTAATTTTGCCAATGTTGGTGCTCGCGAAATTAAAATGAAGCGAACATTCCTCATTTTACAGTATGCCACACCTTTCCTTTTCTAATCCCACCACACATTATTTTGTATCGCACATAAAGGAAACATTTAAAGCCCGCCGCACACCATACCACTCACGACTATACGACTGACAGACTTTGGATCTGAAATAAACAAGCGTGTTTGTTCTGAGGCTGTTGTGATTTATTTTGGATCCAAAGTCTGACAGTCATAAGGTTGTGAGTCGTATAGTGTGCGGTGACCTTTAGACATTCACAACAAGAGACAGTAAACTTTTTGTTTATTATGCCTTTAGGCTTACAGTTGAACCTCTCGTATCCGGACAAGTTGGGACCGGGGCTCATCCGGATAAGGGATTTGGCCGGATACGGGAGACTCAATGCTTTACACATGTACATACCGTATAATAGAGCTCTATGGTACATACACATACACATGTACTGATGTAGCCCATTGTAGTACCACTTGTAGTAATGTGTATACTGCGACCTTTTCATTGTTACACTCAGTAACAGACCCCAAAATAGAGGGTCGTGTTTGCAAGCGGAAATCATTTTCTTTTATAAATTCTTGGGATGATTTACCTAAACAATTATTAAGAAATGTATCAAGTATATGTAATTCATGTGTGTTTCCTCCCGTAATTATTAAAAAAAGAAAAAAAAATCACGGCGAGATTGCGTCCGGATAATAGAGAGATCCGGATAAAGGGAGGCCGGATAATAGAGGTTCAACTGTATTTTGTTCTTTCTCTTTGTAACACAATGATTCACTCACAAACATCGTTTGATTTCATGTCATCCTACACCACCACCTCCTCCTTCTCTTCTTCTTCCGTCAATCTTTACCACAATCCTACCTTCTGTCTCTCACGGTGTGTATTTTGCTGTTCGTCGTGCCACTGACGGTGTGTGTTGTGCCGTTCTTGTCTTTGAGTGCAGTCTTGCAACCATCCACCGCCTCCTCCTTCTGACACATCCTCCTTCTCCCGGTATGTGGCTGACGGTTTCACAATCGTCACTTTCACTTTTATGTTCTCCTGCACCTACAAACCATGCACACTGTATTACCAGAAACATTCCTGAAGTGGAGCCAATGGCCTTTTCTTTTTTATGAAACTTTAGCAAATTGCTGACTGTGAAAAATGAGTAGAGTATCAATACTACATGTACTAGCCATACTGAAAATTGGTAACCAGTATGCACTGCAGGTCTATATAATTGTGCAATACAAGTGAATGCTCACTACTCGGCCGTCAGATGGTAAAACGGTCTATCTCGAAAATTGCTGTTCTGAGAAAAATGACTTTAAAGTTTAGAGGTTTGAGCTTTTTTAGGAGATGGGTATAATGCATTTTTAGCAATGGGACAAGAAGAAGCATATTAAACACTGATAACTGAAGAATTTTGTGCTTATTTGGGGTTTTAATTATAAAATAAATGAGATTTTTGTGCAGATAGACTGTTTAACCACAGCACATGTATACACTCCCGCTACACATCATAAGATGGTAAAATGGTCTATCTTCTAGATAGACCACAAACACAGTGTAAACTGGTCTAACTCGAAGATAGACCATTTTACCATCTGACAGCGATGATTTAAAAAATCTCAGTTACGAAGGTTATATGGTTTATGTAAAAGATAGCTCGTTTTACCTCCAAACGATATCACCGACAATGGGCTAACTCAAAGATAGACTGTTTTACCATCAAATCTGAAGGAAAAATACAAAAAAGTACCAAGATAGCGGAAATTATCTCTAAAACAAGACATGATGGGATTTTCTCGATAGCACCATTGGAAAGAGCACCCTCACATGTCCCGGAAAGTGAATTTACCTCAAAAAGTCAAATTTTTGAGTTAGACCATTTTACCATCTGACGGCCGTACTAAACATGCATAATTATAGTTCAGAAAGAGAAAAGACTGTGCACTACTAGCACACTAGTACAGTCACTTGTATGGTGTACAGCATCATACTGGCATTCAGTGCATTATATGTAGAAAAAACAAAAAACAATTTGTGTGCATTTGGTTTTGCCCATCTTGTTGGCTCCTAGAGAAGTTTCATGCAGGCAAAAATTTGTTTTTTCAGCAGTGCAGAGAAACTCTGTCAATATGGGGTTGCCTAGACCATCAATTCTATCTCACTGTACTTGGTACCTGGTTAGAAACATACTTGAAAAAGAGACCAGCTATTGTACAGTAATGGAAATCAGGACTGCTGAATTAAATTTGTTAAAAGCAGTATCTCGTTAGAAAATGAGCTTGTTATACAAAGTATTAGAGTTTCACAGTTCAAGAGATATCAGTTGTGTGAGGGCTGGACCATAAGTGCATGTTGGCTGGTATCTTGTTGTATGTGCGTGTTGCGTTCGCTAAATGATAACTTTGTCTCAACATTGTGTACTCATTTGTGACCTTACATCACAAAACAAACAAAAAGTCGCACCGCTTTATTTTACGTATGACCTCAAAACAGGTGAAATGGGTAAACTAAGTCATTCTTGAGTTTTTCATATTTTCTGAAAGAGCTATCTTTCTTCTACATTATGCTTAAGTTTGGGATAATAACACAAATGGGAAAGTGTGTTTTCCGCAGTTTTTCTGCAACCCCTTCTTGGGGGGAGTAGTCATGATCAGGTATGTATTACAGGCCTCTTTTAGTTTCTTGAAATCCTTTGTACACTCTTCACTTTCAAGTCTAATGACTTTTGAAAGGATAATGCTACTGCTTTGAAAGTTGGCATTTAATTATTTTTGTATGGACAGAATTTGTTGATGGAACATGCTCAATTTCAGCTTAATCTGATAATCCCTTCATTGTTGTTACTCCAGTGGTTGACATCCTGTGTTTTGTCCCTTTCATCGCACAGCTAGCGCGGCTTGGTGAAAGATTAAGCGCTTGAATAGACCCTGTACTTCAGAGCCTCTTTTCTCAGTTCACACTTTTCCAGAATGTGTGCTTTCTTTCCAGTATTTAGGTAGGTTAGGAGAGTCCATGTGAATTGAGTTATACATCATTTTAAAGGTAGGGAATCCCATTTGCATGCCTTAAATGAAGAGTTGTATAAACACAGTGGTATGTTGAAGAGAGTATCATTTTAGAAACTCCCATAAAGTATTGAAAGTGGAAGGTAACATTTAGTACATTTTTATTGACCGTTAGATTTTGAATTGAATTCTTTTCGGGGCTCACTGTAAATTCCAGTACATTACTAGGCTACCTTTGCAGACCCATGCACTGCATGTGTGTCCATCATGTATATTTTGTGAATAAAGTTCATCAAAACTTACAAACATTTCTATATACATTCTTGCCACACACTCTATATGTTATTACATCAGCTCTTATACTTTTAGATTTGTGTTTATAGATAAAAAATACAGAAGACTGCAACAAAAAGGCTTAAGTGTGGCTGACACACAGAACTACTGAGTAGTTGAGTTTTGTGCATTATTCAAATTGTAGATAACTGTTGACTTCCAAATTTCTAAGCAGTGGCCTAAACAAGTCCCCTGAGGTTCATATTTAATGTTTTGCTGCATTTTGGGAGTTCTGTAAAAGGTATCCCCTACCTTTAAAGCTTAGAGTCTGCTCTTTCAGAATCTGCCCTTAACTAAAAATCCATGTCTGGCGACTTTTTGTTGGTTTTGTGATGCAGGGTCACATTTGTTCTACTTTCTGAAAACAATATATTACTTTACTCAGGTGCCAGCCTGTGCTCATGCTGAACAATCCTGTACCAAGTTCATATTGGCTGTTATAAACATTGAAAAACCAGAAGAAAAGACAATGAGTGGTTTCTTAAAAAGCACCTTCATAGACATGTGGGTTGAGTGAATGCAGCAATATTAGTAGAACACATCAGTCAGAGGAAAATCTGACAATTCATTCAAAAGTAATGAATTTTTGAAGTTTCTGCTCAGTCTCGGCTGGATGAAAAGACTAATACAGCTTGTGATGTCACACGTGTACAACGATATAAAGAAAGTATAAGAAAATTCAGCATATTTTCATTTTTCTTGCACAACAAAAGAACACTTGACTTCTCTCTTTCAGAAGGCAAGAGGAATGATAATACCCGTCATACGTTAGTAATAAGTCAAAGAAATGTGCACTTTATTAAAAAAGTAAACTAGTTTTGTGAAATTTTCTTTTTATTTTCCATATATCGTTCCACACATGTGACATCATACATGTACACTATAGTAGTCTCCTCATCCAGCAGTGATTGCACAGATACTTTAAAAATTGATAACTTTTGAACGGATTGTTGGATTTTCCTCAAACTTTCACTTATGTGTTCTACAAATATTGTTACATTCACTCAACCCACATGTACAGTGTATATGAATGTGGACTTGTCCTTTAATGATTTTTTTTGTTCACAAACATTGATATTGGTAAAAAATGCATGGAACACCCAGAGTGCACTGACCGCTTCTTTCTGTCCTCTCTCCATCCATCCAGGAGTCGGTCAATCAGCAACATACAGTATCCTTCCTACTCTCGGTCAAAAGTAGGTTACCCTATCAGGAAGTCCAATTCATTTGCCGGGGTGAGTGTGATGCATCAGTGATGTAGTCTCCTCTGCTAGTCTTCTGACCAGTCTCTTATCTGTGTTTTAAAGGTGTCAGTCTCGAAATTGACTGTTACATGTCTTTTTGCTACAAGATTAAAGAGATATATCTTGAATAAACTTTGATTTTACACTTTTAGCCTCAGTTCAAGCTCTTTGAGGCTCGTAACAGTCAAACACCAGCTTAAATATATGTTTTAAGAAAAATCTTTCTAAAAATAATATTTATGTCTCATTATTTTAGTATTTGCTGTAAAGCTGGCAAGAAATGGGGTCTTATTTTGCAGTAGAACCTGCTGTTCATAACCTCATATTGGCAATTATGACTTTTTGCAAGAAGAGCATGGAGGTTGACATTGTAATAATATAGAAGTTGTACCTATAATTGTAGCACATTTCAGATATCTGCTAAGTCTGCATATTCCAAAGCTATACTTTCTTGATTTTTCAGTCACTAAATGATTTAATGATAAAATGTTTTACTCTAATGGAAACTGTGATAATCTTTGTCTCTGAAATATGATGAATTTGTCATTCTTTTTCTCTTTCTTTCTGTGACTTTCAGAGGGATTCCAGCGTCTCCTACAAGGTGATGGAACTTAACAAGTTAAAGAAGCCCGAGGTTGTAAAGGCGGTTCCGGTCAAAAAGATCGGATTCTGGGTCAACTTCTGATTGTCGCCATGGCGACCATTCCACTTGGAATCAAATTCTCTGAAGTCACCTGGAGGCAACACTAACTTGGCTTTCAGTCAGTGCAAAGAGAATCATCGAATACTTTGTACAGAAATAAGTGATACAAGTATGTTACAGCCACGACACGGTGTAAATCTGTAGTCTGGAGATATTCATGTTTCTGCTGTGATCTAATGCTAGGATCAATAAAATTTGGTCGGTTTTGCTATAATTCAATCTGTGTTTTGGGGTTGTTGTTTGTTTGTTTGTTTTTTTTTTGGGGGGGGGGGAGTCTTTTTTTGGTGTGGATAGTATTGTAAATGATCAAGAAATGCGGCATGGTGCAATAGTCATCCTTCAGCATGATACAAATTTGACAAAAATATTGTACAATCAGTTTTTTATGAAATCACATTACAAAGCCCCGCTATCTTATGTAGATATAGATTCCTCATAGGATATTTTATGGTTTTATCTCACAAAGATATTTTATTGCACATTTTATGCAGCACAAGTACAAAGAATGGATAGCAGTTATTTAACCTATTGAAGACTAGCCCTGAGTATTGACCGATTCTGTGACGCGCTATGTGTATTTTTGGCATGGGCAGCGCCATTACTGCGGTGTCTCAGCCGACCCCCCCTTCCCACTCCCCACCCCTCTCCCTACATTAGCACGCGCGCAGAATGAAAAACTGATGCATGGTTGCTTTAGCCAAATGGGCGTCTCGTACTGAGTGCGCGAATGCTTGCTAAGTGCGCGAACCTTTGTTACAAGTGCGCGATAAACATGTTGCCCGTGGGGTGGGGGAGAGCAGGGGGGGTCGGCTGAGACACCGCAATTTGAGCTCATGGCTGCGCCCAGTGCCATAAAATGTCTGCTGCCCTCAACGAACCCGAATCGGTCAATACTCAAACAGGTTTCCAGGGAAATGTGTGTTATAGCAAAATCAACTTGTCCTCAACTTTAGTAAATATACCCATGTATACCAGCCCATGATTTCTTTGTCATGGCTACTACTAAAACAGTGATCAAGTCATTGCTTGTTTATGTCAAAGTAGGGCATTTTGTCAAACAGTTGCAATCCACAACGGCAGTTGAAATCAATTTTAGTCCATGAACTAAACCATTCACAAAATTGGCATTCCTTGCATGCATGTGTAGGCATGCATTCATCATTGGATGTTTTTTTGTCATATGCATTGAAGCTATCAAACTATGTATAATCCAGGGATTGATTCAAAATACCTCTGTGAATTACTGGCCTACAAGTTTTTGGCACTAATATTTTTCTTCAGATTCAGCAGTCGTGTATTGATAAGAAAACCTTTTCCAATTTTTAAATTTTGATTTGCACCTACTCCTTCATTACCTACTGAGCCGACTGGAAGACTGATGATTGAATTCACCTTCGATCCCATGTGTCCTCATGCAAAAATCTATCATTGTGTCTTCTTTGTAGTATTGCTTTCATATTCATTGATTTGTTCAGTGCAGGCCAGGCCACGCCAGACAATGTAATGTAACATTTAATATTCATTGATTTGTTCAGTGCAGGCCAGGCCATGCCAGACAATGTAATGTAACGTTTATGATGCCAAAATGTATTCCGCGTTGAAAGATATCTTCGAGATTTCTTTCATGGGAACAAAGTATCACATTTTGTGATTTCTGCAACTTTTACCACATTTGCAGTATTGCAAGGAAAAATGTCTGTATTTAGCAAAAATGTATTTATGTCCATAATCTTAAAAGTGATCTAGACGTAATATTTGGCGACACATACTACCAATGGTCAGTAAAACTTGTAGTTTCTGTGACAGTACACTTTAAATTCTAATTTTTGATTGTATGTTGCCATCAATTTTTACAGAGGCTGTACAGAACTTTTCTGTGTGGTGTTTTCATTTTGCCAATTATCTTGTGCTTGCATGTTTTCTTGTTGTCAAATATTTGCGAAGGATTACAGTTATGGTATGCATCATAGTTTTCTATTCATCACCTGATTAATTACGTAGTTCTTAACCCGTTGAAGACAGGTCATGAGAACCCTCAGGCAAGTGCGTATGGGAAATGCGTGTTTTAGCAAAATCAGCCCATCCTCAGTGGATTGAAGTGCATCTGTTTGTGTCAGTAGCTGTAACAAGAGAGCTTGATTTGATGAAGGAGTAACAGGGCTTAATTTTTTAGTGTGATTTGCTCTATGTATGAACAGCCACAAACCATGACTGCATACAGTGTATACTTCTAGAGCAAGAGTGCTGTTAACTGAAGCAGCTATGCATGATAGTGATGTAGCAAAATGACGATGAGTCTCTGAAGGTGTGGTAGACCGTAGTGCTGATGTTTCAAAGATATTCTGTTCCATCAAAGTATATCCTTTTGTAGAGATAACACAGTGATGTGTGAACACCAGCTTTTTCTTTTGTGGTGCTGCAAACATGTTTTACAAGTATCCATGACATCGTAATATGTTAGACACTTACATTGGTCAGTACTAATCATAGGTCACTTTCTCAACATTCCAACCTGGCAGTGCTAAATTTTCAGCCAGTCAAAAATTGTGACTCTGTTTTTTTATGCCTCCGCCACGAAGTGGTGCCGGAGGCATTATGTTTTCGGGTTGTCCCTCCGTCCGTCCGTCCGTCCGTCCGTAATGAATTTTGTGGACAAGGTAACTATCAAAACCTGTTGAGGTATCCTAATGAAACTTGGCATGTATGTGTATTAGGGGGTGAAGTTGTGCCTATCAACTTTTGGGTGCACATGCTCAAGGTCAAAGGTCAAAAGGTCAAGGTCAAATACATAAAATTTAACTATTTCCACCATATCTATTGAATGCCTGAAGATATTTTTTTGAAACTTAGTGTATACATGTATTACCCAATTAAGACTCTCTGGTGAAAGTTTGGGTCATGAGGGTCATGAGGTCAAAGGTCAAAAGGTCAGGGTCAAATACATAAAATTTCACTATTTCCACCATATCTATTGAATGCCTGAAGATATTTTCTTGAAACTTAGTGTATACATGTATTACCCAATTAAGATTCTCTGGTGAAAGTTTGGGTCATGAGGTCAAAGGTCAAGTAAAAATATTAAAACTTCTTTTTTTTTCTCCATACCTTGGAAAATTGTTCAAGGTATCTTCATGGAACATAGTATATACATATACTGACTGGAAGTGATTATCTAGAGAATGTAGGGTTCATGGGGTCAAAGGTCAGGGGTCAAAGGTCAAGTGCAACACTTCAAAATTTTACTTTTTCCCTCCTATCATGCAATGCCAGCAGGGTTATTTTTTTTTTTACACTTGGTGTATGCATACATGTGTAACCTAATAGAAATTCTCTGGAAAGTTTTTTTTTTCTTCTTTTTTTGCCTCAAAGGTCAAAAGGTCAAAGATCAAGTGAAAGTGCTGAACTAACTTTTTCCTCCATATCTCGGAAGTGGCTCAAGTTATCTTGAAACTTAGTACATATTATGCATGTTCTACCTGAAAGTGATTATCTTATGAATTTTAGGGTCAAGGGCCAGATGAAAATGGTAACAATTTACTATTTAATTCAGAAATTGCACTTTTTCTCCACACCTGTACCTTGAAAATTACTCAATGCCTAAATGTATGAATGGGTCAAAGTCGAGTTAAAGTCCTTAAATCCCTAGATACATGCTCTCCTATTCATCCAATTAAACCTAGGTCAAGGAAGGTGAACATTCAACACATTTGTGACAAACTTGTCATTTCAATATTTTGCCTATTTTGTGAAAATGTAATCACACATTGTCCACATGTACTATCTAGACCTATTGGGAAAATCATGCATTATGGCGGAGGCATACCAGTCGCCAAGGCGACATTTCTAGTTAAATCTTATTCTCTCTCCCCTTCAGGTAGTTTGCAGGGCATACTTTGATGTATTTCAATCTTGCGTCATTTGACAGCGAGTAGAGAAGAGAATTGTTAATAAATGTATTCAAACAGTTTTTTCCATCCGTCCAGGCTCGTGTTGTGCATACACCTACATTTGATGTTATTGACGGCAACTGAAATTCAGATCTTTGTGTCTTTGATTTTGACTTATTAGAGCCAGCCTGCCTTTCCTTTGTTATTTATGTCTTCATGTGTTATCTTTTAAAAGTTAGAGGTCAGTCACAACATTTGGCCATGGATCCTAGAAATAGGAAATTGCTTTAAGTTTACAGTACTCTATTCCTTTTTTACATCTTTTAAAAACAATGCAGGATGCTGTAGTTGTGTTCAGTTACACACTACAACTGTATGTTGTTTTACGTACATGTACTAGTGTAATTGTATTCTAAAATGCAGAATATCTTTAAAAATTTGGATTTTTTTTTTTCAAATTGACAGTACAATTTTTTAATCTTAAATGCATTTAATATCCCATCAACACTTTGTATTCAGGATGTCCCGCACAAGATTAGAAACATGTATTTTTTTTTTTCAAATTAGCATTTTATAATCACATTCTAAAGTACTTTTATACAGAATTTTATGAAAAACTAATTAATATTGTATATGTCATAGTGACTTTGTCATAGTTAATCTTTTTATTTATTACAAAACACATTAGAGAGACACAAGTTTTATTTGAGATATAAGATGTTAAGCATATTTTATTCCAATAGGTAAGAGTGCTAACAATACCTAGCATGATATCCACTAGTGCATTCAAATCTAAATTCTACACAAAGTACTAATGGCTTATTGTGCAAAAAACAAATAAACAAACAAACAAACCCAACAACAACGCAGAGATTAGTGAAAATGTATGTGTTTGATTTGTTGAAATTGCAGTGTAGCTTAACTGTGCAAAAAAAGGTATTTACTGTTTGTACACATACAACATAATAGATATCTTGCACTGTGTATAATTGACCAAAGCATGATATGATATAATCATATATCATCATGAAATGAGAGATAAAAAAAGTGCTACAAGTATTAGCCTGACCATACATCTAACAGAAAATATTAACAAGCTCTGCATGCCCAAAGCCCAATTTTGATATCTGTCGGTGCTATTGTGACCAAAGGCATGAGGGCGCTTTTGAGGCACGAACAAAAGACAGCAATTAGAGGTGACTTTGCATTGCTTTAATCTACATTTGCATATGGCTAATCATTTGGATTTTGTGTGTGTGCTCTGAATGTAGCCCTCCAGAGTTCACTGTAATATTGCTTTTGCCAAAGTTTGCGCACAGATCATTATCATTAACATCTACTGCATGTATAATGTATGTGCCTTTCTGTTTGAATAGAATAGGATTGTTTGTGCTAAATATGTTACAAGTACAGTACAATGTATATGGGAACATTTCCTAGCCGACACCTTTAAATACATGTACATGTATTTCAAACACCTTGATAAGTTTGTAGACTAAGCCCTTCATTTTTTTTTCTATTTTTTTTTTTACGTGACCTCCATGTAATATCTGTATAGAGGTTCCTCTAAAGCATTTGTCCACATGTACAATGTATTCTGAATAGCATTTTTTTTTCAATGATTTTTTTTCTGCTTTTGATTGATGTCAGCAAGTGTTAAAGGGATAGTACAGTATTGGTGGAGATGAGAATTGGGCCTTGAACTTTTTGCGAGACACCAAGAAAACACTTATGATATAGTACAGAGCATACCATTTTAAGAGGAATTCAAAGTTTATTTGATGAAAATCGGGTTTGGATTAACTGAAACATCCAAAAACAAAGTAAAACAAAGCGATTGTAATGAAGTGTGGGTCCCACACTTTATTTGAATTGCTCTTTTTTTGATATCTCAGCCATTTCAAAACCAATTTTAATCAAATAAACATTGAATTCCTCATAGAATTACATGTTCTTTCACATTTCATAAGAGGTTTCTCATTATCTCACAAAAAAAAATGTTAGAAACCTGAAATTAGGTCTCATCCAAAACTATCTCTTAAATAACATCTCTTAAATAAATCACATTTTTGCTGTGTTGAGGAAAAATTACTCTAGATTGTTTTGTTTTGTGTACCTAGAATCTCGTCAGTATGCAAGGCTTTTGGTGGCAAGGAATACACACACACACACACAACTTATTTTGCTTGAATGGACTATGGGTGCGTTCGAGCGCTCTCCTAATGCGAACTGTACCGTACCGTACCCGCGCCAGAGGAGCGCTCGAACGCTCCTGAAGTGTACCGTACCGTACTGTCCCGAGCCAAAAGTGGACCACTTCCCGATGTGCTCCAAAAGCGTACCAAAGCGTACCAAAAGTAATATGTTCGTTGTAAAGCATGCGCGTATCATGCGCATACGTCACAATGCAAAGACATCATTCTCTTTGTTCGGAACATGCAGCCGCTTCAAGCGCCAGGTGGATTACATTCTTGTTACAAACAAGCGTGACCTTTTCTAAAAATAACTTGTGATGTACGCTTCCTCGACAGAGCGCTCGAACGCTCCAAAACTGGCACACTTCGGTACGGTACGCATTGGTTCAGTTCGCTTTGGTTCGCTTTAGTTCGCTCGGACGCACCGTAAATCAGTGGCGAATCCAGGCGGGGGCGCACCGGGTGCGCACCCCCTCTTAATTTTGTGTCAAAACAAAAGAAATTAAAAAAGAAGGAGGCATGCACCCCCCCTTTTAATTTTGTAAAGGCGCCGCCCCTTAACGGAATTCCTGGATCCCCCCCCCCCCCCCTGTAAATTATGATGAAACTGCAACGGTTCACGGCAGGGAAATTTCGTAATTTGGAGACTTGGAGTCAAAGGAAACTTGTGACTTACCACTTTGCACTAAAAAAATGATACAAAATAATATCCAAAAATTATCATCTATGTTTATCTTTATACTTTACTTCAGGGCTATAACGAAGCTTCGATACAATTAAAGAAAAATGCTGGTCTGGATTACTTGGTTATATTGGGAGACGTATCTATCTCATTGTCTCTGTGTGTATGTGTGTGTGTGTGTGTGTGTGTGTGTGTGTGTGTGTGTGTGTGTGTGTGTGTGTGTGTGTTATTCAAAACCAGCATGACAAATGTATTGTATCTCACACTTCCATTACTGATTTCTGAAAGATGTACAGTTTGTCTGGAGTGCAGAAAGCAATGTCCCCTGTAGTTTTGAATTGCTGAAGGTAGCACCATTTTCGGTCAGGCATGTCAAAGCGCTGACCGTCAACGAGTGTTTCTTTGTGCTTCAGGTCGCATGTGTAATGATCGATGCTAAGGAGATTTTCTATCTCATCAAGCCAGGCTATCAAGATGGAACCATCGCTGCAAATTGCCGGAAAGGCAGAATAGATACCGCCATCCTTCATGACAGTGCTCTTCACTGCGCCAGACTCGTCGATTACTTTCACACAGTTTTTAGAGATTTTCACGACAAGCTCCTTGTTTGATTTCAACGGGTAGTGTTGGACAGCTTCGTAGTCTTTGAAGGGTATCTCACGCACTGCCTTCCCACCTGACTTCATGAAAACTTTGATCAGCTGAACTTTCCTGTAGCTGACATAAATGCGATCTTCACCGTCTACCGAAACATCACACAATCCGCCCTCACTGTCTGTCAAAGTGTCAAATTCTACTTCACACTTTTCACCGTTTACAGCAAAAAGTGATATGTTGTTTGACCCATTAACAATGATGCAGCGACCATCTGAGAGATACCCCATGGTTCTAATTTTTATGTCCTTATGGTCACTTTTCGATGATAGCTCGCCGTTGCGCGTATAATAGTAAACCCCACCTAAGTGAGATCCTACGGCCATCTGACCGGTCGGTGTTTCAACCATTTTGTTCATACAATTCTTCACAGGAAGCTCTTTCTCTGCGACCTTTCTCCACTCTACTCTATGAAGTTTGCCAAGATTGCTTGCTGTGTTTGACTGAAACCGAATGCATTTCACACGTGCTTCGAGAGAACTGGCGTCAGTTAGGTCTGGTTTATCTTTCCCAATCGCACACTTCAATTCGTCGAAAAGTGACTGGTGCATCGCAATTGTGCCGCCCTCTAGCGGCGCCTTTAAACTTTTGTTTGCCAACTCCGAGGAACCTTTGATTCTCGCAATCTGCGTCTTGGTATCATCCATTATATCCTTGAATTTTTGTTCTACCTCCGTCTTCTGTTCCTCAAGTTGACGAATCAGTTTCTCCTTTCTCGTTGTCAGTTTCCTCACATATTCGTCGTAGGTCTTATTGATTTCTTTCTTGTTGTCTTCGAAATGTGCGATGGCGTTCGTTTTCTTCTGGCTTACATTCTTCATGAAAGTTTCCAAAACATCTTTGTAAACTTTAATTTGTTCATTTAGTGCATTCATTTCTTGTAATCTCTGTTTGCTGTACTCGGCGTTACTCAAGACTTTGTGATCCTTTGGCTGGTGATTCAGCATTCGACACCTCATACACATGATCTTCAGGCAATCAAGGCAGACATCCGAACAGTACTGCTCTTCTTCGTCCTCGTCATGACTAGGACATAAAACCTTCTTCTTGATGTGCGCCCTCCCCTGTTTAATGTCTTCAACGGTGACGATCTGATGGCCAGTGTGTGAAGGCCACTCATTGTGCTTTACTTGACATTTATCACACATGTAAGCCTTACAATTTTGACAATAGGTCTTTGCGTCAGGGCGATCCGCCGAGGTACATATCGTGCATGGCTGAATGGCTCCTGCCATCTCGTCTACCAAAGACTGGACCTGAAGGTTAGTCTTAAGGTTCGATACATTCCCGTCTTTCACCTCCGTCTTTGTGCAGCAGAGTGGACAGCAAATATGATTGGAATTCCCGCCTGAAGCTTGAAGGAGACAGAGGCAGTCCTTGCAGAAAGTGTGACCGCATGACAAAAGTTTTGGTGTTTTCAAGAGATCGATACACAGTGGACATTGCAAACTTTTCGTCACAGCTTGTTCCAATGAAGACATTGCGAAGTATTCTGAAGAAAAAAAAATCAAACAAATATCCTTAAGTATGACATAAGGAAAATGTACAGGACCTAGTATCGTGGTACCGGTAAATCCTCTATACCTCTCCTCCTAAAATTCCGTGTGATCTCGCGTTCCGAGATTCTTAGTAGAAGAATTCTGAGGGGAAAAAAAAAAACACCTAACTATGACCTAAAGGAAAATTCACATTCCCAAGCACAAACTTCACTTTTCATGCTTTTACTGCTAGATCTCACTTGGCGAGATTTCTTAGCAGGTATTGACATCAATTAGATATGTGATATGAATATACACCGCGTACACTGTAGTTTTAAATTCAGACTTACAAAACATTGTTTGAGACGAAAACTGCGAGAGACAGAGGCACGACATCTGCTTGAGTTGTGAAGTCGACTTTCGGTATGTGGCCTACATTTCGACGATGGTATTTTCATACCTTACACATGATTATCACTTTCCACTAAACGTGCAACAAATGACTTTTGAATGGACATTGTCAAGGTATACTTCCCTTACCAAACAATGTTTTGTGGCCAACATAATAGTCCGGCAATCACGTATATAATGATAAATCTGCAATAATTATTTTTCCCAGCTGTAGTTCTCTAAACAGCAGTAAATTTACGCAGGGCTAAAGGAATCAAGGAAGAAAAGAACAAGAGAGAAAGGGGAAGGAGGGAGAGATGGGGAAAGGAGAGAGAGTGGGGAGGGAGAGGAAGAAGAGAGGGCGGAAAAGAGTGGGCGGAGAGTGTGTGTGTGTGGGGGGGGGGGGGTGAGGAGACACGGCATAACAACATTATCTTACATTATCCCCAAAAAGCAATATAATCACATATCTCCTGCTAAGATAGAAGAGACCTGTAGAAGTAATGCTATCACTAGGCATTGAAAAGTGGCTGGAAAAGCTCGAAATAACGCAAAAAGAAGACTAGTATACACTCGTATACAGTATATGCCAGAAAATAAGTCAATAGTGGTTCTGAGACATTAGAAAATCCATACGCAGACGAAACTCTATTATAGGAGTCGATGTGAGCAAAAGCTTAGACGAATCATGCAGTAATTACAAACTGAAGTAGGATATTAATTTTTCACTTCACTTACCCGTGAATGTGTATTCCGATAGATAATCTTGGCGTGCACTCACAGAGTTTCTGTACTGAACTCAAATATCGAAAGATGTTTGCCGTACTTAAATAGTGCAAACCAAATTATGTGCTACTAACCGTTTCTGTGCCAATAAGGCAATCTAATGTGCACAAATTTCACACACTGACATGTCTAGTATGGACAGGAAATAAACATGGCCCACAAAGGGTTAAATCAGGATGCTCGAGCATCCCGAGTACATTATGGCAAACGGATGTGTGCTATACAATGTGAACTTTGGATCAGTCATTGTGTACTTGGAATGGTAGTCTCATAATGTCAAAATGAATTTTGAAAGTCTGCTCCTGTATCCATGAACACATAGGTTAGGCACATCTAAAAATCATTCAGCAATGCCAAGGTTTGTTTTAAATTAGAATGCTCACTTACGTCTCGTAGACGACGAAGGATAATTTACGTAGAAAGACGGAGATGAGACCCCCCCCCCCCCCCGGGGGGGGGGGGTATTATCTGTGTCAATCACACAAGGCCATTCTTTGTGGCTATAAATTCGGGCTTCTTCGACCAAGATAACAAAAAAGAAATAAAATTATTATCTTCTTTTAGTTATGCTCTTGTATACACATACACTGCCCTTTACACATTTTGCAGATTCTAAATACAAGAAAATATGCTGCAAAAGGGAAACAGCAAATTGGAAACTAAATACATCATAAATGTTCAGTTTTTGAAAAGCAAACATGGGCTGAGTATAGCATGTATCATGATGGAATGTAGCACGTATGACATCTATCTCATTTCAACGATCAATTCATTTTGTTCAGTAATACTGGCAGTAATATGATGAGGTGCAGAGTATTTTTTACGATGATCATCTCTTTCCTATAATATTGCCAATGATCTGAAGACCTGGCATCGCAATTATAACCAATAAACAAACATGTATGAAACAATACAGTGTATAAGAAATAAAAATATGATATGAAAAAAAAAAACGAAAACTAAAAACGGAAATGATTAATGACATTTGTGATGAAAATAATTTGATCATTAGGAGACAATGAAGTAGGAAATTTAAAACGAGTTTTGCATTGGTAATGAAATGATAGTAAAAAAAAAAAGAGAATAAAATAAAATGTGTCTCATGAACCATTCCTAGGGGGTTTTAGTTTTCAGGCTGTGAACTATATAGCTCTACTGCACTCGTTAATATTATCGATGAGATCTGCAGATTTTGAATGCGAAGATAGTCCTGCAGAGCAATGAGAAAAAAAAATGTTATTACAAAGATACTCTTAAAAGAGAAAGATCCTCTGGGTAGTTTCAAATAAATACATTGCCTCACATGAATATCAGTGCCTGATAAAGGCACTTTAAGACATAATTTACCTTTTGCAGATGAAACAAAAAAACCAGCATTAGTGCTTTAAAATATTTCTAAAATGTTAGTTCGGGATGGAAACAACCGCTGTAAAAATTTGAATCCGTACAATCGATGTTAAGTATTTTTAAGTACACAAAATGTGAACAATAGATATAATAAGAATGCTTTCAGACTAAAAAGTCTACAGTTGTGGTTTATTTAGAAAAATGCTGATATCTCCTTATTTTTTAGGCTTTATTGTGAAAACTTTATATGGTAGGATGTTTTGTGATACAACAGACCTACACATATGCATCAAATGTGATATCTTGAACATTTTTGAAATCACTGCTCCCAAAGGTAAACAGGACCTTTAAAAGAAGTGCCTCATAAAATCAGAGCACCAAAAGAGGAGCTACTGCTACATTTACGTCACAAAACTGAACTGAACTGAACTGAAATAAGTTCATGAACTGATCGATGTGCTATAGAAATGTGACTAATCGCATTTCTTTCGCAATAATATTCCTTCATGCTAATATCAATGTTTTCGGAAGTGCAATAAAATTTGATGTGACATTCATGAGTATTTTCATACACCCCCCCCCCCCCCCCCCCCCCTTACAGTTCACGTCTATCATTGGGGATATGCAGGCTCCGGCGATGATCATCATCGCCTTCCAGCAGTTCGTTGTCATCGATCCGTCTCGATCCATTCGGTAATCGTAACATTGTCACTGCTCCAAGGTCCGTGGCGGCTTCCGTGATCGTCTGGTTCATTGTCCTCTTCGGTTATATCGCAATGCTCAAACTCATAAAGACCAGTGGAGACTTGGTCGGCCGGAATTGTTCCGGTAGCTTCCGTGACTTTCATCTCTGCTTATTATGACCCTATGCTACGTAGTGATTTACCAACAGGTGGAAAAGGTGTCTCAGCAAGTTGGACTGCCCTCCGACGTGAAGAACCGGAAAATCCTGCTCGCGTTTGGTCTTGTGGTCGGGACGACATTAGTCGCATGGGCAATTTTCCCCTGCGTTCTCCTGATCGTGTTCTTGGCTCCAAATCTTGTTTAGATGTGTTTTCAACCGCTGGTTGACGCTAGTCTCGTCCTGCTCGCCCTTAACCTGGTTGGGAACCCTGTAATCTACTGGTTTCGCCTCGTCGAGTTTCGGCATCAGCTGATGAGCTGTTTCAGAAAAAGAAGAGAAAAAGGGGAATCGGCGATACATACGACATCAAAGGAAGGTACCAGGAAGAACAAGGCGGCCTCCGTTACCAAGACAACAGCTAAAGGTATATGCGGATGTTCGGATATTTCCAACAACATATAACTTTATCGTATTACTCGAAAATCATGCAAGATGTACAAAGAAGTCAACACAAGATTCTGTCTGACTGCGAGCGGTTTATCCCTATTAATTCATCATAGTAAAACAAATTTCGTTAAAGTTCTGCATGAATATACCAAGATCGTCCCAAAATTATGAACGTGAATAATTACGAAATAGGACGAGAGATTTACGGTGGCATCATGCGTACGTAGTGACGTCATGCAGGGATCGTTGTTTGGCAGGAAAAGAGACTAGAAAGAGGAGAGTTTAGGAGGGAAGCGACTCAGGGAGAGCGAGAGAGGGAAGGCAAACAGTGACAACAGAGGGACGGCAGTGAGCTGGAAGTTGGAGTTGCACCATAGTGGAACGGGGGACTGGGGGACAGAAAGAGTCGTAAAGGAGAATAGAGTGAAAATCAGATAAAAGGTTCAGAAATCATTGAAAGGAGAAGGAGAAAACAGAAAGGATGGTAGTGGAAGAGGTTGAAGATCGGGTAACCATGGAGATTAAAGAGAACTAGTGAAATACATGTGAAATTCCGACAGACGTTTCACGAAACGAAGGAAGAGAAACGAAGTTAAGGAGTGACGGGGGACTATAATGGAACGCAGAGTCAAACTTCCAAAGGAAGAATTATAATCGTTACAATTGCAATCATTATTGCATCAATGCATTTTCATGCTATGTTATTAAAGTAAAAAAAAAAAAAAAACGTTGAGAAGACTGCTATTTTCTCATAACATAACGAAATAGTTTATTCTAAATTTTCCTCGTATATCAAAAACGTCATTTAGGGTTATCAAATCAACATTACTCAAGTCGTCTCTTTGATCTCGAGTACGCAAATGACGGAATCCCTTTCTGTGAGTAATACATTGGTCCATTTCGCGAATTTTCTTGAAATGAGCGCAAATTCTCTCACGATATAGAATATAATATTTGACTACGAAATGAACAACCCCATCATCTCTTCTTTAGACACCCTCGTTTGCTGACCGAAGCATTTGGATAACAGTTCGTCATTATTAGATGGCATGTAAGGCGCTCTGAATGTCACCTCTCCTGATAAAACTTTGATATCAAACAGTCAACGGATCGGGGGGGGGGGGGGGGGGGCACCGGGTGCGCCCCTTTATTCTATGCTAGATATAAGAAATAAAAAGAAACAAAAAATGAAAGGGGGCGCGTGCGTCCCCTGTATATTCTATTTTTATTTTGCGCTCCCCACCTTTCCGTAATTCCTGGATCCGCTCTTGTCAAAGACAGGTAGAAGCATAAGAGGTTTCACTCCGAACGGTACAGTGACAGAGACTCCAACGCTCGTTGTTCAGATTCGATGGAGGGAAAGCAAATGGGATTTGCTATATTGACTACTAGAGTGCTCACTTTATTTGATGTCACAGCAACCGCAATGTCTATTATTGATTGTCCATGGTAATGCAATCTCTCAAATTCAATACAGAAACTCTCCCGCCCCCTCTCTCCCTCCCTCCCCCTCCGTCTCTCTCTAATCTCTCTCTCTCTCTCTCTCTCTCTCTATGTCACGAAAGAGGAATGCATTTATTCAAAATCCAAATTTTCCAGGGGCCTCCCCCTTCGTCAGGGATGAAAGTGCTTAGAATCCTAATTTTTTTGCATTTTCATCATTGATGAAGGGGGATGGGGGGGTGGTAAACCTGAAAATTCTGATTTTGAATTAAAAACTAATTGGCATTTTTAATGCATTCCTCTATCGTGACATTACTATAAAATACCGATTACTCTTACTAGTTCTGCCAATATGCAGATAAAATAATAATAATAAAAAAGATCATTGAACATTGTTGAATGTTCATGAATGCATTGAAATGCAAGACGTAAAGTTGGAAGGAATGGATGCATCATATATTTATCATGTATAATGCAAACAAGGTCTTACTTTCTCGATTTTATGAATAGTTTATTACACTCATGTCAAATAAAGCCAAACATATACGAATACAATATATTATAGTATATCTCGTGTACATTTTTATCTATTTAAACTTTTTTAACTCTTATCTGAGACGACTAATTTGTAAATAGGTCTAACCTATGGTGTGTCAACACTGCTGCAAGCTTTATATAGACACTAACACAAGATAACTCCGGTGAAAAAACTGGAAATGATTAATGTTTTAACATACAGATTTGCACGTAGGCTTTTATAGGCATATATATAATGAATCACATCTCTAAATGGTTATCTCACGGAGCGGCGAACGTCTGCGAACGTAGCGAATTTGAGATTCGCCAACTTTTCTGACGAATGTTTGCGAAAAATCAGGGTTCACTTCTGCCATTAGCGACAGTTAGCGACTTTTTGCGATGTTTAGCGACAATTAATGACACTTGAGCGAATGTTTTCGAAAGTGTTTCCGAAACACAGGCGGCGACTATTAGCGATTGTTAGCAAAATGTTAGTGGCAGTTTTGCAAATATTAGCAACTGTTTACCAATCCCTTACGACAATTTGCGAATGTTTTGGGCCCTAGAAAAGTACCGGGAGATTATGTATAGACAAAACGAACGTACAACCTTCCGCTGCATTCAGATCTCTTGTGACCACCGCTCAAGATGGACTTCCAGAATATGGAAATGAATTTCTACCAAGAAGAGGCTCAACGTGCTGCTATCCTTGAAGAGCTGCTTTGCCTGGCTGCTGTTACAGCTATCGTGCAGCTTAAGAGAAAGAAAAATAAGAAAGGAAGAAGAAAAGAAAGACTGTTTTGGTCAGAGAGTGGTTGTTGCAGAGGACTGACTTTGGTCAATATGAAAAGCTTTTGCAGCAATTACAGTCATGATGGAGATGTCAAGAGCTTCAAGAACTTTCTATATGACAAATTTCTCTCAATGGGTCAATTTTATTTAGGAACCATATGGTTACTTGTTCGCTAGCAGTGGCGAATCAATAAAAAAAAAATGTAAGCGACACCGTATTACGACCGTTTGTGAATTCTTACGAGTGTTTTACGAATGTTTGCAAATGTTAGCGAAAATACAAAGAAATTTTGAACATGTTCAAAATGTCTTTGCGATAAGAAAAACTGCTTGCGACAATAAAAAAAAAAAAAAAAACGTTCTTGCGACTATTAACGAACCCTTTGCAACCCTTTACGAACCCTGGCGAAAACCCAAATTCGCTACGTTCGCAAACGTTCGCAGCTCAGTGAGATACCCCCTTAAAGGATATCACGTTATCGCCAGGGCACTTGCAGCAGTTTTCGTCATCCAGACAGTATCAGATTCGTGTCATTGTCAGAGACGTCTCCCGTTTGACTTGTAATCAGGGGTTCAAGAATATGAGAATTATGTATCAATTATTCATGATCCAAAGTGGTGAGCTTAGCTCCTTGGACATATGGGTTCTTTTTATTATTCCCACGGACGTCGGAAATTCGTCATTTCATTGTTTGACGCTGGCCATCATGAACGCGAACTCTTCTTTCTCGAAGGAAGGACTCTTAATGATTGTCATGTTATTTCATCTCACTGGTGAGTTATCAATGGTTATCTTGGTTTTTTTTTTTCTTCAATTGAGTCCTATGCCGGTGCATAGAGTTGATTGTTGCCAACGTCAAAATGATATAATTATGTATGTCCCTGCCGGAAAGAACACAGTGTCTCACAGTGTGAAATCCCAAATCTCTTTACACTGTTAAATTCGAGCGTTTTAACATTGTGAACACACTCTGAATCATCAATTCACTATGTTGAAGACAACATTATTATGTGATCTCTCTGTGAAAACCACACCATAATATGAAATCATCTTCACACGGTTAAATTTAAGCGTTCACATGGCCGACTATCATGTGAACATGTGAACACACTGTGGGTTACTGTGTCTATCCAGCAGGGGTGTTGCTTGTACCATTCCCCATTTCTCCTCCCAGGCGGAACCCCCCCCCCCCCCGAAAAAAAAACAACAACAACAACACATGCATGAAAATATTCGCTCCTAACCGCATGGCAAACCGGTGGACATTGTTGAGCATGACTTTATTATTTGAAGCTGGAGTAATGACAAGCCTACGATAGATTGTTGTTGTTGTTGTTGTTGTTGTTGTTGTTGTTGTTGTTGTTAGGAATGAATTGAATTATTTTTTTTTTTTTGGTGAACAGAATACAATTAATTACGAGTGCGGTTCAAACAAAGAAAATGCCTTTATGTTGTATTGACTATGCAAGACTTAGGAATGTCAGTTGTTTTTGATAGGTCCATATATATATATATATATATATATATATATACCCATTATTACATAAAGAAAGATATGTTTCAACATTGTAAACAAAACATATAAATTCAAACTTCTTTATTATTCTGGGGGGTTTTTTTGTGCAAATAAAGTTATACACAATCGTTTATGTATTGATTATTATCATTATAAGTATTATCATCACCATCATCATCATCATCATCATTGATTGACACCCAGATGTTTTATGTAGGCCTGTTAGAAAGAAGGACAAGTGTTTGATCACGCACTGTAGGCTAAATCAGATGGCATATAAATCAGGCTTTAAAAGACTGCTAATTAAATTAGTTCCTATATTTAAATATCTGAAAGCAAATTTACGAAATATAATAATGATTATATACCAAGTAAAGCTATTAAGGATTATCATCCAACACCTCACTTATGTGAAAATAAGTGCATGTTATTCCTGACTATTCAAATATTAATTGATTGTTGATCGGAATATTACGGGAGCAGACAAAAGAAAAGTTCGTACCAGAAAATCTTTCAAAGAGGGATTTTATAGAAAATGCAAATTTTATAAAACATTGACACAACCCGCAATAGCATCATTTTAGCGAAAGATTTGTTGCATAATTGTTGTGAAAGAAAAGTAAGCTGATAATGAAAATGATGATTAGAGTCATTGTTTTGTAAATGTTTGTGCTAATGACAATCCGCTCACACTTTGCAAATGTTTGTTTTCGATTTCTTGTTTTGCTTATAATATGACGGTTTCGTATTCAGGGATTAATAGTTCATGAGAACGAAATTCAGCTGCACAACTGGATCCCGCTTCGCGATTGTTTTGATAATCGAATATTTTTTTTTTTACTGGTTCATCTATGTCCAGATTCCTGAATTTTGTGTTACGGCTCCAGGTTTTTTTTTTTTTTTTTTTTTTTTTAGATCTGAGTCATGAGTGGTATCATTACTGGTACTGTCCGAGACATTGTGCATTTTAAAAAAAAAATACCGTTTTTTAGAAACAGGTATGGATAATCTTAAATTCTTAAATGACTGCATGACTGATTGTACTTGATGAATAACATGATGTCATGAATTGGTAAATGTCATCCATTAATTTTTCGAAAACGGAAAAGATACATGCAAACTCTGTCACTGCCTTCATGATGCAATGTGCGTTTAGTTTTGTTTGCGTTCGTTTTGTTTTCTTACTGTCATGACTGCCAGTATTCATTCAGATTACTTGATCGGCGTATCACGCTCCAAACGTTTTCAAACGCTCTTTAATCGTTATTAATGTTTGCCAAATCCCTTTAAATTTCTTTAAGTATTCAAGAAACTCACAGCCTCCTGTTCTGTCTAAACAAAAAATCTAGAATGCCATTACTTTTAGTCTCAAAATGAATAAGAACAGGAACGAATAAAGCAGGGAGAGTGTGTTGAAAAAAAAATCATAATCATAATATCATTATAACAAGGAATTGCAATACCTATAGGTATATTTGTTCGCGATGCACTTAGTCCGAAATTAAACGGGGAAACTTATATTTCAAAAGGAACATCAAACAGGCACAAACTACCGTCGAGATTGCAAGGATGTCAAATGGGGAAAAAGTATACAGTGTTTTAGTTTCAGCTAAAATGGGTCATGGGTCAATGCTCCCGTGTCCCTTCAATGAGAACATCGCCTTTCTGTAGCTGAACCCTTGGAAAGCAATGCTTTTCTTTTGACTTTCACTTGTTCCATTCTATTTTTCTTTTTTGTTTGATTGTGCGGATCCATCCTACCCCACCCCCGAAACGTTCCACGCTCGTCCTATCTTTTTGCATCGAATCTGTTTCAGTCATCAAATTATTTTATGGCAGCTTCAAATTTCGCATAGACCTGAAAGGATGACCTATATTTTATTTACTTCGCTGAAGATCGAGTCGCCTTAATATTTTACTGGTCTCTTTTTTATTCAATTATTTTGCATAATATCGTCGGTCGCATTACGAACCGGCGAATGTTCGAATTTGCGCGGAAACATGATTACGAGATAATCGCGTTTAAAGAATCGGGACTTCTTTAAACGTATAAAAACGTGTCTTATAACCGCACATTGATGATAATATTAAGAGAGTGATGAAAGCGGAATTTTCTGCTTTGTTTGATACTAAATATTATTTTGTAGCAGCACCTGGGGCTCTGTGGTAGTGATGCAAAGTGCGTTTGCCGGTTCGTAAAACCCCCCATTTCAGCGTTTTACGTACATCGTGTACTAAAGAGAGGGCATTACGAACCGGCAAATGTAAAAACCGGCAAATGTTTACATTTGCCGGTTCGTAAAGCCCATGCTCAATACGTGTGGACGTAGCGAGTGCGCATTACGAACCGGCAAATGTAACATAAAATGGCGCGTATCATCACACATTCCACACGCTTAGGTGGTACGCGCACAGTGTAATGTATACATTCGCCGCTCTAGGTAGTGGGATTGTAATACATTCATGTTCATTCATGTTCATTCATGTTAGTTGTGTCATAATCATGGATATTAGGAAAGTGTAACAAACACCACAGTTATTTTCTCAAACTATACAACCTACCTGTACTTTTACACATCAATTGTTGATGCGAGTAATGTTATCAAACTGTGCAATGGGTTTTTGATTGGATGAGTACCGTTCTATTGAAGTGTGCCTGGTAGTCACTGCAGGGCTGCCAACTCTCACTCATCGAGAGTGAGACTCACTCATTTTGGTCCTTTCTCACTCTAAAACTTTATTTCATTTGCATGCATTTCTATTGATCTCACTCATTTTGCCTCCTAAATCATAGCATTGGCCTATGGGAGTCTCACTCTCAACTAGTTTCAAATGTTGGCAGCCCTGTCACTATCTATAAATATTACAAGTGTTAAGTCAATATCAGTATTGAGAGGATATAATTACACCCATACAAACACAAACATACACAAACACACATACACGCACATATACTAGTAAACACACTCGAACCCACACACACAACCTACTTTCCGACACATTAATTGTTGATGCCAGTAATGTTATCAAACTGTGCAATGGGTTTTTATTGATTACTGGATGAGTACTAAAAGTGCGCCTGGTAGTCACTGTCTATAAAAAAGTGTAAATTCATTATTGAGAGAATATAATTACGGCCATGCAAACACAAACATACACAAACACACACTATACATGCACATACCAGTATACACACTCGAACAAACACACACACACACACACACATACCCTCTTACAAAGCAGTCATAATCACCTTGTTCTCTCAATTCTAGGTATCTGTGTCTCTCTCACTCCTCTTTTTTCTATTCTTTTGTTCTTTTTTTTTTGTTTTCTATTCACCAGTCTCCAAGTTTGTGAAGAATTCTGCATTTTATTAATTCAAAATGCACCATTCCACATGTGTGTTCATAATTACATACAGTAACTACAAAACAAAGCATTCTCCTCAAACTTCCAGTTATAACCTGTAAATTCAGAGAGTGATTTTTTTTTTTGCATTTTCGACAGCTCACAATAATTACATTGCACACTATTATTACAATACATTATATTACAATAGAAACAAAATAAATGTGACATTCTCCATGATACTTCACTATGTAATCTCACTTGGAATGAGAAGTTAGGCATTTGTTGCATTTCAGAATTGTGTTCTGACCACTATAAAAGTGGTGCAATAACATGTACAAAATACAAAATTCTCCCAACACTTCACGAGGTAATCTGACCTGTAAATTGGTGAGAAGTTCTGCATTTCCTTGACTTTAATGTATTACTGTAGTACGCGTGTTAGTCACAAATAGTGCAATAACATGATCAAGTGTACCATTCTCCTCACACTTCACAAGGTAATTTTGCCCAGGGTTGAATTAATGAAAGTGATACCCAATGTGTTTATAAACACGAGTCTACAAACTTTAACAGTCTGCCAACTACTGGACTGCTGGGAGGAGAGTGGTGTACGTCATTTGTCTCTTTTTGCTGTCCTTAGGATGGGGGACAACATGTTAATAACATGTCTGGCTAGCCATTCTCTTTCTAGGACCAGAATTTTCAAGGCATGATAATATTGTCTGATAGACATTCTGCCATTTTCACTGAGGCAATCATAGCCAAAAGATTTATGGTTACCTGTTAAATCACATCTTTGATGGTTAAAATGTATTCTACCATCTACAAATATTTCTGACTTTTTGTAGGCTTCCCCACTGTTCAGCTTTTTTTTTTTTGACAATTCTGTTTTAGATTCCATGAATTTTTTCATGACAACTGAAGATCTATCAGGAATAGAACTGATGTCAGTACCTACATATTCTTCCACATGAAAATCTTCTGGCTTTGCACTGACATCTATCTTCCACTCCCTCAAAAGCCTCAATGGCAGTAGTTTCCAAATTTGCAATGAAGAGACAATAAATGGAATACATACTGGAACACTACACTTTATTTCTATTGTTTCTTTTATATTTGAATAAGGTCCTCCCGAAGAGATAAAAATTGGTCGATTTGTGTGAAACTGTGTTGAAATTATTGAAAGCATGTAGCAAATATGTAACACTGAAGATAAAATAATTACCAGAAAGTATTACAAACTTGATCATGCATCAAGTCTATATTTGTACTAGAGGTGGGCTATAGAGGGTGACATTTTCAGAACATGCTCATCACACCTTAGTTTGATGACTTTGTGCCTACTGACACCATTTTTGAAAAAAAGAACGAAAAAAATGCGAAATCCAGGGTGCCCCGGCCGAAATCGTTAAAAATCCAAGATGGCCGCCGTTTCAGCTTTTAAAAGACATTTTTGGCTATAACTCGGCTATTTTTTGGTCAATTTTGATAGTTTTGGTGTCTAACCCCATGTTTTAGGGGTCAAGGAAATGGAATATAATGATGATTTTAGTGTAAAACCAGATCTCCACATGATACTAACCTTTTTCCCATATTTAGGGTTAAATTTTCCTTGTCCTTTAACCCCTACCCTACCCGCCATTTTTGCACTTTTTTCTGTATTTTTTTAAAGTCATGTTATCTACCATACTCTTAATAACAAGTTCTAGCTATCGATCTGGTATTTTCTACCAACGATACAACAAGAAATATACAAATAACTTACGTTATATGTGTATGTGTCATGCAGATACCGGTATGTGGCTGGTACATTCAGGATGCATGGTAACTGTACAGCCAGTGCTAATACTGTATAGACTGCTTTATGGTGCCCATTGACATTTTGGTCATTAGACTTTAACAATAGCCAAAGTGTACAATTCTACTGTAGGTGTACAATTTTGTAAACTGACTTGAATAAGCCTTCTATATATATGCCAATTGTCGTGCACAAAGGTACTTGACTGGACGATGTACACTGTATCTGCCGTCTTGCATAGAAAACACATTTTTTACCATGGCTCAGTCATTTTTTCATCTTTTAGCCTAGTTTTTGTGTTTCTCCATCACTACTTGGTCCCTTATTTCTCATGGCTGTTTTTCCCTACCATGTATGGTATATTGCTGTACTTTTATAAAACAAAAGTCCTCACATTTCAAGGGAAATTTGATAGCATTTGAGTGATTATCCAACCAGTTCTATGACAAACAAATGTTATGTACAATGTATGTTCCTCACATCTATAGCATCATAATGGTAGAGTCATCATCTCACTCTCTGTGACTGAAAATTACAGTAGAACTGTACAATACAGTGTATGACTACACGTCTAAAGACCAAATGTTAATAAAGCAGATACCATAAAGTTTACCCACTGGCTTCACAATGACCATGCATCCTGAATGCACCAGCCACATACCGGTACCTGCATTACATGTATAACGTAAGTTATTTGTATATTTCTTGCTGTATTATTGGTAGAAAACACCAGATTGATAGCTAGAACTTGATATTAAGAGTATGGTAGTCAACACGACTTGAAAAAATACAGAAAAAAGTGCAAAAAATGGCGGTTGGGGTAGGGGTAAAGGACAAGAAAAATCTAACCTTAAATATGGGAAGAAGGTTAGTATCATGTGGAAGATGTGGTCTTACACTAAAATTATTATTATAATCCACTTCCTTGACCCCTAAAACATGGGGTTAGACACCAAAACCATCACAATTGACCAAAAAATAGCCGAGTTATAGCAAAAAATGTCTTTTTTAAGCCGAAACGGCGGCCATCTTGGATTTTTAACAATTTGGCCGGGGCACCCTGGATTTCGCATTTTTTTCGTTCTTTTTTTCAAAAATGGTGTCAGTAGGCACAAAGTCATCAAACTAAGGTGTGATGAGCATGTTCTGAAAATGTGATGAAAAATTGACCCTCTATAGCCCACCTCTATTTGTACAAGGCATTATGAGCAAGAAATTCACCAATAATTCCCTTTCCTTTCCTTACAAGAAACATGTACAATAGTTTGCCTAAATGGTCTTTATTTTAGGAAAGTTGGTCAACAGTTAGTGCACTACATATAATAATGTAAATACCAGATGTATACCAACAAGACTACATAGAGGGCAGTATAGAATACATACAGCATATGAATATGCTGTACTTCCATTACACTTCACAAACAGTTTTCTATTGCTTTCCTGTGTCCGGTTACCATCAAAATCGGTTCTTCAATGTCTGACAGGGACATTGCTTTCTCGAGATTTAACAGTTTTCCATCATCCAGCAAGGTTCAGTATTCTTTGTAATCTGAAATAAGAGTGGAGGACTTAGTCTGCTTTCAAATTGAAATCAGGTACACCTAATGCAAGAAAAACAAATACATAATTTGATGAAACTGCCAAGTCTGGTTGAATAACTGTTACTTCATTTACTTTTTTTTTAACTATTGTTTGCAGAAGACAAACTATTTTCTTTAAATTTTACAGGTTGCCTGCCACAAACTTTTTCTTACAAGAGTGAAGGATAAAAGAAAAAAAAAAGATAAAGTATTTATCACATTTTTAAATTATTTTACATTTGTTATTGGAAAATGAAGTTTTGGCTCATAATTGCTTTTTTTAGGAATTTGCACCACACAGACAGATAATGCAAGAAATACAAACAACAGTTATACAATGCCCTGAACTTCTCAACTCCAGTTGAATTACCTTCAGTTTCAAAGGTAACATTGCTGCGTTGTTTCTTAGAATGCGGACACCACAGTTATTGGTAGAGGCTCTGCTTCTGTTGCTGCTGCTGCTTCTAGCAGTGTTGCTAATGTTCCTGGAAGTGCAGATGCTAAAGTTGCAAGTAGAGGCTCTGCTGCTACAGTGGTAAGTAGAGGCTCAGTTGCTACAGTTGTAAGTAGAGGCTCTACCACTGCTGTCGTACTTAGAGGCTCAGCTGCTAGGGCTGTATGTACCGGCTCCACTGCTGCTGCTGCTGCTGCTTCATTCAAGCGGTGCTGCTGATGTTTCTGGGGATTCAGCTGTTACAAAATGAGGCTCTGCTACTGCTATCGCAAGTAACGATACTGCTGGGAAAGTTGTAAACAATGCATCAATGAAACAAATTATGTGACCATCCTGAGGGTAGAATCAACAAGATTTATACTAGATATACTTGCAAACATCTATCATGGACACTAGAATCTACAGTGTATTACATGCACATAAAGCAAATTATCAGTAATTGATTTTGTTTTGGGACTGAGAAGAGACGTTGACATAATAAATTGTAATAATCAATATCAGACTTTTAAAGAAAGGAAGTGGAAAGCTAACAGTCTTCAGCATCCTACAGTCATTACAAACTGCAATTATGACATTTGTTTTATTCATTACACAGAATTGAACATTTATATTGAAATGGTAATGCAATGAAAGTACATTGTACCTACATGATACTATGCATAAAAATCTCTACATCATTTTAAAATGAAAAAAGACATAATATATCTTGATAAACTTATTGATGTAGAACAAATCAGTAACTATGTATTCAAATTACCTCAGGCAGAAAGAGGAATGCCCTCGTCATCTGACATCCTATGTCCATCCATGGGCATGTTGAAGACTTGAAGCACCCTCCCTTTCCACCAGCCATTTTCACTTCTCATATGTACGCAGGAACCTTGTTTCGGTTTGGTCCGTTGAGCATGATAGAGGTCACTTGAGCTGACAGGATTCATAGAACCATCCCTCTTCCACTTGACAAGAACATCTATGCCTACGGTGGTTCAAAAACACAAAACATTGTATGGACAATTTCAGTGAGAAATTTGATAGTTGTGTCATACACTATGTGATAGAACATTACAAGTACCCGCAGGTTTGAAAAATGTGAAGAAGAGTATTTCTTAGAGCTAAAGCACATTTTCAGAAGAAAAAACAAAGTAACATAAGGAAATTCTTTACAGGCAATCACCTATACGACATTTTGTGAGACAAAATGAAAATAGCTACAGCCAGCATACCTATTTGAAATGCAAAATAAATTGTCATCAAAGTCTGCTGATCTCTGCAAGGGCATAGTAATTCAGGTGCTATTGGTCAAGCTTTTACACCTTGGGGTTGGCAAAGGTAAATAATGATAGCTGCTACACATTCTTTGATTAGAAATGTGATGTCTTTCACATAAAAAACTAACAATCTTATAAACAGAAGTGTTAGTGCTTGCTTTTTTTCTCTTTTAATACATTGAGTAGCAGTCAACATTGATATACATGTATGAAATAATTACAGTAAGGCCATTAGAAACTTGCCCCAAGTATGCTCAAGCAGGTGCCTAGGGAAGAGCTTGTAATATCAACATGAGCCTGTCCTCACCAGGTTAATATCTGCATAAGATACTTGACAGTAGAGTTAGATAAGATCGACATTACAGAAAAGGTATGACTACATTACATCCCAGATATCAAAACAGTGATTTCTGTCAAATGACATCGTATTGTTCAATCATCTATTCCACTGAAAGTAATAAATGACCTATCCCATTCACCGTAAACTGAGAAATGTTTGTGAATACCTGGTTCCCGGTACACTTTATGGTCCACAAGTACCGGTACCATAATCACTTGTTACAAATCAAACTTACCATTATAGGAGGAGGAGGAAAAACATCCTCATCACCACTACTCTCTGCGGTTGTACGTAGAGGCTCTGCTGCTACAGTCTGAAAGGCTCAGCTGCTACAGTTGTAAGTTAGGATCATGCTGCTACAAATGTAGAGTTTTACGGTAGCATACGTAGACGCTCTGTTGCAATAGTACTGTCGGTAGGCCTACTGTAGTACATAGAGGCTTCGCGACTACAATTGTATGGAGAAGTTCAGCTGCTACAGTTGCACTTTACAGGCTCTGCTAATGCTGCTCCTGCGCCGAGAGCTGAGGTGCTGCTGATGTTCCTGGGATGCTAGCTGCTACAGTTGTAATGATAGCGGTGCTGCCTTTGTTTGTGGGGACTCGGCTCCTGCTTGTAGTGGCCTGCTGCTCCTAGAATTATCCCCAAGATATAAATAAGGAAAATCATGTCAGTGTTATCAGGGCACAAATAGGATACCGCGTTAACTTATATAGAATAAAAATCCCTGGATATAGGCTTATACTTGTACATGAGTGTTAAAAAAAAAAACTGTGAGTACCGTGTACCGGTACTGGTAATCAACTTCGTTTAATTTTTCTGAAAGTTCATTGATATCTGTCCCGGTAATCAAAATAAGTACCGGGTACCTTCGGTAACGTACCGGTGATACAACCTCGATCTAGCCTATACATTTACTGTTTATATGCAGGATTTTAGTTAGACAGTAAAGGCCAGAGTAGCTATTCTTGCATGCTTAAGGAAGCTATATGTAACTATAACTGACTTAACACTGACGCTAAACAGTCTCATCATGCAATTTCATTCTTACTTAGGGCCTAAATACATTTTTTTTTTTTTAATGCAACAACATGAATCTTTGAAAACAATGATAATCATTTATTACTTTGGGCCTATTTTCAGTTCTACCTGGGTATATGCAATTGCTACACGATATTTTTTTTTTCAGTTTATAGATTCTACTATGCTTTAGTTAAAAAAAAAAATGCATCCGGGTTGTACATATGGGAGGATTGCTTTATCTCTGACCAAGAATAATCAAGGACCCCCTTCGACAAAATGGTGGCTAGGTGTACGACTGTGTAGGATCTAGAGAATCTAGGAAATGAAATACACAGGAAAGCTACTTTTACATGATAATGTCGAGCAATTCTACTTCTCTGATGTAATATTTTATGATTACACATTAACCTGCCCCGATTATCATTACTTTTGTTTTTAAACAGAAGATTAAATAACAAATGAGCAACAAAATGCACCTAGTAGTTACATACCAGCACAATTCCGAGTGCATGGGACTGATGGTGATGACGAGCCCTCGCTCGCGGCCGCGCAAGCTCCTCGATTCGCCCCACATACCTCACGTGTGTTCCGTCTGAACAGGGATTTTACGAACCGGCGTATACGAACATTTGCCGGTTCGTAATGTCACAAATTGCAGCATTTGGACATTTTGAAAATTCGTCACTACCAAAAATACATGTTTTCGTGAATTTTGCGATATGATATTTTGGGGATAGATAGAGTTTGGTATGGACATTCAAAAAATGGAAAAAAGTGAATTTTGAAAAATTGACCCAAATTCGAACATTCGCCGGTTCGTAATGCGACCGACGATATGTTGCATATGTCTTTTGTGGGGGAGGGGAGGCAGGGCGTTAAACGCTGTACTGTATACTTCTTATTCGATTTTATGCACATTTGTGGAATAAGTGCCTATAGCTCTCCTGCTTTAATTGCTTCAAAGACGATGGGTAGGCCCTAAATTTTACGACCTTCGGTTTATTATCCCGTTTATTACATGCGTAAAACCTTTTCTCTGTCTTGTTTTATGACTTTTTTGTATGACCAGAAGATGGTCTGATCTAATGCCCTCTGTTATAAATTTTTTCATGACAGGCACACTTGACTGGATATAATGGTAATTAAAAAACTTGGCAAGGTCAACTACGTGCCTGGGTTTTAAGTTTTCTAAAATCTACAGACTCCGGTAGCCAGGATTTTTCAATGGAGGGTGCGTAAGTCCAGAATTTGAACCTTGGTAGCTTTGGGAGGGCAGGTATTCCCAACGTTTGGTGGACTGTTTACAAAATTTCAAGAAAAACATTTTAAAATGATTATTCAGGCATTCGTATGAAGGCTAAATCGTATTACCTGGGTTCGCCCTTTGATCCCAAAGAGCGTCCTCACTGTGTTTAGGCCTATGGAGGTGAACCAAAGGGGAAGGGGGCTATATAGGGGATGTCCCCTCTCACACGAGGAAGCTTTTGCATTAACAGAATTGAAATTGAGCGTTATGGTGGAAGAATATTTGTGATTTCTCCAATCAAAAATGTGAGCAAAATACATTTCTCTATATAATGTGAATGACTAAATCATGTTTTTTTTTTTTTTTTCACCTCCTGATCCGCTTATGCATCGTAATATAATAAAAGGTGGACCGAAATGGGCCAAGCCGAGTGTGGGAAGGGGCTGCCCGTTCCCCGCCCACACGAGGAAGCGTTTGCATTCTTAGAATTGAAATTTAGCGATCTGGTGCACACTTTGGTGGTATATTTGCAAAGTTTGAATTGAACTGAATTGAATTGAATTGAATTGAATTGAATTGAATTGAATTGAATTATTATTCAAACAATTTTGTAGTTACACAGTGGAGTGGTGAGTATGTTATGACACTGAATGAGGCATGTTATTTTAAAATACATCCTTTTGAAAGTAGACCTTTCAGTGGTTTTTTTTTTTGGGGGGGGGGAAGGACGGTGGGGGTGCGTCGGGTGAGTACGGGGTGAGGAAATTTAGGAAAGAAAATAGAGATCATTGATAGCGACATCTTAACGATATTTGTATATTTTGTTCTTTTCGATAAATCTTTATCCGACTTTCATGACATCATGACTTGCGCAGCTTCCCAGCAGTGTAAAGATATTTTGACCATATGCGGCAAGAGAATGACGTCAGATGGACGAATGGTTCAGCTCGTGGAGAAAAACTCAACTTATTCACGGTCAGCAGGGACGGCCTTTACCGCGACTTCGCCTTGGGTCCTCTGCGAGGAAAAACATTCACCACTGGTGGAACACGGTTACGTAGTGATCTCCAAGGCTGATTCGTTTCTCTTAGCTGACGTCACACTGGCACAATCTACCGTGGCAGTGTTTGGCAAATGGAGTACACATGAATGGATAGCGCCCTCACCGACAAGAACTGTCGCTGTATTTGATCCTGTTCAGATGGCTGTGTACTGGATTCATGACGAAACAAATTCGATATCTCGGACTTCTCTTACAGACAACACAACCCTAAGTATCACTGGAGGTAAGGGGAGAGAGAGTAGAAATTTGAATTACAAAGATTTTTTTTACTCTGCTATTACGGTTTGACCCCCCCCCCCCCCCCACCCCCGACAACGCGAATTAGCTCCATGAAGCTTGAAGTTGCATTTCGTGTTTTTCTTTTGTTGTTGTTGTTGCTGTTTTTCATTTTTAATCATCATTTAATGTCAATATATGTATATCACACGACTGGTTCTTATTTTCTGAAATATGATGCAATACAAAACAGCAGAACTAATGTTTTATATGCTCGTCTCATGAGGCTCAGAGCCCTTACAAACTTACAGAAATATGATCTAACCAAATGTAGAATAATGTTTATAAAAATTGTACGGTGTTTGTGTGTTTCGGAATGAAGAATCTTCGGAAAAATGAACCTTCTAGTATTTCATTTTCGGATGAACGAACCGTTGGCGTAACGAAAATCTTTCATCCTTTCAAGGTCTGCCGGGCAAAGGACTCGCCATAAATCTTGACCACTCTAATCACCACGTCTATGTGCTTAATTACGATAAAGCCGGTGATACCTCGACAGTTTTGCGTACTGGAAAGAACAGGGGTCCAGTACGTACTATTCTGAGGCTTCGTAATCGCGGTATGGTTCCAATGATGCGTCTTGACACCACGAGCAGGTAACTTCGAAGTTTCTGTATTATTTTGTGTGTTTCGTTTAGTTCTGAAGCCAATTCGTTGATATATTGATCACTTGATATTGTTAGCATTTCATCATCGCAATCAATACCCGTTTACTAGCATCATTTCGTCTTCTTTATTACAGCATTCGACTTCCACCATAATAGTGACTGCAAAATGGAAAATAAACGTATGCAGTGATTCTAAAACTTGAAAACTTAACTCAAGGAAACAAAAAAAAAAAACCCGATCTGAATATGAGACCTTAAGATCATTCTCAATAACACAAGATAATAGTTGGATGGTTTACGCATTGAATGACCGGTAATATCATGCAGATCATTTCATCATAAGAATTAGTATAGCCATAGGCCTATACAATCAAAGGATGACTCCGTTTGATTTCGTGCGTTCTTATGAATGTTGTATATTCAATAACTATAATGTCTACAATATCAATGTTTGTTTGATTTCTGCAGTGAAAAATGAAGAGCTTAATCCCAAAATGAGTTACATTGTAGCTCCATGCTCGTTAAAGGACAAGTTCACCTTCATATACATGTGGATTGAGTTAATGCAGCAATATTAGTAGAACACGTCAGTGAAAGTTTGGGGGAAATCGGATAATCTGTTCAAAAGTTATGAATTTTTAAAGTATCTGCACAGTCACTGCTGGATGAGAAGACTACTACAGTGTATCATGTCACATGCGTACAACACTATAAGGAAAATAAAAAGAGAATTTCACAATATTCTACTTTTTGAAAAAAAAAGTGCACATTTCCTCAACTCGTCACTGACGTATGTTAAAGGTGACATGATTTCCCCTTGACTTCTGAGAGTGGGAAGTCAAGTGTTCTTTTATTATGCAAGAAAAATGAAAACATGTTGAATTTTCTTTATATTTTCTCTATATCGTTGTACACATGTGACTTCACAAGCTGTAGTAGTCTTCTCATCCAGCAGTGACCGAGCAGAAACTTTAAAAATTCATAACTCTTAAGCGGATTGTCCGATTTTCCTCAAACTTTTGCTAATGTGTTCTATTAATATTGGTGCATTCATTCAATCCACATGTCTATGAAGGTGAACTTGTCCTTTAAGTTGAGTTCTTTCCTATTTAAGTTGTTACAAACACATAAAGAAGCGAAACTATCCAACATCTTTATTTTTTCAAGATCATTTCTTGTTATGCTACAAATAAGATGTTACTGGATAGGTTGTATGTTGCTATATCCGATGGACTTACTTTAAAATGCTTAAAATTGGGGTCTTTGGTCATTTTATTTACGATTCAACTCTTCAAATTTCTATAACTCTTATATACTACCTCTAACTCTAACTCTTTCTTCTAACCTCGTCATCAGGATGGTTTACCTGGTTTTCAATGACACGGTCATTGGTGTGGCATTCAACGGACGTAAGAAGGATACGATCCCTTTCACATCGATTTTCTTTGATCACAGCATTGAAATTGAAGGTATAGGAAACGGAACTCATACAAAGATAACTTTACATTGCAAAACAATGCAAAGGAAATATGTAATAGTGCAAATCCATGTTGACTTGTATCGATTCACAAATATACCCTGATCGTCACTTATAGGTAACCAAAGAAATATCTTATTTCAATGAAATTTCTATTGCTTTTCTTCAGATTACATGGATGCGGCAACAACAACAACAATCACAGAATGAACGAAAAATTTGAACCTGAAACGAGTGATGTGCCATTTTCAAACATTTCAAATTACCTACAATCAGATAAATCTAAATAGAAACTGTTTCACTGATACATCACTTATTGCAGGTAATAATCATGATATATCTCATTTGTATGTTCTTATGTTCTTTGTTTTTTAGTAGATTTAATCACAAATAGCCAAGATACATCAGAGGGACAAGAATAGAGTTTATTTTAAGATCAAGTTCATCATGTTCTATTAAAAGTCTGTGTACATCTATGTCCCTCTGTTTTTCTTTTTCATACAGATATGAACGTGTACCGTTGCGCTGCAGCTGAAGGCAAAGTAGGGATCTACATTATTGGTTCTGATAGAAGCGAAGGGGTACTGCATCTGGGCAGTACCGGAGCCTTATGGTGTTTTATTCGTCACTTTCGGGGCCCATTTTTCCTGTTGCTTAGCAGCAATGCCATGACAAACATGCAAAAAAGTTCCAGGTCAGACTTTGTACTTAGGACACGCAGTGGCATTCTGAAGCCGTTTGCAGAAAACCCCGACCTTTTTGAAAATGTGGTACAATTTGATGTTGTGAACGTTTTCATTTAATTGTCATGCAGGATCTATTTCTTAATTCAAGACTATTTGCAGTCTTTCAAATAAAAAGTCACCTGAAGCATGAAAACAGATGAAATATACAGGCATACTTCATATAACCATCATCATTGTGTGTGACCAGAGAAATAATGGAAACTGATATGGGCATCCCCCTCTTTGGAAAGCTGTATTTACCGAGTGATTTTTTTTTTTTTTTTTTTAATGTCGTTAGCATTGTAAAGATGGATTTTGATCATGTTGAACACTCATCCACACAAAACAAATAGAACTCATATCTGAAACTGTCGCATGAGAAAAACCAACCAACCAACCAGCACTTGCACAAAATTAATGGCAGAAGAGTGGGCGAGAAAAAAAAAATAAAAAAAAAGGGGGAGGGGGGGGGGGACGGGGTCAGAAAATGGCGGATCCCAGAGAATACTATGTAAATAAGATAAGTGTGCTGTATGATGTACGTCATAATGTCGTTGTACGTAGCACATAGATTACGTGTATAGTGACTGTAATACTGTATAATTGTTTTATGTACATAAACAGTTTATTGTATAATATGCAATTCATTTCGTGTTATTTCTTTTAGTGAAGTTGTGGAAATAAAATGAAATCTGCATGCATGTATATGTTATGTATATATACATATATTTATACAAATCTCTGTGCTCGATATATATGTATGTATGTATATATATATATACATATATATATATATATATGAAGGGTTTGTTTGCAAAAACCGATAAGTCCATTTTTGAAGATTTTTAAGTACGATCTCTGTCATACAGTACAAAATAATACCTTTTAAATGATATATTGGTCGCTACATATAAAGGTATATTTTTGAAGTTATGGTCAAAAGAAGCAAAAATTTTCTTTTTATTCTCTTTATTTTTCTTGACCTTTAATCGCAAATATCTCCATTTGGTAAATATGGACTTATCGGTTTTTGCAAACAAACTCTTCATATATATATATATATATATATATATATATATATAATATATTATGATTTTAATTTGTATATATAATGATTTTAATCAAGGCAATTGGCATTTAATGCATTTCTCTATTGTGACATTATTATTGCTATATATGTATATATATATATATATATATATATATATATATTCCTTCTATCCACATTATATAATAACTGAGTATATAACAATACCTATCAGTTAACCAATACAACATCAGAAAATCACAATCCTTTACAAACATTCTATCTTTTCCGTAAATACAGTCTCATTTTACATAAAACCCGGGTACAGATAAAGAGGGGATAATGTTTTGCCACTTAGAAATAAAACTGATAGGTATTGTTATATACTCAGTTATTATATAATGTGGATAGAAGGAATTATGTAATCATATATGTATGTATGTGTGTATATGATATTTATGTGTATGTATGCATGCATATGTACATGGATATATATGTGTATATATATATGCATATGTATATATATATATACGATCTCAATATGAATATATATAGATATGAATTATGAATAGATTAATAGATAGATTGATAGAGGTGTACACAGAAAAATTATACTGTGCGACACAATTTTGTTATATTATGTGGCAAGAGTATGAAAATTGTTTCAGTGATAATTTTGGTATATAAAATAATGTGTATATTGTATATTTCTGTGTTATGTACCTAGGGACAAGTGGCAACACACTATCCACTCTCTATTCACACTCTATCTGTACCCGGGTTCCATGCCTGCTATTTTGATTGTTGGTAAATCAGCTGTAGGGGTTAATGACCACGAGAATGTTCATTGTATCGTAATTGTCAACCATTCTTTATCTGCACTGACACGACTGACACACTTGTAACACTGAACCTAATTCTTTACACTACCCCACTCCTGCCTGACATGCACCACCGCACACAAACCTTCCCCCAATATCACATGATCACTCACATCCCGCCACAAGACAGCCACAAGACATCCAGGCAACGCAAACGTCTGCTTAGCAGGTAATCATATTATTTAGTTTATTTATGATATATGTTTGATAATTTTTTTGTATGATATGCTTGTATGCTATATATACTCACTATACACTCATTTCCAGTTATACATTGTTGAATGTGTTGCAAAGTGCCAAAAAATATTGCCAAGTATGTCATGTAACTATTAACTCATGCTCAACTTATATTTAATATATTGTGTTTATGACTTCAGATTTGTTATGCTCAAAAACATATATTTCGTTTCACAAACAGACATTAAAGCTGAGGAAGACCACGGTCGAAAGCTTCACAAATCTGCCGGTTTCATGCGACATCTTCTGTTATCTACATTGTCTCAACTATAATTTCACTTAAGATGACAGAGGCGTGCGGTAGGAATATCAGCATCATCACACTATATATATATATATATATATATATATATATATATATATATACAAATATACATATAAATTATATATATATATATATATATATATATATATATATATATATATAATATACATGTTTTACAGATACACATCTATCATAGATAGAAGAGGTATACATACACAGTGCAGGTATGTTTCAAATAAAACACAAATGTAACGTAATGAGAAATAGACAAAGAGATGAAAATGGCATGAATACTACTACTTTGTTTTGTTTGTGTGTGTGTTGTTGGGGGTTTTTTTTATACTTTATTGCTGTCTTAGACAAAACATTAGTGTACAACATCAATTTCAATCAGACCATATTCTCTGGCTGGAATTTACTGTATATACAAACATCTTTTCCCTCTTTATCTTTTTTTTTTTCTCCCTACTTTATGGACAGAGACTTGTTAGTTTCAACACTAGGCTAGCCAGGACAGTTTCTCTAATTAGCAAACTTGAAAGTGTGAAGTTCATGTTGATTCAGTCTTCTCTTTTTATGCAGTAATTTCAGTACGCTACTGTTTCAGATCTTTCATGGAAATGTTAGATCCCGGATACAAAGAATCACAGATGTTTGAGATCACTTTAAGATCTTTATTTCTTTCCAAATTATCTGAATGTTAGAGTACAATTGGATGCTTCAACATTAAGGATCTCAATCTTGATCTTTTTCCCCTAAAAATTGACATCAAATCTATTTTCATCTTACAGCAGAGTGAATCGAAGAAATTGTGCAGTGCAGAAATTTTCTCAACAGGACATACGTATGACTGAACAGGAAGAAAATGATGGTCATGATGGTATGGCTGACAGAACAAAATAAAACAACAACTAGAAGCAACTTTGATAAAAATGTAAATCGAGGAGCTCATGATTGTGACTCCAATCCTTGCATCCAATTCAAACCCCTACTCTGGGTGCGCATCACAATGTGGGAAACCACGGCAACAAGTGATAAAATGCTATCAGCACTCCCTGACTTGCATTGCTGTAGCTTCCCACTGATTACGCAGCACATTAACGAATCCCCAAGATCACTCATTAATACATGTAGTCATTTTGAAGCATTCTAGGTAAATTTACGGACATCACTGACTGATAATAAAAATCATTCTTTTAGCAAAATAAAGTAGTAAAATCGAAATTGTATCAATTCATAAACAAAAAATAGAGAAACAGATAGCATTTGCAGATGCTACCTGTTTTATCTTGTAATGCAAAAAAAAATCAAATAAACAAACACACACTCAACGCTACACAATATATAAAACAACACCTTTTTTCAACATAGAATAAGATTCAAATACAGTGTTAATTTCAGTCAGGGTTGGATTATCATGAAACCTTGCTCACTGCCTATAAAACACTGTATGTGTCAGGAGATCTGCAGTTCACTGTGCAGAAATACATTCTTTATTCACACAACAAGGTCTGCTCTTTCTGTACATACACATGTAGTGCATTGTGAATGGAGTTGATATTTTTTTATTATTATTATTATTATTTTTTTTTTAGAATTGCTGCCCAGCAGTACTTGATTAATTTCTTGATGTCATTTTTGTTTACGCAAGGTGCAGACATAAACAATTAGTCTGCCTTGGAACTTCCTTTCTGAAACTAAAAAACAACAAATAAACAAAGTCAAGATGGAGAAAAATTATTTGGGTTGAAAAAGTGCTAGTAGATTATGAAACATTTCACCTTGTTTTGTCTTACTCGGTAACTCCAAAACCATCATATATAACACTATGCAAAATTATGTGTAGTTTACTTCCCCATAACTTCCAGAAGTTTAAGCATGCAGGCACACTACCAACAAAACTATAGGCCCTATATAGTTTCAGTAATGGAAAACTACCCGTAGTTTTGGTCTCTTAAACATGCTCCACACTGGCAAAAACCGCATGCCCACCTTGAATATCTAATTGCAAACGCGTAAAAGCATACAAAAGAATGTGCAGTGTGTGTTAACAACAAGAAATGGATCTAGTATAATCACATGAATAACTTTTTAAGGTTTCAGCCAAGCATGTTAGCAATACACAAAACTACGCATAGTTTCACAGAAAGTGAGAAAAAATTTCCCAAGTGCATACAGTTTTACAGGTACAATCAACCTTGCTTAACCCGTTGAGGATGAGTCCCGAGTATACTCTGGCAAGTGTCTATGGGAAATGCATGTTGTAGCAAAATCCAACCGTCATCAATTTATGGTTAAGTCCACCTCACATAAGTCGAATAATCACCTTATTACAGCCAAAAGGTACTTCAAGTCCTCTTCTCTTGACCTGGTATATTCTACGGATTTTTATTCCTTGAAAGTCGAATTTTCTCTAAGGCGAAACTATTTTTCCAGTCCAAATAGATTGGACTTAGGCAAGGTTGACTGTATCTTCTTGAGAAGCTTGTGGTCACACTGGCCAAACTATGGGAAGCTAAACACAGGGTAGCCAAGCAAGACTTGTTTTGTGTAGTGTGACTGCGGCTACACTTGCAGTATAATGCCTGCAAGAAAAACTAATCGTAAAACCAACTACAAATGAGTTGCTAGTGTAACAAGCTTACTGTGGTCTCTATAATTTGTGACTCCACAGAACCAGACAGGCGGAAATTATTCAGAGGTCGACTTTGGGAGGTAGTTGTGCTGACATTCCCTACATGTTTCCTGTCTAAATGAACACTACTTTTCTCCAATCCTGGTGTGCATGAAATTTCTTTTCCCTGGAGTTGACTTTACTGTGCTTACAACTGTACCCTGCACAATTTCCTTACTTCACACTGTAGAAAACAAGAAATACAAGAAATGTCTGTATGTACAGCCAAACATGTGCTACCATACAAGAGATAGGAGTCCAGGGCCCCGTTGCTAGAAACTTTGCGTTTAAACGCAACTTGCAACTGATTGTCACTGGCCAATCAAAATCATTGTTGCATGCATGTCTTCTTAATAGGGCAGACCCTGAGCCAATCAGAACGGTTGTTTCAAAATTAGCAATTATTTGCAATTGATTGCAACTTTCTTGCAACGGGGCCCAGATTGCTTGTCAAATTTTTGCAAGTCATGATTAATATTACAACTGTCCTGAGAATATCAAAACAAATTAAAGCTTAATTAACCAAAGGAGTAATTGGGCATCATACATGTACTAGCCTTTTGACAGTGTTAACCCTAACTAGGCCGGGGGCCTCCGAGGCCCCCCCTCGACGTTACGCGCGATGTATCGCAATCGCAAAAAGCTATCACCGCGACGTTTCATGACTTTTTTCTTTCGAGTCTTGCGCATCTTTTGACACCAAATTTGCGACGCCCGGGCGCGCGGTTCCGAAGTTACGCATAAATATGTACATGCATGTCAGACCAAAAATTGCTCAAAAACGTGAATTCGTGTACAATTTCAATGCAAACTTTGCTTGCAGGCAAATTTCATAAAAGCATAATTAATTTGGTGTTTTATTGATTAAAATCAATGAATAACATATTTTCTTGTTTGGAGCGATGTCGCGAACAAATTTCATCGAAAAAACAATGAAAAACATAAAGTCGAAAAACAAAGAAATACATAAGAAATTCAAAAAAACAATAAAATACTTAAGAATTTTTTCTGATATCACAATTTTTTTTCATTACATTTGCTAAGGACACTAAAAAGAATATTTACACAAAAAATGTGCCTGTTTTGAGCTTTATTTTGTGATTTATACCGAATAGTCTGATTTCATGCATCATTATGCATAAATTAGCATAATCTAGCATAAATGATAATTTTTTGAAAAATTAACTTCATGGTATTTTAGATTACTCATAGGCAATGTGTGTGCCAATTTTCGTCGCGATCGCGCGGTCGACGGCCGAGATCTGGAGGGGGGGCCTGGGAGGCCCCCCCCCCCCCCGGCTCTATCAACTACCTAAATAGCCCGGCCTAGTTAGGGTAAAAATGTATGAAACACTGCTAGGGAAAGAAGAATAGACAAAAAGAGTACACACTGATTCATTACAGCTAGAAATTTAAAGTGGTTGCCGTTTCACACAAGCCAATATTGATCTTGTGTCTTCAAAACATGTTTCACTTACAGTCACCACTGGCCAAAACTAGTGCATGTACACACGTACACATTGTCCAATATGTCCTAGGCTACAAGAGTTAAAGTAAAGAGAATTATAAAGAGAATTCAACAAAGACGGTCACACACATTCCAATCTTTTCCGCACAATTACAGAATGTCATGCAAGATAAACAAAACATTAAAACACAGATGTAAGAAGACATGTATAACACATTACACAAGTGATGGAATCCCATTTTCTTGCCTCATTTTTTTCCATTAAGCAAAGAATTCAGTGGATGAATAAATAAAAAGTATGGCAGAAGTTACGTTTAGACGGTGATCGTTAACCTCCCGGATAGCTATCTTCAAGAATAAGCTCTGTTCCCCTTACTACGACGCGCGTTCACAAGACAAAGCTCATCCTCGAAGGTAACTATCCTCAAGGATGTGCTCACTGCCCCCCACAACTACACTTTCCTACTAGTTCGTTCTATCTACAGACACGATGCTACGTAACAATGAATGGGGACCCCCCGTAGCTCGGTGATAGAGCGCTAACCCTGAGATATCTTGTAGATTGCTAACTTCGAGCTAACTTCAAGTTAGCTATCAACGAGTGCGTCTACACAGTACTTAACTGCAAGCTTATCCTCGAAGACAGCTATCCTCAAGGTTAAGGATGACCATCTGAACATAATTTCTGTCTTTATTGACATCAGGGAAATGGGAAGAAATTATACAAGAAGACATAAGGCAAGACCACTTTATGTGACAGGTTGAAATTTTGTCTCTCAGAGAAACCCAAGTTACATTCAGATGGTGATCCTTACCTTCGATGATAAGCTCGTAGTTAAGTATGGGGAGCCAAGTGTCGCAGGGTCTCTTTCGTCACAAAATCCATCATTTTGTCACAAAATTACAATTTTTGTGTCAAAATGACAATTTCGTCCACAAAATTGTAATTTCTTTGAGGAAATTGTTATATCGTTGACAAAGAAAACAAGAAATTGATGTTGTCACTTGTCAACGATAAAATAATTTTGTGATGAAGTGACTGATTTCATGATGAAAGAGACCATGCGACACTTGGCACTCCATACTTAACTACAAGTTTATCCATGAAGTTAGCTTACACTCAAAGTTAAGGATCAACGTCTGAACATAACTAGGCTCAATGACTGTGATCTAAAATTTGAGTGTGCACTTGACTACTCTATCACAGGTACCAGAAGTTGGACGCACACTCTACTACCAGCATCATTTGTTTATGAACAAATGCAGTTCAGCAGTGCTCAAGGCATTTCATACTCCTATGAAAACAGATTAACTCTACACAATGGGTGCACAAAGAACAATCTGTATGAATATTCATCACTTCTTTTGCCAGCCACCCTGAAAAACATTTGAAAGTTACCATGATTCAACAGTGCAACATTGCAGTGCCGCACATACATTTGCAGATGCGGGAACCACCAAACTTTAATCAAATTGACTCTTTTGACAAGACAGCATACCCTCTTTGCAGGTCTACCAAATTGTTGTATAAATAGTCAGAACAGCTTGCAGGTTTCTACAAGTGGCTTTAGGAACAGTCACTTAGCAACCTCCTCTGAAATGCCAGTTTCTCTGCGTGTCTTTATTTTGAACCATTACAACACAGAGTTCTGTGTCAGAAGGTAAAGTTGAACATGAAAACTAACATGGAGAAGAATTTTGATAGTAATCCCACACCAATTGCAGTACACAACATTCACGGTTGAAGTATTGTAGGTAATGACAAAGGAGCATACTCATCTCATTACAAGACAATCACGCTTATGTAAAAAAAGTAAAAACAAAATGATGTAAACCAACCACACAAAGACTTGGTTTCTCCAGCAATACTGCACCATACATGAGTTCGGAGTTCCACTCTGCGCATGAGCAGAAAAAAGGTCATTCGGACCAACAGGCACGTTGGTTTTTAAAGTCACTGGGATAAGCGTCTGTGATGTATTATAATGTATAATGATTATTCATGTAAGCCTTATAAATGCTGCTTGCCAGCACATCCACCTGACAGCAAAAGTGGTATTTGGCAATATCGATAGAAAGAGTTTGTTCTTACATTCAATGTAAGATAATGAAATGGATGCTTTCCCAAGTGTTAATTGATGGATCATTCTGGTCATCTGGTCTATGCGAGTTCATTCTTTGTTTAAGCAGGATTGACGAATACCATAAATGTGTAAATCGTTACATAAAGCTTATGCATTATGCTTATGACATGAAAATGCATGTTGCAATTAGGAACAACATTCAATACATTGTACATTGTATTAAAACGGTTATATTATTTTTCAGGGCTTAACTCTGTTTTGTTCTGTGCTGGGTTTTTTTCTTTCTTTTATTTATGTCATCTCATAAAATGAGAGGAATTTCAATTCTAAGGTGGTTCTTTCTAATCCTATCTACTCCCTCAATTCTCAGTTGTGGTTAGCGTCACTACGTATCCTTGTGCTCAAATTTTCATTCTCGGGCAAAAGATTGGAAGATTATACAGTCCTTTCTCCAACAACAAATCCAATTTAAGACCTATCTACATTTTACCTCCTCATACTAATTTGAGGTAATAACATAGACTCAAAGAATCAAACTTCAGGGCATCAAAGGGGGGACAAATATACAACAACACTCTATGAACAAAGCATGCTTCAGAGATGTATAAAATGTGAAAAAATATGTATAGCTTCAACAGAAAATACAAAGAATTTTGTTGTCAGTTTAGATGATTTGGATGGAATACTTGTTTAAGCATCGACATACATACTCAATTTAGGGGTTCTTCTCTGTCTGTAATATCTGGAAAACTTCAATGAAATGACTTGTGAATACTGAAACTGATTTAACGAAATAGATTATCTCAAATCACAGAGACATGGTTACAAAATATACAAACGCAAATACAAAACATGGGCAAGAAATAAAGCATAAAAGGTATATACTCAATGCTGGGGAACTCTGAGAGAAGAATTGAAGAGTTTGAATTGAAAACAGATAAATGTCGTTTTAAATCTTTTTAAAGGTAGGTCATCATCAAATATAAAAGAATACAATTTTTTAATGATTCTGAACTTGTTACATAACAAGAAATATTATTGAAAATAAAATTATCACATATGCTATGATTACTTCCTTTGTTTTTCAGCAGATTTAATCTCTGTATCTCAAATTAATAAAAATGGATAAACTAGTTTTTGCATTTAAACTCTCCAATTGCAATTAAAACGAGACCTTTTTTCTTATATCCAAAAGAAGGAAATATACCAAAATCTTCTGTTTATTCTTTGGTATGACTCACACAAACACCAGCATTAAAACAGACTTGGTGTTACTCCAGGACTCACACAAACACCAGCATTAAAACAGACTTGGTGTTACTCCAGATCAAAGTATAATTTGAATCAGAGTTCCAGAGGATTGCACAATAAACCAACATGGTATAAAGTGTTTAACACCTTGCAACACTAGCCATTGGAGTGTCTAATTAATACATTATGCTGTGGTACACTATACTGTGGAGGCCATACTGTATGGGCTGAAATTTTTGAGGTGGTTTTATTTTTGTGAATTTCACAAATTGCCTTTCAATCGTGACAATTTAAAAGCACAAATATAAAAGTGTGTGAAAATATAATTTCTATAAAAAAAAATAATAATGAATAAAGTAATGCCAACACTGGATCGGGCTTGATCGATTGTCTTACAAGTCCAAATTCAGGGAATACCATGACAAGAACCCTTTAATGAAGACTTAACATTGTCAGCAAAATGGCCTCATTGCAAGAGTCCTAGTGGTGAAGATTAGAGCATTTCTATTCTATGCATGATTTTAGGTTGTTTGCAAACTGTAGGGCAACTGTGTGATCACATCACCAAATGACTACACTGCATGTACTGTAAAAAGAGTGTTTCGAAAATATTTCTTCAGATTGCAATTACACGCATTTAGAACGAGGCCTCTGCCAGATGACTTCATGTGACAGGATACTTCATCATCTTAAGATGAATGAGTTGATGTATCACCAAATATAGTGCTATTTTATGATAACTTTTCTTCATATTTAAGAAATTCTGAATTGATTTGCAATTAGGGGCTTCAACCAGTACAGGGCAAATATATCTACAGGTGACCTGACTAGTTTTGTGATAGGAAACGCTTGAGACGCAGGCATCAGCAAAACTTTTAACGCGAGAGTCAATATGGACACCCATACTCCAGTGTCTTGTGGAAGTTTGCCAAACATGAGACAATAAACAATATTGAAAGTGCATCTGAATGCATGCACATGTGTGTGTAAGTGGTTTTTTTTTTTCTCTCATCAGCTTGCTGAACCAAATCTATTAAAAGTAACAAATGGTTTACCAAATGTTACCATATTTTACTACACAGTGTGCAATACATCTGTTTACCTGCACTTATTCCAGCAGTAAGAGGTAACCTACTGTACACTCCTACAGACTGGCAGTTTTGTTTTGTTTTCCAGACAAGGACACTGAAGAGAACTTTGCACATTTTGTTCTCACAGAAATCACTCGAGAGCAAAAAATGATTCACAAACAATTACCAAACATCAAATTTCATACCTGCTTACTTTGCAGATGTGACTATCACAGCTTCAAAAATAGTTTATACAATGCAGACAGCGAAGAATCTTATAGAATACACATACCAATGTACGTATTATAAAGCAGTTGTGGATTCAGCCATCTTCACGTACACATCTTTGTTAAAGCATGTCGAAGCAAAAGGTTTCCTTGGCTTTGCTATTAAAGAAATAAATAATCTTGTAAGACTTTTGACCTTTACACTAACTAAGAAGGCACTTTCCCTCATGGCATTTAACTTTCTCTCTCTCTCTCTCTCTCTCTTCTTAAAGATACAAAACATGCACATCAATACAATCAAACTAGTTTCATTCTTCCTTTTTTTTCTGTTACTTCATACATAATACCTCTCATCAAAACGAAGACGTACATAACTGAAAGAAGAAGATTCACACGATTCCAGCGAAGCCCATTACTTCCAAATGTCCACTTGAATTGAAGAGCAACAAATTCTTGTATACTATACATCGACAGAGAGCTCAGAAATGTCCATGTTCATCTGTACAGCTGTGCACTGCCTCTACCTCCCGGCCAACAAGAAGAGGGTCCGCTCTGAAGGGAGGAGGCGAGCTTGCGGGAGTCGGACAAAAATACTGGCAGTGGATGTTTTTTTCTGCAAGCTCACACAGTCCCACATGCTGCAGGCGATTTGCACTGTCTGCACATGTTCTTGTTCCACTGCAACTGATTCTACCCATACATGGATGAATCTTACACCCTCATTAAGGTGACGCTTGATGTCGTCCCCATGACATGCAGCAAAGGGAGTGAATATGAAAGATCTCCTCCAATGATTTGCACTTCTCTTTAGTATTTCGTAATTGCTTCATAACCATCTTCGTGAAAGCAACTACTCATATCTTTCCCCGCGCTAAAGATCTGTACACTTGGGTGTAGAAATTCTGCAGAATGTGTAGACAATTTACTCTGCTGTGCTGTGTGTTGCTGTTTTTCACTTTACGCGACGCCCCATCTGGAAGGACATAAAAAAATGAAGAAAAATCGCCATCTCTTTCTTGAAAGTCAGTGAGATGAAGCAAGCGACCCAACGTGGCATTTTCATCTAGTCGTTGTCATCACTCTACTCATCGTCACTCTCATCTTCCTCCTCATCTAGGCTATCCTCCTCCTCCTCGTCCTCCTCCTCCTCCTCCAGCTCATCATCCGTATTCTCCTCATCGCGTGGATTCGCCCTGCCCTGCTTCTTCTTCGCTAGCTTCTTCTTCTCCAGCTGCTCTGCAGAGAGGGGCATCTTGTGCCTCTCCACCAGCGGGTAGATGTGATGGATGGCTGAGTTGATGTTACCAACAGAGGGTGCTGCAGAAATTAAGAATCAAAGATCACATGATAAAACGTATCCAATTTCTCCTTATGGCATATAAATGTAAACATTGCTAACCAAAAAATATACCTTTTATACAAAGGTACAATGAAAGACCAATAAAATCCAAGAATATTTACCATTTACTATTCATAAATTCTTCCTCCATCTTGACACCAATATGTACTTTACTTTTCCACTAGACTTTCTCAACTGCAAAAAAAAAAATCCCCAAAACAAAACAAACAAACCCAAAACCCAACAACAACACTGTGAACAAATTCATTTGCTCTCTTCACATATCACAGCCAAGGTGTAATATGTACCTCACAGGGTGTTGAGATACTTGAAGAATATTTGTTCACGAACAGTACCCAGTGGACACTATCAGATTTTTCTTTTCAGTAAAACTTTTCAGGTCTGGCATTTTTTTCTTTTTCAGTAAAACTTTTCAGGTCTGGCATTTTTTCCCCACAGACATAGAAGCATACAAACTAGATTTTATTTCATGATATTAAAGAAACAATTTTTGCTTTGTTTGGTGCCCCAAGATGGGGGAAAATTAATGAGGAGAGGCGACTTCAGTAGACATGTGATTTTACCCCTGCTTGAGGTCAACATACTCTAAGACACAATATTTTCATGGCATGAAATTTTCACGAATGGGAGCCGACGGCCTTATTCGCAGCATGAATTTTTCATGAGTTGCCTCTAACATTCAATGCATATAATGTAGACAAGATATTAAGCGTGCATTCTAATTTTGTAAAACTCGGCTCTCGCAAAATTCACAAAATTAAAATGCACACAAACATTCCTCATTTTACAGTATGCTGCAAGACAGAGCTGGAGTTCACACAAAGGGGTTGACATACTCACCGGTCACTGTTATGCTTCCAGTCGAAAAGATCTTCAAGGTCGCTTTGGGGTCACGTAGTCTGTAGGTCACTGCTGGGTGGAGCTCTGGCTCATAGCTTTGTTTCAAACACAACACAAGAAGAAGAACATACATGTAGTATAGACTGAATTTAATAGGACAATTCCTCAAATTCATGAAATTCTTCCGTCGAGGTGTTTTCATTGCAACTGATTGACAAATTGCCCTACGTCGACGTGAATAATAATAATAATTTCATGAATTTGAATAATTACGCAGTACCCGCTGCATGCTATAAGGATTAGAACCAACACTTGCTGTCGGGCGAAAGCTCGGTGGTCTAGAGGAGATGACGCCTGTGCGGTGATCAGGAGGTCGTAGGTTCGAATCCTGCTCGAGTATGTACGCCCATGATTTTTTATCATGGCTACTACTAAAACACTGATCAATTCGGTGTTTATTCACGTCGATGTAGGGCAATTTGTCAATCAGTTGCAAGGACAATTCCTGCTGCTAAACATTACAGAGGGAGAGATACTGGTACAGATACAAATAGAGTGCCTATTATTGCTTTTTAAGGGAGAATGAAACCCAAATGTAAATAATCATTGATTGAGAAACTATGGCAATATCAGTAGAACACATCAGGGAAGTTTGAGGAAAATCAGACAATGAAATCAGACAATCTGTTTAAAAGTTATGAATCTGTGGTGTGGGATGGCGCTTCAATGGCAATAAAAAGGATCACACCCGTTTCCGAAGCATCACCTACCTCGCCAGCCGTGGGTGCTCCTCGGAGAAGTCCCTGATTCGGATTGCAAACGGCATCGAGGTAGTGCCCAGAACATTGACTACCTTGTAATTTGAGAAGCGTACCTTTATGAAAAACAAAGAGATATAAGTGTCAGTTTCATCTTATTTCTGCACTTTTCCATGAAAATCATACATGAATGAATGGTAGGCCTACAACATGAGCCAGAACAAAAAATTATAAGATGAATTCATCATGTTCATCTTTGAAATATTTGAACAAATACAATGAAATCAAAGAAGTCATGATACACTTATTGTATTTCTAGTTTGAGAGAGAGAGAGAGAAAAAAAAAGGCAGGACACTGCCATCTTAACCCTAAAAGGGCCGGGGGGGCGGAATCCGCCCCCCCCCCCTGACGTTTCGCGCTATAATTCTGTAACGTGAGAAGGCCTCGTCGCGAGGTTTCTTGACTTTGTTTGTTCCAAGTCTCGTGCAACTTTTGAGACCAAATTTGCAACGTCCGCACATACTTTTGTGAAGCCACACCCATTTTTGTTACAGAATGTCGCCCCAAAACAGGCACAATTTTGTGTACATTTTCTATGGAAAACACTGCTCTGTCATGAAAGTCATAAAAACCTGATTATTTTTACAATTAATCACTGTCATTGATTAATTTTGTGCTAATTAAATGTATGGTAGAAAAGTGGTCAGTGACAATTTCTAATGAAAAAAAATTGTAAAGAAAAAACAAAAGTTGAAAAACAAAGAAATACATAAGAAATTCTGAAAACAATAAAATACATAAGAATTGAAATGACTTTTGGAAGTTTTTGTGACGTACAATTGTTGAATATGCTAAAACAGAGCTACAGATCAAAAATTAGACTCTCAATGCTTTTAATTAGGCTAAGATATGATCTTGAGCTTAATTTGCATAAATTAAAATTAGAAATTGATTGTTTCAGAAAATCTTATGACAAATCTTGTAGATCTTGTAGTGGGGGGGGGGGGGGGAAATCCCCCCGGTCTGAGCATAGCCAAAAAAGCCCGGCCCTTTTAGGGTTAAAGGGATGGTACAGTATTGGTGGAGATGAGAATTGGGCTTTTAACTTTTTGCAAGATACCAAGAAAACACTTATGATATACACAATGTAGTACAGAGTATACCATTTTAAGAGGAATTCAAAGTCTAATTGATGAAAATCGGGTTTGGAATGACTGAAACATCCAAAACCAAAGTAAAACAAAGCGATCGTAATGAAGTGTGGGTCCCACACTTTATTAGAATCGCTTTTTTTTTTATATCTCAGCCATTTCAAAACCAATTTTCATCAAATAAACATTGAATTCCTCATAGAATTACATGCTCTTTCATATTTCATAAGAGGTTTCTCATTATCTCACCAAATAATGTTAGAAACCTAAAATTGGGTCTCAACCAAAACTATACGATCCCTTTAAGCCGTTGCATAATAGTGAGGACATCCTGAGAAAAACAACAACAAATAAATGAACAAAGAAAGGCTGACTTTGCAATCAAATTTCTATAAATACATTGATGATTTGCCTTAACCCTAACTAGGCCGGGCTATTTAGGTAGATCATAGAGCCGGGGGGGGGCCTCCCAGGCCCCCCCTCCAGATCTCGGCCGTCGACCGCGCGATCGCGACGAAAATTGGCACATACATTGCCCATGATGTAATCTAAAGTACTACGAAGTTAGATTTTCGAAAAATTGTCATTTATGCTAAATTATGCTAATTTATGCATAATGATGCATGAAATCAGACAATTTGGTATAAATCACTAAATAAAGCCCGAAATGGGCACATTTTTTTGTGTAAACATTCTTTTTAGTGTCCTAAGCAAATATAAGAGAAAAAAATTGAGCCATCCAAAAAGATTTCTTAAGTATTTTATTGTTTTTTTAATTTCTTATGTATTTCTTTGTTTTTTCGACTTTATGTTTTTCATTGTTTTTTCGATGAAACTTGTCCGCGACATTGTTCTGAACGAGAAAATATGTTATTAGTTGATTTTAATCGATAAAACCCCAAAATAATCATGCTTTCATGAAATTTGACTGTAAGCACAGTTTCCATTGAAATTGTACACGAATTCACGTTTTTGAGCAATTTTTGGTCTGACATGCATGTACATATTTATGCGAAACTTCGTAACCGCGCGCCCGGGCATCGCAAATTTGGTGTCAAAAGATGCGGGAGACTCGACAGAAAAAAGTCATGAAACGTCGCGGCGATAGCTTTTCACGTTAGCGATACATCGCGCGGAACGTCGAGGGGGGGGCCTCGGAGGCCCCCCCCCCGGCCTAGTTATGGTTAAGCAAAGAAAAAAAGAATGTGAGAGAATTCTAATCCTTCCTTTAGTTGGGACTGGGTCCACATTGCAAGAAACCACTGGGCACTGGAGGTTTAAAGAAATATGTGTTGCAAAAATTTGTGACAAGCTACCTACAAAGCAAACATTACGTCGAAGATCAATTACAACTTACTCATAATACTTTCATACATTACATTGTACAACCAACAGCACAGTCTCTAGCTGCTGCAGTTGTTCTACAACTTTGGAAGTTAGAAGGTGTGATGTGTAAGGGCCTCGAGCTACAGTCATCTCCGTATTATGACCTTATGCTGAAAGTATGGTGAAAGGGGCCATAGCCTAATATTTCCAATAGGATCTAACATTAGAACATATGCATCTAGAGCTTCTCACTGGTCATAATATAGTGCAGCTGATAAAAGTTGAAAAGATACAGATATGTATACTACGGACAAAAATATGCTCTAACAATAGCTAACAGCACAAGAAATTGTCAAGCGATTACCATGTGACATGGTACTCTCTAGCTACAAAAATAACAACGATAAAAAATGTCTTACAGTGAAGCCGATTCTCTGCAGGGCTCTAGCACACTTTCGAGCCGTCTTCTTTGCACTGTATTCACTGAAATATGGAGGAACAAAAAGTAAGATGATTGGTACAATGTAAAAGGCAACCTTTGTGGCTCATAAATGTTGAGGTACATTGGTTTGCTCATCCCCTTCACTTGACTCTTGTCTGAACTACCTGCCACCATGTCATATTCACTGAGCAACTTTTCTTGAAACCCTCAGTTTTGATTAAGCTTTATGCAAAGAAAATAGTAACACCTAAGCAGCATGAATCAACTGGACCTCGCTACACTACTGTACTGATGCTTACAGAGTAAGGTTTCTTAAAACCCTCCAAGTTTTAATCATCTGTGCTAAGAAATCATTCAACTCCATGCATTATGAGTCGACTGCAGCTCAACACACTGCTGTGTTTGACCACAGCATACATTTCATGACATTTCATTGAACTTTATGTCCCATGTAAATGCACTGAGTAACTGCAAAATGCCTTCATAACTGAGGGTCCTTATTTTAAATTAATGAATTGATTTCATACACTAATAACAATCCCTTGTGTTTTACAATTACATTGCTACCATTTCGGAAATTCCATGATTTTCTTATCCCATGTTTGATCTTGTTTAAAATTATAGCATTCTATTCCTGTGATTTCAATTTACAATTCATCGAAATGGAGTGGAACATGGAGAGGCGGTGAACTTTAACCCGTTGAAGAAGGGCTTATTTTGCCACAAGACGCAATTTCCCAAAGACACTTGCCCGAGTATACTCGGGACTCGCCCTCAACGGGTAAAATGGGACAAGATGGTATATGACTAACCTGTCGTTCCCCGTGATTGTTATCTTGCCAGAAGACCAGATGGTGGCAGTGGCTGGAGGATTACGGAATCTCATGTTGACTTTCTGAGGATGAAAGGATATGAAACGGAGGAAGGGGCTAATTATAGTCAGCGATGCTATAGTAGTATCATGTTCCAACAGGGAAAGTCCAGACTTTGGAAGTCATGTTACCTATCGTCTCATGAAGTTGTTTGCTGCCACTAATATTGCTCTCCTTGGAAAAAAGTGTGGGTCCAAATTCTTTTACTATTGAACCAAATTGAATGAAATGTTCACTTGTCTGCTCATTTGATATTCTGCCATTCCTAAAGGTCAACTGAAAATAGACTGGGTGTTCACTTTAAAGGTACTGTTTACAATTCTCGCTATCGCCAATGACGTAAAAAGTACGCGGATGTGGCTTTTTCGTCAAGATTTAGTGCACTTGGTAGCAAGGGCACTTCCGGCGCGGAGCATCAATTTGCACAACGCTAGCGTGCGCGTACGTGTACCTTACCTATAGCGCCGCGCCGACCACGGATACTAGTAGTACAGTAGGCGGCTGTACCGCCCGAGCAAGCGAGTGGCCAGGCCTGTCATACTCGTACACTGTAGTCGAGTCCCCGCCGGCGGCCGGCCTTGCATTAGCATGCACCGCTGCACGCAGCGCATAAGCTAACACATACCGGTACAGCGTACTGCTTGATCATGCGATCGATGTGCAGATCACAGATCAGTCATCTCTGCATACGCTGAAAATATGCTGGAAAATATTCACCGACCTGGATATCGTCATAGAATGCCCATCTTTTTTTTATTTGTTCTCTGTCGAAATGTCGCGAACACAATCGGGAACGAACAGTGATCTCAAACTTATCCTGTCTCCGAAGCAACTTCTTCCAAGTAAGTACAGTGTACGTACAATGTACGTATAGGCACTAGGCCTACTACATAGTGCTACTACATGTACCACTACTAGTAAGTGCACGTACTGCGCTGTGGAGTCACCCGCAAACTTCACCCACGCGGCCACGTCACGTCTCGCATGCCAGTAAGGGTCCTATTTCTGCAGATTTTTTTCATTTATTGTCATGCGAACAACACATGGCAGCTTCGCAGCAACAACCAATAGTCATATTAACAGCAATTTCGTAAGAATTGAGAAATTTTAAATCATATTACAGCTGTAATTCAAGTCGAGAAAACAGGAAGTACACGTAGAATACGGTCGGTTGTGTGTGTAAATAGCATTAGTCACGTATCACGCGCGTACGAACGGAAGTGATTTTGCTACCGGACTATCCCATAATGCACCGTAAATGACGCTTAAATCAACATCTTGGTACTTTTTACGTCATTGGCGATAGCGAGAATTGGGAGCAGTGATCTAAAAAAAAAAAAAAAGAGATTTCACATTCGATGCAAATGTGTAGGGTCAGGTGTATTACAAAACATCCTACAATATAAAAAATTCACAATAAAGCCTAAGATATAAGGAGATATCACTATTTTTCTCAATAACCATAACCATAACCATAACCATAATCTTAAAGCATTTTTTATCATAACCATTGTTCACATTTCGTTTATTTACTATACTTAACATTGATTATACCGATTCAAATTTTTACATTGTTTGTTTCTATCCCTGACTCACATTTTACTTTGAAGCACTAAAGCTAGGATTTTGTTTCATCTACAAATGGTAAATTATGCCTTTAAGCTAATATATCTGGCTAAAAACCACAAAATGACTTGTACCGTTACATTAAACGGATGTAAAGGTTTTGATTTGCTTTGAGAAAGAAAGGAGGCACACCACATCAAGAGAGCAACGTGCACTTCCTCACCCCGTACTCTCTCCTGTACTCCACATTTGCGCCAAACTGTCCGATTTTCCGCAGGTTGAGATGACACTTGACGCTGAAGGAACACACAACATTGTTGATAAATATGTCCACTCTTGTCTTGTCATCCTCTCCCTCCTCGCTCTCTTCCGGCCGTTCCATCCCTTCAACTTTCTCCCCTGTGCCATTGTCTTTGGCCCCAACCACATTTGCACTTTCCCTACGGTCATCAGCACTGGATGGCAGGACGGATGCGCTGCAACGATGGACACTCTGCACGGTGCTCGGGTCTCCCTGAGTTGACGCTTCAAGTCCTGGATTGGCCGCGAGGACCTGGGAGTTTGAGCCCGGCATGCTGCCAAACATAGACGGAGTGGCGGCGATTGCACCCGAATTCATGCTCTCCAGTTCACTTGCTAAGTCTTTGAATGTCAGCCTCAAAAAGAGTTTTGCAGGGGCTACGACCAATGCGATGCTTGACTGAAGTGCATATTTTTTCACCTCTAACCTGTGATAAGAAGGGATTTTTAGGATTAAGTATATTTTCAAGCATACACTTCACCAAATCAATGTATTTTTTAGAAAAAAAAAAGTAAATTGTTGATCCTTTTCTTTCGTGGTGCATGCATAGAAGTTTAAAAATCATGAATCAAGGAAAAGTGAGTGATGATTAGACTTTCCAGTAGGTACATTTGTACATTTTTTTTTTTTTTTTTTTTTTTTACATTTAGCAGGGTGCTACATAACTTTATTTTACCACTTGCCCGATCGGGCAAGCAGATTTTCAAACTTGCTGCAAAACACTTGCCCGAACATTAATTTTACTTGCCCAAAAAGAAAGTCCAAAATATAAGGAAAAAATATACAAAGTCATGTCTTAGTCAAGAGCTTTTTAATAAAGAACAATCATTTGAATAAGCAGCACACACACATTGATTCGCACGCTCACAATGGAGAAACAAACGTGGTCCAATCACGTGCTGCCGTTTCATTGCAATGGGGCTTCTTCACGTAAATTAAATGTTGGAAAGTTGCTGAAATGAAATATAAAGTGCTTTGCATATCACTAAACAGCCATTATCTTTGGGCTTCTGTTTGGTTGACTTTTTGTGGGTTTGTTGGGGGAATAGGTGAAAAAGAGGTGGCTTCAAAACTTTTTGCTTGCTAAATTTGGGCAAGCATTTGTTCTCACTCATTATTCAAAAACACTTGCCCGAATTTGATTTCACTTGCCCCTGGCAATTGGGCAAGTGCTTACGTAGCACCCTGATTTAGTTGATTTTCGGCTATCCTCCATCTGTAGGACTATATGGGCAATTCCGCAGTTAGGTGGACATGACATGGATAAAAGAAATGTGCCTCTTTATCTTACCCTTTGATCTAGGTATCAACTAATGCCATGGATGTTCACCAATCATTAGGGTCTTTCAAATTCAGTAGATTTTAGTTTTCGTATTTATTGATTTTGCGAGATCTAAAACCATCGTTTAAAATGTACATGTGGGACTGGGGAGGCTGAAATTCACTTAAATGCAAATTACAGTGGGTTCCTTTGAAATTTTTTCCTCAAAGTTTTGCTAAAGGGTAAAAGATGAATACATTTAAATACTCCAGAAGTCATGTGACATTTTGTCAATTACAAAAGGGTGAAATGACCTGCGGAATTACTCCGGACAAATGTAACGTTACTAACCGTAACGTTACTAACCATGCTTTTGGGGGTCTAGCTAAAAAATTATCGGTCGAACTGCTAAAAAAATTTGCATGAACATTTGTCATGATGAAATAATTGAAATTAATGCAACACTTTGTTTGAAGTAACTTGAATTTTTGCACACTTTTTGTTACAAGACATTGATTTTTTTGTCATGTCCTTTTTTCGTAACGTTACTAACCAGCCCTTTAAGTTGCTATAGCAATTCTAATATTTCTTGGATTGTGTTAATTCTTTTCTGTATCATAAACCTGGGAAGGATGAACATGTTTTTGACATAATTTTGACTTGAAATGAATAAATGGTAATTTAGTGGTAAAAACAAATATCTAAATTTGTTCAAATGTAACGTTACTAACCGCGGAATTGCCCATATATTCCATTAAGCCAGACAACTCTAATTAGTCTCCGCGGAACATTTCCCCAATGACCAGATACAGACCAATCTTTGGTCAAGCAAATACACTTTTGTACCCACAACTCACACAACTGGGTCAACTGTGCAAGTGAGTGTGACTGCACTGAATTTCTATCAAATCAATTTCTACAAATACCAGCGGCCCAGTGCAGTCCTTCTTCCTACGTAGAATCTGATTCTTACTCCTCGATCGAAGGGGGGGGGGGGGGGGGCTGTAACAATAAACATGGTCTGATGCCTTTGTTTCACACATGACAACTTGCTCACGCAAGCTCACCACGGCCACCTCACAACTGTTTGTTGTAATTTTTCTGCGAATAATCTTGGTCCTTGGATATTGACATTAATTATCACTATCATCAGATCATAGTATCAACATGGTTTTTAATACTAGGGTCGTGTAGTAGTATGACCGTAGCCCGACCAGACGCTGTTATGTTAATACACTACGCGATGTACAGCGACTGGGCTGTGTATAGTTAGTAGTACCGGTAGGTCATCAAAATTGAGCATATCTAAGATCTAAATTCAAACGTGTTTTATAATGGTAAACATTTGATTTGTTGTAGACACTAGTCTGTAGTCCCAGTTGGCAGTGTAGACTCCTTGATCCAGCTAATCGACCCAGTATTTTTACAGTCTGTTGTATGTACCTAGTGACGCAACAACACACAACAAAAACCTACCCATGGCATTGGCATTAATAATATGTACAGCACTGTGTTATTTAATAGCCTTTGTCTGGACCTTTAGGTTCATTAATCAGCCCAATTTCATGGGGTTTTAAATTAGCCCAGGATGTACCGTAGCCGTAGGCAAATAATATCGGCCTTAATTGACGTTTGTTTTCTGCTTGGTTGCTTCAACAAGTTGGTTTTTTGCAGCGCACAGCACCACAAAAATAACGTAGAAAATATCGTCTACTGAACACAAAATATACACTATTGCCAAACTATTCGATACAGGCGCACTTAATGATGACATTTCTCAACAAAAATATTCGATACAGTGCTTAACTTTGTAAATAAATACATTACCAATCACGAAGACAATGACAGCATGCTCGCTCCGCAATTACTATAATATGTGTGTGTGGGACTAGGGGAAATGATTCGCCGGCTTTTCACTGTCTTCAACCAATCAAAATCTACTTCACTCACGTATCTATTTCCGGTCTATACGTTCACAGTTTCCTGACAGGTTTTCACTGAAATGGCAATTCTTCAAAAATAAATTCATTAAAATGATATCAAAATAATATAGAATGAGAAAACATTATTTAAAAAATATAGTTCCTTTTTAAAATTTATCATTAGAAAATTATGTGACTATGCTCTGTAAACCTATGGTCTATAAAATCAGGGAGGTGAGAGGAACGATAAAATGGATAGGCCTATAAAATTACAGCATCCAATCAACGTGCTTGTTTCTTAGCTCGAGTTTGGCCATTTAACAATATTTGCATGGGCCAGTCCGACCAGCGGCGCGAACATTGAATTTTCACAGGCGAAAGCAGTCATTGAGAGAGATATCTGTTAACCTGTTAGCACTCGACCCGTGACTCCGTGAGTACTTTGCAGAGTAATTATTTCATTATTTTTCAGGCTTAGTCTGTGAGAATTTTACAGCAGTATCAGCCAGATAATTGTGCAGTTAATGCCTACAATGTCAATGTATGCCTAGTAGCAGAAAGTCTATAAATTTAGGGCCTACATGTACTGGGCTACAAACGTTACTCTTAGTCGTTAAGTCTTACTCTTATTCTGATCGAACCAAGTGAAGTCCAAGACCAAGGCAAGACAAGACTTCCGGCAAGCGCAAGAAGACAGACAGATAAGATAGTGGGTTGATATCATTTATTCCCCATAGAGACGTGTGTTAAAATTCAAATTTCAAAAAATTCTGTAAAATAGCAGGGAGAAATGAGGTGTTTCATCTTCACTAACCTGGATATATAAGTGAAATATAGACCCTACTCTAGGCCTACAGTAATTTTACCCTTTCATCCATCAAATTTCCAGGACCAGGGCCGGGTGGGTTCTTCTGCTCAAATTCTGTCCAAGGGTCCGCAAAGCCAGACTACAACCCCGAGTTCTTGTCACTCAAAAAATCACCTATTTTCCGTACACGTACCCAATGAAATATAGTCCCCTCAAATTCCATCAGAAAAGCTTTCATCTTCCAACCAAAATGCAGTTTGTAGAGGAATTCATACTTAATATCTACAGTTGACCGAAAGATCAGTCTGTAGGCCTACACATTCATATCTGGCCGTCGGGGAATGTTCCACGGAGACTGCGTCTGGCTTCACGGATCCCCTCCGCATACGGAGGAGAGCGATAATGTGAAAAATATAAAAGAAGACTCCGGACAGACGGATCTTTCTGTCTATTACCTACATAGATACAGCTATTCAGTTTTTTGCCAAACTACATCATTGATTTTTAATTAATTTTTTTCTTCATTTAACGTTAGGCCCATTTTGGTATCTTTGGTACGAATTTGTGAAGGGTATCAAGGGGTCTGGGACAGTCCATTTTATTTACTACAGGTGTGAGGCCTTACAGGTATCCTGTGGTCTACCAAATAAAAATCAGCCATTTTGTTGAATTAGGCCCCCCTATTTATTTTTTTTAAAAGGTTGTATTAGGCCTAGTTGTATACTTGGGTGACCCGCACTTCGTCATAGTTGATGTTTGCGCATATTTGAATCACATTTTGCCACTGAAATTCTTTGAAATCCAAATCACATACAGGAAAAATGCTGAAAATTGCAATGGAATCACAAGTTCACTGATCGATATCGAAAATTTGCAGCTATCGTCGTCAAACGCGAACGATGCGAAAAATTTGCGCACTGAGGAAGGGGCCCGCAACTCGTCACCCGCGCTCCCATATAGACAAAGCACGTAAAAGACGTGTGCGGGTGACCGTGATGCTCCCATAGACATACACGTAAAAGATGCGTGCAGGGACAGTGGTGATACTTATAACAGGTATTCCGATTAAATTTCAGATTTTCGCGAAAAACTATTCGGTTTTCACCACAATTTGCTTGGTTGTGGTAGCCCTGCCAAGTTTCAAGCGTTCTGAACACAGTCCCAGGCATAAATTTTTGTTTAGTGCGCTTAAAACAATTTTAAGCAGGGTGACGGTATTGGGGCCCCTGACGAGGTGCGGGCACCTCACTATACCCTGGGTTGCCAAAAATTGGAAATTATTTTGGTGCTAGAGTGCCTATGCCTGGAGCATAGTATAATTATGCAGCAGTGCCAGTACAGTGGCATGCATGGGAATGACTATGTATATTGTACACGCACACACCCTGTGCATGCATTTCTCTGCACCTGTCCTCGAGCGAGTGGACGTGAGGTGGCGCTACACAACGTTGTACCCTGGGGTGACGCGTGATGCATCATGTACACGTTTGTATGTAGACCACGACTGTAGACGCCTGGACGTCTTTATGTTATAAAGATGTTGTACATGTGTGTGTGTGTGTGTGCGTGTGTGTGTGTGTGCGTACGTAGCCGTAGGTAACGTTACCTTACAGAGTCTCCTAGCATGCCATTGTCATTGATGTCAACTGTACAGAAACTTGTTTCTGGCTCAACAAAAGGGTTTGTGTTCGCACCTTTTATAGCATTTTAGCCAAAAAAAAAATGATAAAAAATTCAGTAGCATTTTAGAATCTATGGTAATGGTATGTTGAAATTTTTAATATAACAAACTAACTAATTTTTGTTTGTAATCACTACATTTTGTACATCTCTGAACATTTCTTAGGCTATTACTTGTAAAACCTCAACTGACAGCCAACATGAGTGCAGAAAGCAGTGTCACAAAAGCAGCTGTAGGCCTGCAAGGAACTGGTCGGGCAGTGACAAGAAAGGCAAAGAAGTTTTCTGAGAGCATGGTAAGTTTGTTTGTTTGTTTGTTTGCTTTTGTTTTTTACTAGTTCTTTTGGTTGAATATGTTTGTTTGTTTGATTGTTTGTTTGTTTGGGGGATTTTTTGCACATAGTACCTTTCTCCTACCCCAGCCCACACTCAATCATGCTGCCGGATCACATATAAATCCTCTAAGCTTAAAAAAGAAAGAAAAAAAAAGATGTATTATCATGCCATGGGGTTTGTTTCTTTACATTTTCATGACATTAATAAGGAAATTGATAAAGTGGAAAAGTTTGCATTGATCTCTGACAGTGCTGAATGCCCATGTTCTTTATTTTGAGTTTGTCGTTTCACTGGACTTAGTTCGTTGGGATTTTCATATTTTTATTATCTGGTAAAACTCAGCTTGATAAAGATTAAAATCAATGGCTTTTGTTGTCATATTTCTAAGCAGATGTCAATACAAATTCATGTGTAAGTGAGTTAAGAATCAGAAGGCCTTTAACTTTGTAGATGTACAATACATACGCTGTAATGTACATACGCTAGGACAGTATTTAATACCTTTCTGGTTCTAAAGTGAAGAAGACAGTGAAGTCTGTGGAGAGTTGTTTTGAGCTTTAAAGTGTATCTTTGCCCCAAAAATTGTTTTTGTTATGTGAAAGAAACACATTTCAGGAGTCCATTGCACCAACTTTCAAAGAAAATGGGTCATTAATTAGTGAAATAATGTATCTGAAAGTTTGTAAACACAATGGGTCTGGGAGGCAAGACTACAGCAAACCCTATTGTTTGCAGTGGGTTACGGAACCACAGCGGTTCCTGAATCTCCCAGACACAGTGTGTTTGGAAACTTTGAGATGCATTATTTCACTAATTAATGACCCATTTTCTCTGAAAGATGGTGCAATGGATTACTGAAATGTGTCTCTTTCACATATCCAAAATACATTTTTGGCCAAAGATACACTTTAAAGGCTTTCCATTGTACCATAGTATGTCAGTCTTTAGTTAATGTTGCAGACAGTGGATATTGAAATGTTTGATATGGCAAGGTTCTACATTATGTATGTTCCTTGTTGCCTATTCACATTCAAACCTTGTCACAATGTACAAGTAGGGTGATTTTATGCACTGACAAATATATAGTTGACTCTTAAATGTTCTAATCTTTCACCCCAAATCAGTATTGCCTTCATGTTCAGGGAATCCTTTTAGTTTTCCCTGTATTTTTAAGAGTCATATCCCTTTCAAGTTTCATCATGTGATATCTCTGGCCATTCATAGCCATTGGAATGTACACACAGTTTTAGTTGACTTAGTTTCCCCCTTCTTTTTCTCACTTTTGTGTCTTTCCCACTCTCATTTTGTTGTTGTTTTTTTGTTACTGTCTTTGTCTTGCTCATTGTAATATATCATAGAGTTCTCCATCCCGACGCAAGTCTCTTCAACTTCTTCAGCCAGTTGCAGGGAATCAAACCAAGCTTGTTGGCTCAGACGGATTCATCAGATTAACCAATCAGGTGTGACAAAAAATATATCTGACTTACCCCTTTGCTAGAATCATTTAATGAACTTCTTTCCCAGTTCCCTATTAAATCCTTTAACTGAAATTTCCTTGTACTGTTTCTTTCTGTAGAGAATTTTCTGATACCCACTTTTTGAACTGACACTCCAGCAGGAAACCTTCATTTTTTTTTTCTTCAAAATATGGAAAGGATTTTTTTTTTTGTAACTGTTTTTTTTTTTTTGTGTGTGTAGAGGACGGATAGTTTTTGAGTTAAATTGTACAAAAGTCAAAATTTCTTCAACTGATGTGCTTTCTCCATCCCAACAAAATCCTACCACTGTTAACATGGTGTCGATCGAGTATGTCTTCTTTTTAGTGCAAAAGATGGATATTAAAAGCATTTGGGGAGAAGTTGCATTACTTGGCAAGCCATCATTCCTACTCATAACTCAATATATTAAACTTGCAATGAACATTACTTTTTTTATTTCTGCTCTCTTTTGCTCATGAACTGTTTTCAACAGTCAAGTCGATCACCGAAGAGGAAGTTGGGCAGTGATGGAAAGAGTGAACCTAGGAAGATCTTCAGGCCAGATGCAGGAAAGAACTTCACCATCTTTGAGGACAAAGCGTCATCGTCAAGCAGTCCAGCGGTATGGTTTCTCATCAGAGCAAAATGTTAATCAGATGCAGTGAAACAGGAACAAATCAGTTGTTGAAAGCATTTTATACAAATTGATCATCTATGCGAAAACCAGGAGCAGATCCATCCTTTAAATGTTTATGATGTGTGAAAGTTAGTATTTTTTTTTAATCATCATACAGCCTTCATTTCATGTTTAACCATCTTTTCAATTTACTAAGGTTTACCTCCATCGCATGTGTTCTCTTGTCAATTTATCTGCCTGTCAGCCCAGATATTTCACCAGCAAAATACATGTAGCTTCTAAAGTTCAATGTTTTGGTACAATTTAAAGCACACTTACAGGAAGGTAGATTCTCTCATATATTTTTGGGGAAATCTGAGGTATGGTCCACAGTTCCTATATTAAATTTTTGGCTGCAATATTCAGTATTTTAATAGTGAGTCAATCAATGTTGTCATATGACATAGATTGTATTGATGTATGTATTACAATTGTACTTCATGACAGCATTATTTTAAGATACACACTCGAGTACAATATTGTAATTATTATTGAACAGTTAAAAAGTCATACTGAATTTCTAGAATTTCCCTGAAAGTATAAAATTAAAAGTACATGTATACATGGTGTGATTTTATGAAATTTGATACAGTACAATGAGGAATTTCTCACCAACAACTATTTGTTTTACAGTGCACTCCTGTTATAATAAAGGTGGTAATCACGAAATTCTGGTGACAACAAAATAAAACTTCACGTTCCAATATTATCATCATCTATATTTCTTCATATCGTCACTGAGGCGACAAAACCTCGTATATACAAAATGTCAATGTTCAAATGACCAAAAAAACATGGCAGCAAAAGCACTATAGCAAATGGGATAGCCTTTCCTTTGACATGCCGTGGTGGCTTCATTTTTGGGGTATAGACAGCTAGGATTTGGACAGGATATCACTTTTAATTAATTATCTGACCATTAATCCAGAAAAGTCATTCTAACCAAAATTTGAGATACAAGGTCTTGTCACTCCAGCGACGATATACTCTTTTGTTCAATTAAAACAAAATATTGATTTAATGATAGAAAACTGCCTATCCTTAGGACTTCATTTTAGCAGGAGTTGCCTGTATATCTGTGAGATTTGACATGAATCTACCCCCCAACCTATGGTATCTTTCCAGAGCTCGCCTGAAAATGAAACCGATGAGATGCTGACGAGGGACACGCCCACGGAGTCGTACTGGAAGGAGCTTGCTGAGGAGAGGAGAGAAGCACTGGAAGACGCCCTCAAGGAGAATGAAGAGGTTTGTTTAAAGGGGCATCTCAGACGATTTTCATCATTTCACATCATGTAGTACATAAATCAACAGCTCCATGTATAGACTTGTGAAATTTGTTGTGGCCCTTGAGCAGAGAAACCAGTAATCTGAAAATCTTAAACAAATTACACTGAACAGTCTTGATGACATAGGAGCCTCACATATTTCAGAAATGTAGCAGTGTAATTCCATTGCAATACCCCGTGCCTAACAAGTTCACCTGTATAGAATCTATGCAAGCCTTCTTCTTTTGTTCTGCTTCCTTGAGCCCCAACTCATGCATTCTTATGGTGAGGCTGCCATGTCATCATCTTTGTTCATTGCAATTTGTTGTAAATTTTGAAAACATTATTATTCCTCATCCCAGTCACTATAAATTCTTAAACGGTATAATTTATTTAAGTTTGAAAATCTTCCGGAGGTCTCCTTCAATACCCCCACTGCAAAGAGATTTCCTCTCATCGGTCACTCATTGGAATCTAAGTTTATTGCTTCTGGCCACCAACCGAAGTGTATCTGAACGCAGTGCGATGAATCTGACTTGTGTTGAAAATCTTCCGGAGGTCTCCTTCAATACCCCCACTGCACAGAGATTTCCTCTCATCGGTCACTCATTGGAATCTAAGTTTATTGCTTCTGGCCACCAACCGAAGTGTATTGGAACGCAGTGTGATGAATCTGACTTGTGTTAGGCAACTATTAGGTCATAGTGTCAAACATATTGGGCGGTGACCCGATGAGGCAAGATTGTCCTGTGAGGATCATGAGCGACATGTCTGACACTCACCTGATACCTGACTAGCCAAGTCAGATTCATTAGACTGCTATCTATATATATAGGTCTCTATAGGCAACTTGCGCCGTGCGCCCGCGACTAAACCACCGGGACCATGTTCCTTAACAGACATATCGAAAACCTGTGGGTAGGTTTCTATAACAACCAACCCATTCATGCTCAAAGGGGGTGTGGTTACATTCCATGCACATGATTGGCGAGCGGTGTGTCCTTTGGACTATTTGCGTTTCAAGCATATCAAAGGAATGTCACCGCAAGAGCATTTAAACAGAAAGGTTGTCAGGTTATGTTGGGCTAATGATCCTAGCTGGCTAGGGTAGAATTCTGCAAAAGTTACTGCCAAAATGCCCGAGCAACATTTTGCGGGTCCATTTTAACAAGCAGGGTAAATAAAGATTTCCCGGACATTAACCGGATGTTGTCGTGGTAACTATACATTGTAGTTTGAAAAGCTCTGTTAAAACGGGGCCTAAGAGAACAAAAATATAACACTGACGATAGTTTCAATGTACTCAAATCCCAACTACGCAAATCATATTCATGAGTTACAATATGAAGGGTTTGTTTGCAAAAACCGATAAGTCCATTTTTGAAGATTTTGAAGTACGATCTCTGTCATAAAGTACAAAATAATTCCTTTTAAATGATATATTGGTCACTTAACTACATATAGAGGTATATTTTTGAAGTTATGGTCAAAAGAAGCAAAAAATTTATTATTATTCTCTTTATTTTTCTTGACCTTTAATCGCAAATATCTCCATTTGGCAAATATGGACTTATCGGTTTTTTGCAAACACTTCATATATTAATTGAATATTTGGATTCTCATTCATTTACATTACTTTCAAATTATAATTTCAGTTTGGAGTTATACTAAAAATTTGGTAATTTCATCGAAAGCACATTTTTTTTTCTCCTCTCTTTTGAATCGTGGGCACAAAAATGTCTTCATATTATTCGCATGAGGACAGTCCCAAATGACCTCAATTCTTCCTCTGTAGGGGTTTGAATTGAAGGGGTTTAATGGTTCAAGACGTGTAAGATACATACTTGCGGTGAATATACATGTACTTGTGGGAGCCTTTTATTTATTTCATTTGCTACGTTTCCATTCTGTCTCCAGCTTCACGTGGAAAACAGCCGGCTGAAGGAGGAGAATGAAAAGCTAAAGGTCATGGCGGATCAGGCAGAATATTTGGCAGATGTTGTGGAGGTAAGTTCATGTGACATGATCATGTGACTGTTTGACTCAAAGGTCCTTTGTTGATTTTTGGTTATTTGTTTGTTTGTTTTATCATCCATAATATCTTCAGCTGTTCCATTGTAGTGTGTATCAACTTATCTTGTTTTCTTCTTCATCATTTTTTTTCTATCCCTGCCATCTCCAAGGCCATAGAGATAAACTCTCCCTGCATTGAAGTTTTAGCTGGCTGACAAAGTTGGTTGCTGGGGAGAAAGAATAAGAAGAAGAAAATAAAAATTAAACTAAGTGCTTTAAAATGTCCCTGAAGATGATTCTCTGAAACATGTCGATATTTGAGGACAGCACTTGCAGTAGGGACACTGTAGCCTAGTGGATAAGGCTTCTGACTCTCAAATGGAGAGGCCTCTTTTCAAATCTTGCCAATTGCCTATACCCTTTTACAAGATGTTTTACTTACATTGTTCCCCATGATGCAGACCGTGTGTAAAAATTGGTTTGTGACGATGCTGGGATTAACAACAATGATTCATGTGATGGCAGAGCCTTCTGGGAGAGCAGTGCTTAGTAGGGTAGCTACTGAAGAGGCTACCCTAGGCATATATGACAACAAGTTTACCAACAGTTCCAAGTTTGCATCAACCTATAGAAACTTGGAATTAACTTTAAAGGGATGGTACAGTATTTGTGGAGATGAGAATTGGGCTTTAAACTTTTTGCCAGATACGAAGAAAACACTTATGATATAGTACAGAGCATACCATTTCAAGAGGAATTCAAAGTTTATTTGATGAAAATCGGGTTTGGAATGACTGAAACATCCAAAAACAAAGTAAAACAAAGCGATCGTAATAAAGTGTGGGTCCCACACTTTATTAGAATCGCTCTTTTTTGGATATCTCAGCCATTTCAAAACCAATTTTCATCAAATAAACGTTGAATTCCTCATAGAATTACATGCTATTTCATATTTTATAAAAGGTTTCTCATTATCTCATCAAAAAATGTTAGAAACCTGAAATTAGGTCTCAACCAAAACTATGCAATCCCTTTAATGAACCAATCATTCAATCTGCTGCAAATTGTCATTTGAAAATTACAGAAAAATACCAGATATTTGGGTATTGTTTTGGTGTTGTTGTTTTGTAATGCTCCAAAAGCTAATGTGTTCCCAATGATGCAAATAGAAGGGAATACCAATGGATTGTTATTTGCTTGTGTAGTTGCCCGTACATGTTTGCCCGTCATTCATTCATTTTGAAGACGTAATTTCAGGGACATCCCATGGTACAACACACCAGGAAGTTCTGTATCAACCAGTTTAAAATTGCAATTATTTTATTTGTTCATGACTGACTGGAGTGGGTTTTGGTGTTTAAAAAGATTTTATGCTATGAATTCAATTAAATGCGATGCAAATCAATCCAAACATAAAGCAACTTCATATTTCTTTAAAAGCAAACCTGCTGCACTTTTTCCCCTTCCTCAGTGATTAAAGAGAAATTCATGACATGCCTAAACTCCCCTTGAGCTCACTCATCATTCATTTGCTCATATCAGTATCCATCCCCCAAACTTCTTTCTTTTTATCCCAGACTCTGATTGGAAAGTCAAGTGAGGAAAGCGAATCCACCGAGGAGAGTGACCAGCCTCCCGATGGCGCCTCTCACACCGAGGAGGAAAATCTGTGCTCGAGGGATCCCCTCCATCGAGATGACGAGAAAAGTGATGCAGGTGACACAGACAATGGTGTTACTGATGATACCGCATGTTCTGTAGAGGAGGAGAATGAGGAAGAGGAGGAGGAGGAGTGCATCCGTAATGATGTTCCATCCAACCGGGCTGATGAAACTGACAGAAGAGATGAAGTTGTGGATAGATTGCCAAACAGAGAAGCTTGCAAGGAGGTGGAGGAGGAGGAAGAGGAGGACTTATAGCGAATGGAGCCAATTGAATTTCACGTGACATTTGAGGTTCAAGTTATGCTGCCATCTTCAAAACAATAGACTACCTGACACTCAGCTGATGAAATGCATTTGTTGGATGTCTGCATAAGAATGGATTCAAATGTTGGTATATTTTGGTTTTTATATGTGATGTATTGTAAATGTCTTTCTTATTTAAAGAGAGTGAGGAAGAGAGAGAGAGAGAGAGATTGTATGTGTATGTAAGTACCAGTGAGAGAGAGCTATGTTTTAGTTGAGAGGGTCTATGGTGTGGAGAAATGTTATTTTAAACTAAATGTTGATTTTAAACTCATGATCGGAATTTGAATTTTGTTACTCTTCAATTTAGATGCATTAATTTTGAATGTGATAGTACTGTGAGATGTTGTGACGATTTGTGATGCCTTAGCTTGTCATTCAGTGATCAGTCAAGGAAGGGTTTTGTCAAGTTGGGCGTTGTTGCAGTTTGACATGGAATATCTGTGGCATCAGGCACATGACACATAAAAGCATATTAGTCCTAATGTATGAACTTTCAGCGTGGCTTTAATTATCAGTCATGAAAAGCTTGGCAACCAAACACGAAAGAAAAGAAATAGCATAAGTCTTGCAAAATTGAGGAAGGTGCATTTAATTCACAATGTAAAAACTTTACGTACTAAATCCCAGAATTTTTGGAGTGTTCTGCCCTCAAGATTTCCCCCACCCTTCCACCATGTGCCTGGTGTTGCTCATTGACTCCTACAGGGGCAAAAAGATGAGCCCCTGGAACTCCCCAGCCCCCCCCCCCCCCCCTCCCTGTCACCACATTAAAGAAATATTCCACAGCCTATGATCAGTACAGCATTTCACTCTGCAACAGCCTGTGAGTCTGTAGTCTGCTTTTTAAAGTGTTTTGAGAACGATGTACAGAGAAATGTATTTTGTTTTAATTTGTTTTTTTATCAGAAAGGTTTTCCCAATTTTTTTCTTAAAAAAAAAAAAAAGATCAGTGCACTTTTATTAATGTGTAAACAGACCAGGGTGTGGAAAGTTGAGTTTATAGTGTGCAAACAATTGAAATGTCGCTACATTATCCTTGCAAAGATTTGTTACGTAACATTCCATGTGTCCTGATGCATATTGCTTGAAGCAAAAACTTACCACAAAGATAGTAATTGAATACATCAACAAAGGAAATGTGAAAAGTTGTGCCAGTACAAGTAGAGAAACATGTACAGCTGAAAGTAAGCATGTTTGAGTCCCTTCAAGTTGATATAGCTTCCTATTTGACCCTTTACCATGACAAGGCCACTTGATGTCTCTTTGGCAGAAATCCCCAAGTATTCTTTTAACACTACTGTATCAAAAAAAACAAAACAAACAAGGAAATACAATTGTAGTTTTTTCCAGATTCCTTGTGAAAGAGCCACTATGCATCACCTTGGAAAAGTATGAAAACCGTGTATTCATGATGTATTTTCAGTCACGGTAAACTTAAGTAGGTAACAGCTCGTAAGGATACATGTATGTGAAATGTGCAACATTGTCAAGAGACATTGTGAATTGCATGAAATAAGTTGCTGTAGGTAAAGACTTCCCAGTTGTCAGCCCGAGACTGTCCACTCGAGATCCCAAAGGTGCACTATGTGAAATGCTCTGGAGACTTTCCATATTTTGCATGATTTGCATGATTTGTGGGGGGTTTTTTTTCAAGAAAAAATAACAACAAAACAGCATGGTTTGAAGGGAAGGCTTTATGACAGAAATTTGTGTCTCATAGATTTACAGTTTGTATAGTTTCATTCCATCTTGGTACTCTGATGCTGAGAGGGTCCTTGTCAAAGTACAGTACTTTCCCCTCTTTCTCCAGTAGTCCAGTGTCCTTCAATGCTGTAGACTGTTCCAGACAAACATAATGCATCCTTTGCTTGCAATGGGGTCCAGTTCCATGGTACTAAAATTGTTTCTACTATTCTTTGGGGAAGGGGAATCACTTGTGATATAAATTTTTAAAGACTACTACATGGAAAACATAAGTGATTATAACATGATATTTACCTTGTCATTTAACCCCACAAAAGCACCTCGTTAAATTTGTCAAAGAAGGTTTTGTTATACTGCATATATGAGCTCTTTGAAAACGAAGTTCTACTGTCAATGATAATTGGGCATGCACACATCTGGTAGGTCTTGGTTGAGTTCTCCATGTTGTGTCTCTGGATGTTGATTGTTGAATACATTGTTGAAGACATCTGTGCCATATTTTGATGACTTGTGTGTGCTGGAATAAAATTTTTCTGAAGAGTAACACTGGTTCTTGTGTGATTGGTAGTGATCATTCTTCCTTGTGCAATTAAATTGGATATACAAAATATAATTTTATGAAGAGTTTTATTGCAAAATGAGCACGCCATTCTTGTTAAGTTGAGAATATTTTGAGATACTGTATAATGTATTTCTGATTAAAGCTGCTAAAAAATCAAAATGATAAGAAAATACAGAACATTTTTATCATAATCTCCAAAATATTCCCTGTTATATTACAAGTGAGGTACATTACTGGAAAGGTTTAATTTTGCTCTATCTGATGATGGACTTACAAGTATATTGTACTTGTACTTTGAGATGTTTAGAAATGGCACTTGGCTCATTCTGCAATTCTAGAACTTTTCATTTATATGTCTACAAGTGTATCTACAACATAGTTCTTGTACAATTGTAACAAAGTTATGATTATATTGAGCTGCAGTGACACTGTTGATACACATAATGCACTATGTTTTGTAATAATGACATACGTTTTGACAGTTCGCATTACCAACTTTTTCTCTCAGCACTAAACTTAACAAAATCTACCCAATACTGATGCCTACCAACGTTACATTTGCACTGTATTTCCTTAACATTTGATAAAAGAAGCAATTGTACACAATTAGCAAAGGTCTATGCTACCCTGTTATGAATCAGCTGTCCAGTACAGACAGTTTTATAGTGCACCCTTGAGGAAACACAAATGAAATACACATTGTAAATTATGTACATGTACATAGGAACCTCGTCAGAATGGGGACCTAAAAATCGTGACAATTGCCTTGTACACTTTAATAATAATAATAATAATAATAATAATAATAATAATAATAATAATAGTAATAATAATAATAATAACAATGATAATGATAATAATAATAATAATAATGATAATAATAATGATAATGATAATAATAATAATGATAATAATAATGATGATGATAATAATAATAATGATAATAATAATAATAATAATAATAATAATAATAATAATAATAATAATAATAATAATGATAATAATAATGATAATAATCAGGTCTTATTTACCCAGGGTAACCTTTTCAGTGTTGCCACTGGTCTACCAGAGGGCCCTGCCATTATTCCCCAGCATTGCAAGGTACTCATTTATACACCTGGCTCGAGAGGGACATGGCGGGTAAAACATCTTGTCCAAGGACGTAAGCGCTGGGCGGGATTCGAACTCGGGTCCTCCGATCAGGAGTCGGGAGTCTTATCCACTATACTACAGCGCCCCCACTGGTTTCTCACTAAACAGTTAACAGGGTACAAAAACAGAGCAATACAAAGAGTTGGGACCTGGGCCCTGATTTATGAAGATTTATAATTGATTATATAGTTGATTTCTGTCATAAGTTTATGGCAGCCTGTGTGGTAATTTACAATCGGTTATATCTTTTGATAAAACGGGGCCCTGCAAAGTACATGTACAACTTATTAAGAGGGTCTTGTTGCGTCTGACCTCTTTATTACAGGGTTCCACTGTAATTTAAAATGGCATTCTACCCAGTGGTCACGTTGATTTACCACAGGAACCAAATAAACAGAAGGCTACAAGTTTCATTAAAATGAGTGAAAGAAGAAAGTTATGGAGTCAAGTTGACATATTTTCAGTAAGTAATGGTGATAAGTTGTACTTCTAATTGTCACAACCATGTATGCAAATTAGTTGAGATGCTGATGCCTTCCCTTTACCTGCACACAAATCACCACTGCTTTATATTTTGATGAATAGAAAAAAAAAGTCCTCTAGGCCAATAATTGTTGTATTGTAGTTGCTTTACGGGATCGGGTACAACTATTGATAATTAACCCAAAACTTTTTTTGTTTATTCTTTGTTTGTTTTTTTTTTTTTTTTTGTTTTTTTTTTTTTGTTTTTTTAGGTGGTGACATAATCTCATCTTATTTGAGTGTGTGGTTGTGACTGACATCCAAATTTCAGCAAAATGTGAAACGTACATTTTGATTCTTTTTTTTTTTTTTTACGTGCGAATTTAATGAAATTTGTGTTTTTCTTGTCGATTTTTAATACTAGTATGAATTAGAATATTGAATCATTACACCCGTCATGAGAGCAAGCTGGTCAGATATAGACAATAGATGGGGTAGTTTCACTTTGACAGTCATGATCATGCTCGCACAAGTGACAATATGGGGCCTCCTTGTGATTAAATGCGACCATGCAAAGAGAAGAACGCAACGCGGATGTGTGCGTGGCGGCTTTTTGAAGCTATCACTTACCTGATACGGCAGCTACGTACGTTTGGCTAGCCAACATCCCTTTTGGAGAGATAACTGTACTTGTCGTACTGATGATACATATCGGTGCCTCCCCGAGAGAAAAAGTCACTGTACTTTCTAAATTTAGACCAATCAAATTGGCTGTAGAATGTTAGTGTGACAGCTCTGGATTAGGTAATGTGTTTCCTGTGTGTGTGCATGTATGTGTAGGCCTATGTGTAATCAACGAGGTGGTGTTTATGACTAAACAAGAGAGGGATGTTATGTTACGCAATGAATACATACACTATATGCCTGCTTGGACAGTTGCACAAAGCTGGCGAAATGAATACAATCCCATGTGTTATTTTCACCAGATTACTTTTTCCGCAAATTCAGCTGAATCCTTCAACCATGCAGTAAGTTTCAGCTTGCATGCTTATTATTCTATTTCTTTTCATTTCTTATTTTATGCAATTGCTTTTATTTCCAACAAAAATGCAGTTACAGCAAAATGCCTACACAAACATTGTTACAGCTTTAGATATTTAAAAACAGTACAGCAGATGACCAGCCCACTTCATGAAAGCCCTCTCGATTTCACCCAAACTTATTCATTACTTGTATTGGAACCCTATTGCCATGATGATGGTATACAGTGTATGTATCAAATTTCGATGGGCTTGTATGTGTACCAAAATAGCACTCCTCAAAACTGTTAAAGTTCGAGCTATTATCGAGGGATGTAGCAGGCGTACGATGCAAACCATGATTTTTATTACACTGGAAATCTGGTGGAAAGTGGTTCCTGGGATCGGAAACTTGATGTTTTCCGTACATCTAAGGGCCCCATTTCATCAAAAGGTTGCTATAATAGCAACTGAAGAGTTTGTTCGCAAAAACCGATAGGCCCTAAGTCCATACTTGCCAAATGGAGATATTTGCGATTAAAGGTCAAGAAAAATAAAGAGAATAATAAGAAAACTTTGCTTCTTTTGACCATAACTCCAAAAATGTACCTTTATAATACGTATTGTGACCAATGTATCATTTTAAAAGGTATTATTTTGTACTTTGTGACAGAGACCGTACTTCAAAATCTTCAAAAATGGACTTATCGGTTTTTGTGAACAAACTCTTCAACTCTTGGTGGAATGACAATCCAGTCGTGGTAACGACAGGGATCTAGCTTCCTGATTGGCTGTTGCTACGAGAAGTTGCTATTCTATGAAGAATTGCTATAGCAACTGAAATCCCGATATCTTTGATGAAATGGGACCCAGTACTTGCTTTTTTCTCCTCCAGTGGAACCAGAGAAAGGATTTTGTCATGTCGGGTGTTTCGTTACATTTAAATCTTGTAACTCCGGCATGTCATGATACTGTTTCCACTACCTTGTATTTGGTTTGTCTTTCTGCGGATAGTATGAATTCTGAATAATCACTTAATAGGTGTAAATTGAAAGTACTGCATTCTCACAATGGTGCATTTCAAATTCCCCATTTTTTTTTAAATGATGATGATGATGATGATGAAGACTGTATAGTCTCACAATGCTTTGTAAATCAGGATACTTTTGTGACTTTATAGTGTTAAGAGAAGGATATCAGTAACGAGCCAGTCGTAAACTGCGAAAGGTGATAAAATCGATAGTTTTCAAACTCGTAAACACATAAATCATCTGTCTTTTACCATCTATATCGAGTTCGTTCCTGTTAGGGACATTCTAGGTACAATCACATTCGCACTCTACCAAAAGCGTGTGGCTGTATTAAAAATTGAACGCCTAGTACTATAGTCTCTTTCAGACAACAATCATAAACAATTATCGCCCTAGTTTAATCTAGCTCTCTTATGCTCTATAGCTATTTCATAATAATATACGTAGGTCCGCGTGTTCATGAATAGAAAAAAACAAAAACAAATGGAAACATAATTAGCTCAATCAGAATTACATTGATCCTAATGTGGGACCTCGTTTTTGATCGAACACTATCTTCCAGACGTAATTACATCTTCAGTTGCTATTTAACTCTCATTTCTGTATACGTTTATACAATGCTGGTATTACTTCACTGATGATGACACCAGTGTGATTTCTGAGGGAAATGATTGTATAGTTAGTACATATCCATAGGGCTGTTTGGACGATCTTTAACCAATCGCATGAGAAACCACAAGTGCTGATATAAGAAAGTTAAGGTTATCAACCAACTTGATAGATGGACCGTCGGGGGAGAGAGTTGCGGTGAGTCACGAGTGCCGAGAAATTGACGTTTCCTCCTTACCGAGTGTTTCCTCTCGCCGGCTCTGACGCGTTCTTCCTCCCTTGCCCGTCGGCCGCGTGCCTCGTTCAATGTCCGCTGCATTGGTTGGGCAGACGGGCCAGGTAACGCCCACTCGCGTTGCAGTGATCGGCCTGTGTATATTCTACGTCTGGACTCTGGACAAAGACCTAACGCCTGCTAAACTGAATAGATTTACCCTAAACATATCTCAACAGATGCAATGTGTTTCATAGTATGGTATTAAACTGATTCAGCTTGTTGAATAACTTCTGTCCGGAAGTTATCACCACCTTCACGCTCCTCCTCCCCCCCCCCCCGTGTGCCCCTTGATCCTCCTCTGTCATTCCCCTCACTCCCATATCTATCTATCTATCTATCTATCTATCTATCTATCTATCTACATATCTATCTATCTATCTGTCCATCTATCTGTCTATCTATCTATCTATCTCTCTATCTACCTATCTATCTATCTATCCATCTATCTATCCATTTATACTGTCTATCCAACTAGGTATGTGCCTATCTATTTATCTTTCTATCTATCTATCTATCTATCTATCTATCTATCTATCTATCTATCTATCTATCTGCCCCTCTTTCAATGTGCGTATACTGGGCTTAACAACTTTCACCATTCGCACAAATGTGTCGTTCTTTGTTTAAGCATGCATTTTGAAAGTATTCAAAACAAATAAAAAAAAAAAACAACATCCATTCTCATTCTTCTTCTTCTTCTTCTTCTTTGGGGGGTGGGTGGTACTATCCCTGATACATTAGTATTATTTATTTTTTTTTTTTATTCACGGTAGAATATCTTACCAAAGACCATGAGGATTACATTTCACCGGAAATATTGATGGTACAACCTCATGCTTACGAGTGCACGTTGGCCTATACTTGCTATGTGTTTTTCATTTATTTCCTCATTATGTATGTACTTACTGTTGCTGTCGAGTCTTTTCTTCAAATATTTTGTGATAGCAATGGAAGAAATGACAACTCTACTTAGAGCTATAAAGGCTGATAATATTATTACTGATCTTTTCAGCATGGAGTACTAAAATAAATCCATTATGCTACATTATGAAAAAGCAGACAGGTTTATTATGAGTTGCGTATGCATTTTAAAATGCACGTTTGAAATGAAATATTGATGGATATATACGGATTGTTGTGAAAATAAATGACACGGTCGATTCAACATGTCCAATCTGGTGAAGAACGCGTTTACATTCATGACAACATACACGCGTTGAGTGCATGGTGTAGACAGGCAGATTTATGCAAAAAAAAAAAAAAAAAATCCATACCACTGATGAGAGAGTCGGCTTTGAGACAAAGTAAATAAACAAACAAACATATATACAATTTAAACAAAAAACAAATAAACAAATACAAAAATAAAAACAAACACGATCCAGATGAGCCTTAACAGACAATAACTGTGACAACAAATGAACAGTGTGGCGTGATTCTCCTCTCCTTGGTCCCTGGGGTGGGGTACCAGGGAAGGCTTGAGTTCACTTCCTCCCGTATTACCGCCCAATTATTAGTCTACCCAGGGAGGTGATGCCTGGTCTACCACACTTGTGTACGAAGAAAAACAAATCAGATCAAAACAAAACAACGAAGAAATTGAGGGGGAAGTGGACCGTTATGTGCATCCTTCAAAATATGGGGCAAAATGACTAAAGAACTTGTCAATTACCGTCTGGCTTAAAGAAGCGCGATGGAACGTCCTCCGAGCGCAGAATGATGCAGACGACGTTCAGCTTTTCGCGAGGAGAAGGAAATGCGATTAGGGCCTAGCCGCAAATTGGCAAGCCCTTTAACCTTGAATGTGACTATTGCAGATGGATGTAACTCCTTCTATCATACTTTAAATTGTCTGGGGGGGGGGGGGGGGGGTCTCCATTTCAATATCCAGCCGGAACTGACCTGGTCGCAGTCAATGAGAACTTTTGACTCTCTGTAGAACAGTAAGACCAAATGAGAACTGTGATTCCCACCTCCCTGGTGATTACCGACTGCAAAACTTTGCTGCTATAGGCAGCCAGTCGATGGAACAACGTCAAAACGGACAATCAGGTTGTGCATAACAGCAGTTTCCTATTAAGAATGGTACCTGATCACGGCATATTGGTCGCCAGTGATTGCAACTGTCTTTCATTATCTTCTCTCTTCACTCCGGGAAAAAGAAAGAAAGAAAAAGCAAAACAAAGAATAATCACTTCATGAGAAATATCCAAATCTGGTATAGTGTCATAATCACGTGATCATGCGTCTTCGCTGCAAGAGCCAGTAATGTGATTTTCTCGAGTTGATGATGTACTTCCCATGGACAAGGTTGATTGAGGTGATGAAATATTCAACTCACCTTGCTTTCGTCATACCGAGCTTGCAAGCTCCCCTGGGGTTTGGAAACTTATTAGCAAAGCATTACGTCATTCATTTTCCTTCTACTCAGCTATCAAAATTGGTTAAACCGGTATGCCCCTCGGTCAAGATAGAGTATGTTATTTACAGAACTCTTGCGCGCCAGTGCAAAGTCGATTTCATGCCCAGCGTATTTCCGGGATAAGCTGAAGCAGACATTCTCATGGTCCTAGCGAAGAGCCATGTAAAATGACAGATGATGACTTATGTGGTTGTTGGGAATACACAGAATGTGCTAATCTCAGGGTTTGAAATACTATTTCGGGGAGGCCGGAAAAGTTCCTCGACCTCATTCCCTCATCCATGTAATGTCTCTCAAACATTCCAAGTCCTTCGGATGCCATATACTGTTATGCTCCCTCCGTCACCCAATTCGTCGTTGGTATAATGCTTGGCAGCAGGGCCAACCTAAAAACCCAAAAGAATTCGGTCATGTTTGGCAACAGAGGCTATAGATGTTGGCATTGAGACATCCATTGTGTATTTAGTGGCTTAATCTGCTTCTATTTTCACACTGGCATCATTATAGTGTTAGCTTCAAGAAACGAGCAGGTTAGGCCCTACATCATGTATATTGAAACAACAACAACAACAAAATGAAAGAATAAATTGTTTTAAAAATTAAAATCCAAAAGTCACAATAAAAAGAGCTTTCAAGTATTTAATGTCAGCAATGAAGGAGTGGTATACACAGCTTCGCTAGATTCACATGCGTTTGTCAATTGAACTGGAAATTTAGAATGAATTGTATTTTTTCCTGGTAAGAATTTTCACGTTATGATTATAATAATAGTTGTAAGGTATATTAACAAGCATGATTTGTATAAAGATGGCGACACAGAAGCAGCTGCAAAGAACCCCCCCCCTCAAAAAAAAAAATGTTGCTAAGATGTTATCTTGTAGAGACCAATTAATCCGAAACTTGAGGGGTGATGACATAATCATTACCTTCATCACCCCGAATTGGTATGTTATTTGTGAGAGACTCATATCATCACTAGTTATCATCTTTTTTCTTTTCCTTTTTTTTTTTTGGGTGGTGGTTGTGGTGGTGATAAAAAAAAAAAGCGATATGCTTTGTTTTTGTGCGATTCTAGCGAAACCGAATACATTTTTTTTAATTTACTCAGTTTATCAAACTTGAACTTGTAAGTTGAGCGTCCCTTTAAGCCTATACTTCTCATCAGTACTCGAAACCCATGCCCTTATTGATATCGCATAACACCTTCAAGTCTGCCTTCAATCAACGCCCATGCCCCTCTTGATATCGCATTACAGAGATAATTACATGTTTTACTCTTGTTGATGAATATCGGTTCCATGCAAATTTTCAGCAGTGCTCTTGGTCTATACAGTGTCACTCATCCCCAACCACCAAAAAACAAACGAACAAACAAACAAACAAACAACAAACAAACTTACTGACGCAGAAGGTTTGGAAAAATGCGGGCTAAATGAAGCTGAAGCGCCTTTGAATTTCGTTTCTCTAGAGTAATTTATGAGACCTATAAGCTCTTAGATATCGTATATAAAAGTGTTTATATGATATGCATGCAGGTATGGTTGCCTGCGTGCACTTTAAATACGTCAAAAGCTTTCCAGAAAAAAACAACAACAACAAGAATACCCTGGCGCATATTGCATGAAGGGTACTATAATATCAAAAAATTGATATTATTATGATAAGATTTATGATAAGTACATAAATATATCCATACATTGTATTAAACCAATATATAATATGATATATCCTACAACACAAAGTATTGATTTTTATGGTTCCAATCAAAAGTTAAGAGTTGTGATTACAGAAAGAAGTCTTATATGCAATTTGCTCTGCAGTGTACATGGTCTACGCATGCTATTCCGAGTGACAATAAAAATAAATCTCGGAGAAGTGGCTTTCGTGGAACGAATCCTTGTAACGCAATAAAGCCAAACAGATCTTTTACAGTTATATCGACAAAGGAGCATATATACGAATATAATTATGATAGGGGTATTTTTAATGTTCACAGTGCGTTATTCCGATAAGGGTCGTTATTCAGAGTCTTCGTTAATGCGCAAACGAAATATGGTTTCATAATTCCGAAGGTTTTATTTTCATTTTCGGAAAAGCCAACCTTATATCATTTTTATATTAACGAAGCTTCGAAATAACGAACTTTATTTCATTTTCCGATGACTGAACATTCGGAACACTGAACAGTAATCGATGTCATTTTTGGATCAAAGCCACAAATGTACGGATCAACGAACCCTATTTTTTCCGAATAATGAACATGTTATAGCGATAAAGAGAATTTGTTTGTTTTTTATTATAACGAATCTTCGGAGTAACGAACCTTATTTCATTTTCGGATTATTAAAACTTTGAAATAATGAAAATCACATTTTTTATTAGGGTGCACCATTTTCAACAGAGTTAGATCATTGAGGTTACAGTTGTTAATCCCTATTCATGTTTAAAAAGTGACTTTTTAAAATAAAATTCTTATACTTTTTTGGATCAAAGCCACAAATGTACGGATCAACGAACAGTGACAAGGGCAACCACAATGTTAAACTATTTTTTTTTTGAAATGAATTGAATTACCAATCAATATATCATGCAGGCGTGTAATATGCAAAAGCATATTGTCAAGCTACAATATCGAGACTATACTTCAGATACAGATTATTTTATTATAAGGTAAAGAAAACTACCATTCAATAACATCTATATATCACTCTATATATCATGGTTATTTTCTTATCAATTGAAAATTATAAAGACAAGGACAGTGTATAAGCATAAGTTAAACGTCTGGTTTTATGTTGTCTATTTGTTTTGTTTGTGTTTGATAGCCTGCGTGGTTCTAGAAAGAGAAGGACTGGAACGCAAGACTAGGAGCTAATGGCGAAGGTTTAAAGGGTGTGTACAGTTCTGGTCGAGGTGGAGATTTAGCTTTTAACGTTTTGTGAGATATACAGAAACCACTCTATGAGATGTCAAAGAGCATGCAGTTCTAAGGGGTATCAAAAGTTTATTCGATGAAAATCGGTTTTGAAATGGCTGAGATATCCAAAAACAAAATGAAACAAAGAGATACTAATAAAGTTGGGGCATGTCGCCTTTTATTATTAGCACTTTTTGGGATATCTCAGCCATTTGAAAACTAATTTTCATCAAATAAACGTTGAATCCATCTTAAAATTACATGCTCTTTCATATTCATAAGAGGCTTTTCATTATCTCACTTATGAATGTTCAAAACATGAATCCCTACCTCAACCAGTACTGTACAGTCCCTTTAAAGAGCAAAAAATGTTGGCACAAACGTTAGCGTCCAAATTGTAGAAGAAGAAACGTTAATGAATAATGAATAACATTTATATAGCGCTTAATACTGATGTTTCTAAGCGCGTCAAATCGGGGAAAAATCGGGGTTATTTGAATAGATCTGAGAACACTATACTCTCTTTTTCAGACTTCATAGTAATTATATCAGAGCAACAAAAAAAAAAATGAGGTGGGAAGGAAAAGGAGCTGCCCACGTGGGAAGGAAAATGGTTTATTTGTCACGGTGCGGCCAATAGCTGTGTATGGGATTCATAGAATTCAATGAGTGACTATAACTTATGCCGACAAGCTCGAACTTTTGAACTTTATTTTGTATGAAGCCGGAGTGTGGTTCATTGGAAATGCCGTATGAGCGCTGTATCACAGTGTATAAAGATGTAGAAATCCATACGTATGAAGGTGTGTGAGGTATATTATATCGTCACTCGCATTGGCGAGGTAGAATGTTCAAACTTTCCAGTAATGATAATCAAGATATTTAGCTCTTATATCCAGAACCCTTTTAATGAAAGAAGAAAGCACTCATATATAACAGTTGTTATTTTCGGCTGTCACATAATGATTTGACATAAGACAGTCCATTCTGGATTTTTTCTTCTTTTTTTTTTTGGGGGGGGGGGGGAGCTGGGTACACTCACAACATCCACGTATAGCTGCGTTCACGTGTAGCTGTCTTTTACCCGGTGCTGTTAAAAAACGCAGTATCATTTACCGTTCATTTCCTGCGATAACATTTACACGGAATCCGAACTCATTTCCTTTTCATCAAAATCATTAGTTGCGTTTTGTTCAAAGCGCGCTCACTTTCTTTGGTCGAAGCATATAGTAATACAACATACTTTACGTATGGTTTTATGGCATATGCCATGTCATGTGATAAATATCTAAATTAACAAATGAATAAATTCAATTCAATTCAATTCATGCTTTATTTCATTTTTCGAAAAGAACATAAACATTTCACTTTCTTTGGTAACAGAGAATAAGGTTGCATAGTCAAGACAAAGTAAATTGAGAAAAATAAAATCGAGGAACCTTGGAATAAGAAATACGTTGTAATGAAACTTGACTGAAGTGATGAGGACGACATAATACGTAAGACATCGAAAAATGGAGGGACCCACTAAAAAGACAATGCTTGTAGAATGTGGGCCCCTCAAGTACAGAATGTCAATAGAAATTGAACGGATGCAAAAAGGGGAAGAAAGACTGGGAATAAAGTAAAAAAGAAAAAAGTCTGGAAAAAAGTCTGGAAGCCCTCTAGGAAGATAGAGTATCAAACAGACATACATACTCAGGCGAGTAAACAGAAAACGAAACTGGGACGGCGAAACTAATAAAGGGGGACTCATAGACAAGACAGAACGAGACAAGACTAACATAACAGGAAGACAATACAACGGACAGAAAGACAGAACAGATCCAGTGATCCTCGACAGAATTCACTGAAAAAATAAAATGATGGGATGCGTGAAAAGGATACCATTATATAGAAAAGTATAGAGAAATAGATGCAGAAATAATATAAATGAAATCAAACCTACTCTGTAGGTGTCTCAGGACAAGAGAGACGAGAAAATACGGTATATCACTTGTAAGCCAAGTTCTTCGAAAAGGAATTGAAATAAGCCAACAGGCTAATTCAATTCTGTGGGATCATAAAATTGCAATAAAAAAAACTTTAATCTTCTTTTAAATGAATATATAGAGGGGGAATCTTTTATATCATTATTCAGGGAATTCCAGTAAGTTGGGCCAGTGTAAATAAGTGTGTTCTTAGCAAACATCGTTCGTAAAAGAGGTAAATGAAATTCATTGGAGCGTCGAGTGGGATACTCATGGAATGATTGATTTCTTTGAAACATAGAAGCAAAAATGGACGGGAGTGAGTCGTTGCTGTACATGTACATAAATTGCCCCAAATTATATAAAAACAAATCTTTAATTTTTAATAGCTTATTGGAGGAAAATAACAAATTTGAGTGGGAGGGTATGGAAGGATAACAGATGATACGGAGAGCTTTCTTTTGTAGAAGGAACACTCTATCCAGTAGATTCTGATGAGTGTTACCCCATACTAAAACACCATAATTAAGATAAGGTAATATCAATGAAGAATATAACATAAGTAATGATTTTTGTGGAATATACGAATTCATTCTATTTATAACGCCTATATTACGCGAGATTGTGTTGGATATATAATCAATATGTAACTTCCAGGAAAGTTTGTCGTCAACAATAATTCCAAGAAATTTAAGATGTGAAACTCTTTCTAACTGAATATCATTCAAAACTATAGCTGTACTCAGAGTATCAACAGTATTACTGAAAATCATGTATTTCGTTTTTTGGGCATTCAAGGATAGTTTGTTGGCTCTTACCCAATTACTCACTTTTTGTAATTCAGAATTAACTTTTTGAACAAGAAAATTAGCATCATTGTGGGCAAAAAATACATTAGTATCGTCAGCAAAATGAATGAAAGAAAGTACTTCAGATGCCTGACAAAAATCATTAATATAAGCAATAAATAACAGTGGTCCTAATAAACTTCCCTGCGGAACACCACAATTTACTTCTCTTATCACTGAACAATTATCTTCGATTATAACAAACTGTCTTCTATTTTCCAAATAACTCTTGAACCACTCCACTCCAAATAAATACATAAAAAACATAGATAGATAGATAGATAGATAAATAAATAGATAAATAGATATATAGATAAATAAATAAATAAATACATACATACATACATACATACATACATATATAGATTTATATACTTACACACAAAGAAGTAAATCCCGTTTAATCAAAATAGCGTAACTTTAGAAAAAAAAAGTTTCGGGCCAACCAATTCTTCAGAAATAAATATTCCTATACATGCACTTATTGACTATCATTCATCATTAATCCGTTGAGTCGTGAAGAAGTGAGCACACATTAAAGACAAAATGGTAATTTGTAAAAATTCATCTTGTATTTCGTGAATGTTTAAGTGCTGCTGTTGCCATATATTGTTTGATATACTTATGCAACATCAAAAGAAAATCTAGCTAGCCACGACACAACTCCCTCTTATGTTAACACAGCATGTGCTGCTACATGTTGGTAAAAGTAAAAAATACCTCTGCCAAAATACGCTTTGCTAAAACTTTTTTTTTTGGTTGAAAGTGACACTATTTGATTATTACATACGCAGTGGGATTGGACTTTTTTGTGTGTGTTTCTGTGTGTTTGTTGTGTTTCTGTGCGAATCGGCATATAAAATAAAGTGTATAATTTGCATGTTGTTACAATTCAAACATTGTATTGTATTGAATAACTAAGCAGTCATTTTTTTTTTCGCGCAATGAGTAAAGACCAGGTGGTTAAACCAACAATGACTACAATAAAGTACAGTACAAACAAGCGAAATGTTAACCACCTGTCCTGCAAATGATCTAATGCGACACCAAGCAAGGGTCACGATAACAGAAGTCCAGACGATGATCCTGTAAAAAGTTTTCGGGAACACGAGAGAGGTGAACACTTTTGGTTCACGTATCATTATTTCATACCATGGAGTCAGGATTCCAGAGTTGACTTATAATAGTGGTTGGTCAAAAGTCTCCTTTGTCACAGCTAGAAGTTAACTTTCTCTTTTCACCCCCTCCCCCACCCCCCCCCCCAACCACCGCAAAGCTGTTTACCAATGTGTGTGCCTTTTGATCCGATCAAGAGAATAACTAATAATAACAATAAATGTAATATGCAAACGTTTAGTAGATAAAAAGATAAACTCAAATGACAGGATTTTTCATAATTATAATAGTCCAGATAATGTAAGACGAAATCGCGAGAACGTGTCAAAAATTAATGATGTCAAGACGACAGGTATTGGGACCGTCTGCGTGATGCCATTGTCGCAGAGTCGTGTCTTGCTCCACCTAAACTCTATTCCATCAGCTATTTCGAGAGCCCGTATACCAATCATGTGGGTTGTCAGGAAGACGATCGAGACAAAATTTGTAGACAGAAGGCCGCCATTCCTGCCAAATTATTGTAAGTACTATCATAAGAACGCTGTTGTCTTACCCGTGTGGGACTATTGGTTCTCCCTTAACTGTTTCTGGGTCATGTTGTGTTTTAGGCGCACAGGAAGCGTGATTCACATGTTTATCATTCATGTCGAGGTAAGACACAATCTGGCTCACAAAACAGAAGAAATCCTTGCCGCAGTTTATTGCGTACTCCAAAGCAATCTACGTTTAGTCCAAAAGATCTAATCAAACATATGTTTTGAAGAAGCATTAGACACTGGTACCAAAAGTTTAATCAACAATAGATTCATTGCGTCAGTAGATACAAAATCTTCAGAGCAGGCACTTAGTATGTACCTATGTACTCTATATCCCCTATAGTATCTATCTTATATGCATGTATAATCACAATGAATATAAAGTTTATTCTGAGGTTACTATCTTACCATAGGTGGGTAAATTTAAGGAAATACTATACAGTGTACAATACAAGTGACTTGGACAAAAAGATACGCAAACACTAAAAACGGATATGATAAGATGAAATATTGTCTCACAGCAAAAACTGAATAATGCAACACTAATATTACTTTCAGATTTGTTAGTACCAATTAACTAGAATAATTCCGAGCACTCATCCAATAACATGAGCCTATTAAAATACGATACAAACAAATTCGTTCACTTAATCCGTTAAGAGAGAGAAAATATATATATATGTATACATATATATATATATATATATATATATATATACATATATATATATATATATATATATATATATATATATCAAATTAAAATGCATGCTGTTAAAGAATGTATAAAAAGTCAACGACTACTGCTGAAAAGGTACCGTCCTTTGGCAAAACGTCTTTTTTTGGAAGGAATACTTCTAATCAATAGACATGTCTTATCAATACACATAAATGTCTGCATTATTCATGATTCCTTGTCGGTTTTTTTTTTTTTGCCAGATGATGAACGATAAGATTCTGTGACTGAAATAGAGAATTATAATGACATTTTTTTATATATTCCGAACGTGTTGACTGTCATTTAATTGCAGATATGAATTTCGCACTATTATTGAGATTCAAAACTATACAATTTAAGAAGATGAAGTTGTAAAGACATAAACACGGGGATCCTGGTTTACAACTACATGTGCTATAAATATACTATAGTCCGTCTGTGTCCTCGAGAATGGCCAGTAAGAAGTTGGAAAGAAATTATCAATGTCCTTTGCTGGTCTATTTTTATTCATGTGCGGTGCTGGCAAGGATTAAAAACTCAATCACGTTATGTCCTTCCTGGATCGGTCACAGCAAAATGTTCCAAGTCATGCGTTGCAGAAAACATTGAGGTCTGTCGCTCTGTCTGTGAGGTCTGTGATTGCAAGGTGAAAAGAAACATAGCTGGTAGAAACTTGATGTGTGTGTGTGTGTGTGTGTGTGTGTGTGTGTGTGTGTGTGTGTGTGTGTGTGTGTGTGTGTGTGTGTGTGTGTCTACAGACCTTGCCGGTTTATTACGTAGTTTTCAAATAACGATGAAACAACAAGACCAACTCGACATTTATAGCCATCAGTTGGAGTCGACGACATCATTAAGTCAATCATCTGAGTATTAATACTGACTAATGAAGAACGGTTACTGTTTAGTGAACATTAGATACACAGAATTCATGATTTCATTACTTCTCTATATAAAATCAAATTTTCACTCGCTTAGCTTAGCTTATAAAATATTAACCCTTGTTTTAATTCAGTCTCACTTCAACTGATCCCGAAATGCCACAAAAGGCAAAAAATGCCCTGACCGAGTGACCATTGGCCTACTGCCCTTTAAATAGATCTATAAATAGAGCATCACGAATAGCAATAAATTAAAAAAGGAACACGTTTAGGACAACATTTGATCAATAAAGCCATACACGCAGCAGAACGTTATAGATCTCCTTAACGTAGACAGATGTATATTAAACTCAGCACTTTAGTAGCGGCAAGCAGCAACAGGCGACATCTCTCAGTGACTTGGGGGTATACTGACGTGTCCGCAAACCATTAAGTAATGCCTAACGCATTTGACTATTGGCACATTGACCCATTGGCTTAACAAAATTTGTGGTCACAAAGGTCTATCTATAAAGACCCAACAAGCCAGCAATTATTTTTTTTTTACTTTTTTAAATTTTGTACTGCAAGCAAAAAAAAACCAAACAAAACAAAAAATATAAACAGTGTACAAATGACCAGCCTATAGCAATAAAAAGGGTTCAATAAACGAGTCACCTTAAGCTATCTGCCATAATGGAATAACAAAAGAAGATGGATGTCTATGAAATATATAAAAGTAGAGGATCAACCATTACAAAAGCATGGACCACTTCCTCAAATGACATTGCAATTTACCTTTCTTTTGTGCTTTAGCATATTCAGTTTTCTGTTTATATTTTACTAACGCCATGAATGCATGAAAATTCAGAGTTGAACCATGAAATCTACATCTATAAATATAAAACTTAAGACAAAGAATTAAAAATTTATACATGTACAAAATTCTATGTCATTATTTACACCAAACATCACATTAAAGAGCGAAAAGGTGTATATCTTTTTGGTCTTTTCCGCCATAAAATCAAATAATTTTTGCCATAAAGGTAGTGTTTTAGGATATTGTACAAATAAATGAAAAGCAGTTTCCTGTTCTTGACTACAAAACATACACTCTAGGTGTTCTATTTTGTAGATCTTAAATAAGAATGCATTTAAACCAATAATATCATGAAAAACCTTAAAATAAACTGAACGAAGTTGCGTTTCAATAGTACATTTATAGTTATTCATATGAATAGCATCCCACTGAACTGAAGCCAGCAATTATTGATAATTGGAACGATCACCGATCGATACGATCGCTGATCAATATCACATTGTTATAAAACTTCCGCCCACGTCTCATGTTGATTTATTCAAGTTGAATTAAGCGTATCCATCCTTCTGACAAGTACATGCAATTGTGTGTCGCTGCAATTTCAAATGGAGCAAACCTAATCAGTAATAATAATAACGTACAAAATATGAGCCCCACAAGATACTAGTAGATCTAGTTATTCGTAACTTAAATGAGTGCCCCATCTCGAGGTAACACGATAAAAATAACCAATAATAATATTTCGGAGCAAACAGTCGACTGCGTCAAAAATCAAACATTTGTACTTGACCCAGATATTAAGTATACTAAGCCATTGAGTGCCACCTGATTGTTGAGCAGTGTGTGTGTGTGTGTGTGTGTGTGTGTGTGTGTGTGTGTGCGTTGGATGTATGTACAGGATGTGTATAATCTTTGTGTCTTCAGAGATCCATCCCTTTAACAGAGAAGAATGAGTAAGGCAATCGGGGAAGGCGAGGCACCGGGAGCATGTTACCCTTCACTGTAATAGAATGCGACATGTGTTCAAAGTGTTGGATTGTCTCCTGAGTCCAGTTGCATGACGGGAATGCATTTCCTCCCTTTACACAATGGGCACATGAACTGAGCCATTCGAAACGTGACTCCTAGAGTCGACGATATATCGCCTGCTTATCATAACTGAATGCTTAGTTTTGTTATTGGAGGGGATGGGGGAGCAGATGGGGGTCTCGACTACCACCACGCAAAAAAAAAAAGTTTTGTTATGGACTACGGTATTGTTATAGTTCTTGTCAAAGGAGGTTTAATTTGCTAAAATTGTTCTTACAAAAATGGATGATAAAAAGAACATTTATTCGTGCATGCGCTTGCTACAATGACAATGGTTATCAGCCCTTTTTTTTTTTAAACAGAACTTTTGAAAGGTAGAGTGATGCGTTCGTCTAATATGTCTGCACTCACTGAAGTCACATGTTTATGTTGTATTTGGGTTAAATTCCTAGAGCTTCAGTCTGATATATTTTTATTTCTGTGTTGATGAATGAGTACGGAATTAGAAAACAGGAGACAATGTTATCGCTCATGTAACAAAGGGTATAAGTCAGCTGCTGTTTATCAGTAGACAGAAGATATTATTGTAAAGCAGCACAGGTGATAGCAAAGTTTGTAAATTTTAAATCTTGTTATAGATTTCACCTTTTTCTTTGTGCAGTTTTAGAAGAGACAATGATTTAATAATAATCTAATATAGAAATGACCCGTTGTCATCTGTATGAACGGAAGCGATGGGTTTTGTTAACTTACTGTATAATGTCTTTCAAACAGGACTCAAATAGCTTTTCTTGGAACAGCTTGATGGCTACAGAGAAATGTTATGAAAGCATCGTTTGAAGATGATAACATAGTTAGATACATTATCATTTGACAACATTTTGGTTGCACATCGCGTCATTACAATTGTATAACTACCTATCTTAAAAAGAAGAATTTCTCCTGATATGAAAAAAAAACAAACAAAAACAAAAACAAATGCATGCTGTTGCTGCTGCAGTTTGCTTTTAAAATGTATATTATATGCAACTACATATCTTGTTTGACCTGTTTACAGGTACGCATATTCAAGTGTTATGCGTATCTCAATTACATAAACCTGATGTTCATAAAGCTTACTTAATACTTGCTCAACACAGCAATAAAGACTGTATACAACTATAGAATGCTGGTATTGAATGTACTTAATAGGTGTATGACCAACTGCGGTCCTCAAGGTAATTGTCAATAAAATTGAAAATGATTCTACTACTACTACCACTACTACTACTACTAGTACTACTACCACTACTACTACTTCTTATACTTTAGTAGTAATAGCGATAATGATAATTGATAATATATGATAATAATAATGGCAATTTGAATAATTGATAATGAAAACAACAATAAAGATAACAATAATGATGATGATAAATAATAAAGATATAGTAACAATAATAATAACTATATCATTAATAATAAAGTCGGCCTTGTAGGAACGTCACTGGGGCGACAAGACCGCATATCTACAAAATGTCAAATTTTCAGGAGAGCCAAAAAACATGGCAGCCAAAGCACTATACCGAATGGGACAGACGTTCCTTTGACATGCCATGGTGGCTTTATTTTTTGGGTAAGACAACTAGGATTTGGACAGGACATCACTTAACCCATTATTTGACCATAAATGCAAAAAAAAAAAAGTCATTTTCACCAGAATTGCAGATACAAGGTCTTGTCACCCCAGCGACGCTATATTCCATTTGTGGTTTCTTCCGTAATTGTCAAACATTTTCTTTGTCCTATGGGTCATGTGAATAGATTAGACATGGGTACTGTTTCTGGGCAGGATATATTGAATCTTTTGTCTTCAATATTTCAGTTTCATAAATCTAAGATTGCAAGAATTTAATTCCTAATCACAAGGCTATAATTATGATGAGGGAAAAAAAGCCATGCTACGCGCAATGCCTTTCTTCAGATGAAATAATGTTCCAGAACAATTGTAAAAGAGTGCATAAGGTTTGACGACATGCTTAACAAGGCTGAAACTTTGTAGAATATCCCTGGCAGATCAGTAACGCCTCAGGTATATATATATATATATATATATATATATATATATATATATATAAGAGACCGTACTTCAAAATCTTCAAAAATGGACTTTAGTATCGGTTTTTGCGAACAAACTCTTCATATGATACATTCATATATGTCTATATGCGTCACAAAGAGGCACCGCGTACGTTTGGGAAGTGAACTACCTCATGCAGGTAATTCATAGAATGTTGTTGTTGCTTATATATCTGATTCAAGAGTTGATATATTTTGGTTATTATATTTCGGTAATAAAATATATATATATATTATGTTGATTTAGATAGTATTATATCAACCGGAGTTGTGTGTGTGTGCGTGTGTGTGTGTTTGTGTGTGTGAAAATGTATATGTGTGTTTATGTATGTGGGTGTGTGTGTATGTGTGTGTGTATACAATATACCCAATGCAAATAGACATATGAACATATGTATATGATTTTGTTTGTAATTATTATGCTTAGAATTATGAGAAAATATGGTTATTATATGTCAGCAGCTTCATATAAGAATTTATTCATATATATATTTTTGGGATATATGATGTTATTTTGATGATGAGATGAGGCAAGATTGGATTTTTGTATTGAATTGAATGATTGATTTGTGTATATAAAGGAAATAATTCAGAAGATTGGTAATATATGAAATTCCATTATATATTATGACACATCAGGTTATTCAGATAATAACTATTCTGTTGGTAGATCCTGAGGAAGGCCTGATGACTGGCAGAAAGCTTGACTGAATAAAAGGGAGAATCAAGATCGAGAGCAACGTCCGCCTCAGTTTAATTTCTTTCAGTATTATATATATAATATATATATATATATATATATATATATATATATATATATTCCTCGATATTTGTAAATTTGTCTTTGCAAATTCAATCGTTGATCTCTCTCCGCTTCAATCTCTCCTTCATCACTTTGTCGATCTTTCTTCGAAATGGTCTTCATTTCTACTCCCTGTTCCTCTCACTCTCTTTCTCCCTCTATCTTTTTCCATCGCGTTCCTTTTCACTTATTTCTCTCCACTCTTTCCTGAATATCACTCCTATTTTCTTTATTTAAAGGAATTCCTGTTGATGTCATGGTCACTCTTGCTTATATTCTTCGTCACCTATTTTTTGCTTAACTTGACCCAGCGCCAAGTGGGCAGTCATCTGTTCTCTATCGTCCTGATTTTTAACGGCATGTCTCAATTGTGTCTTTTTCTGTAGCCTTTTTTTTTTTTCTTTCAAATTAATTTCCTGTTCGCCATGGACTGGGAGACTTCCAAATAAACCATAAGAGCGCCAGAGTGATTTATCGCATGAGATTTTCTTTCCGAAAATCCCCAATTTCCAGAAACACACTGTTCTCTTGTTTTGATTTGGTTGAATAGACTATTCTTCAAAAAAAAGTATAAAAAACAAACCTCCAAAGCTAAGACAAGCAATGAAAGAAAATATAGGAAGGAACGAGATAGGATAAAGAAAATAACAAAAACTGCGTTAAAGACATATGCATTAAAGGTTTTCCACACTGTCAAGCCCAGTAGTTATTAGTTCGGAAGCATAAGGGCATTTAACAAATTCGCTTGGCAGGGATACTGCCTTTCTGGTCCTTTACACACTGAGATAAACTCTAACCCAATTTGCTGCACTTTAATCGTTATCGATGAGACATTTGCCTGTTTTTATAAGCTCTGTCATCGGCTTCGGGAGCTGTTTTGAACGTGGCCCAGGATTGTAAGATGAGGCGAAGATTATCAGGTGAAAAAAGGTCAGGGGAAGTACTGCAGGAGGGAAAGCTGTAGAAGTATGAAGACCTTTTTTGCCTTTGTCAGAAATGTATGATTGTTAACTACAGGAAATCAGATGAGTGCAGTGATTCACCCTGTATGAGCTATCATTTCTCCGTGCTCGAGTAGTGTCGAGGGGGTTGGAGGAGTTTGCCTGGCTGATGAAACTTCCGTTGTAGTGAAACTTCTCCCTTTAAAGGTTTATAGTTTGCCTTCTCTTGCGAGAGTTTATAAAGAGCCAACCTTAGAATATCGTGTTTGCACTGTGTAGGAAATTGGGAATACTTTTCTATTTTGAGGGTGAAGTTGACACTGTTCGTGTGGCAGTGACATTCTTACTTTCAACGAATTTCCCTGTAGGTATTTGTCAAAGGGAACGTGTAGTCTATACAATCATGTACATGTATGTTAATGTACAATGATAATACAGGAATCAATAAATCAAATCAGATCAAATCAAATCAAATCAAATGTTCAAGAGTAGTTTGACAAATAAAATGAAAAATGAAGTGAAATGGGAGAATTGTGCGATGATGACAATACTGCCATGTAAACTTAGCTTTATAATCGCCATTAACCATTTGTGTGCATTGAGTGCCGATAGACACAGAAAACTCCATAACCTTGTACACACTGTGGAAAGTCCCCGGAACAGAACGGGTTAATGTTGTCACTGTTTCGAGAAAGCATGTAGATAAAGTAAATTACAAAATTCCCAAATTCAAATTGAAATGAAATTTTCGTCCCAAGAACACATGTTTGTTATCGATATACAGACTCACAGATTCAAAGAAAACAAAACAAAGATAAAAAAACACAAAAATTTCTTTCGCCTTTTTGCCTGTTTCAATTCGATAAAAAAAGCAAACGAACACATTAAGAAATACCCTGACCATGGATTGTTAGTTACACTTTTTTTTTTTTTTGGGGGGGGGGGGGTGTAATAACATTTAAACAAAGTTTAATACTACAATGCTTTAGTAGTTTTGATAATTTTTATTATATTAGTCATGTTGCATTATGATTTGAATATTTGGCTTCAAATCACTGTGTCACCTCACATTAGAAATGCGTCACAAGCGATTTTTTTTTTTTATTGAGCTAAAGACTAATTTGTTTCACGATATTTGAATTATTGTCATTTCGCTATCTTACCTTTGAACTTTCATCTTCGAGTGCGCCTTGAGCGTTTCATTTAATGGCGTCGGTGCAATTTTCTTATCATAAACACCGCTGCTGTCAATACACCTTCATCAACAGCACTATATTACCATAAAAACCTTATGTATTTATTACTATCCCTGGGATTCTGTTTCAAAATGTGCTTACGGCGAAACCAGAACTCTAATGATATGAACAATGGGATAAACTTCAAAGGAATCGGAAAAAAAATTTAAAGTTGTAGATATCAAACGTTGAAACAAACAAAGATGTACGCGTTATAGGATAAAACATAAAAAAAAAAGCTGTAGAGAATTTGGAAGATGAAGGGTAACTTTAACGGACATATTACCCCCCCCCCCCCCCACACACACACACACACAACACACATTATCCCGAGTGCCAGAATTTGTTGAACTTGATTATCTGAAGATGACTAGAGGCCATATGCATTGAAGAACACATGGAAAAAATACAAAGAATACACCAGTATACTAAACTGTGCAATGTAGAACCCATCGATATATGAGTTCTGATAGAAAAAAAAAAGTGAATTAGATTAGTTTGAGTGACAGAACAATGCGGACTGAACGCAATATTTGCAACTGTAATCACAATTATTATAATACCATTCTTGAAATGAGAATTAGAATAATCATAATCAATTGAATAATCAATGATAGTGATAATGATGATGATAATACGGATGGCAATAAATGATAGTACTGTAACAAATTGATGATGAATTATTATAACGATAACAATATTAACAGTGGCATTATTGTCAAGAAATGAATAAATGATTGGAATGATTGGAATCATCATTGACATTTTATTCAACAATCGATAGTATGATTTCTTTGACTAAGTCACCTCAACAATCGATAGTATGATTTCTTTGACTAAGTCACATATCCAGAGCTGGCAATGTGTATCATCAGGGGATACGTAATAGGCGTAAGTTTCGACGTAATGTATTTTGTTAGCTGAATATTAACCATCAGGGAAATTGTGAAATGTGCAATTGACTAAAAAAAATCAGGAAACCTACAAATTATTCATCGACTTTGAGTTATAGGAAAAGATTACCGCAGGTTGTGTAGCTTCTTTATCATAATTTCTGAATGTTTACTTTATAGACGCAGGTATATTCGTTGAATATACACTTATATTACAAATATGATATCTTGACAGATTTATGATCAAGGGACATTAAAGATTCCATGAGAGTACTGTTAATGATCACTGCATTTGAGATTGACCCAATATTATCTGTGCCTTGAAAGAGACTCGGACCACTGACCAAAGCGTATCAATCAATTTTTCTGATATTTCATCGTTAACTTTGAAGAACTAGTGTACGTTCCTTATATTCATTATATCTGAGGGAAGATGCTGAAGTGTAAGGATTGACTGGTTTGCCCTTTCGTCATTTTAGCATTTAACGTCGTTCTAAAAGCAATGCATGTGGTGTGGTCCATGTTCTACTCTTGCGTGCATTCACTCAAATGTATTAGGCCAAGTAAAAAAAGAAACCAGTTTCTCGTCCTCGCGCGCATCGATTTTGGCCGCCGCATCGATTTTTTTACTATTTACTATTTTCAAAATGGCGCTGAAAATACCAAGAAATTCATAATTCTCGTCCCAGCCCGCTCCCCGCCCGCATCGATTTTCAGTTGGCGCATCGACTTTTTTGATATTTACTATTTTTTCGGCCGTGTCTGTAACTTGCTAGCTGTCCAAATCGGGTCCCCATGCCATCGCACGCATGAACACATTCGAATGTTTAGAGGCCCGTACACTCTGCTCTGTAACGTTGCATCTGACGGCGATGTATTTTGAAGAGAAAATGAGTGCGCTTTTCCAGCAAATGTGGAATTATAAAATGGGTGTATCTACAAAATAAATAACTTTTCCACGGATTCTGGTTTGTATCGTATTTCTGCGGGATACTTTTCTTTACGACGTAAATTCACGGACACGGCCGTGAATCGTAACATCTGTAGTGTGGTATACAGGGCAGGGGAAGCTCGGTATATAAAACGAACACTGCTATAACGAGATATCGGTTATTACGAGGAAATTTTCCCGGTCCCAAATTTCCTTCCACACAAGTCCATGTAAAATGCTATACTCTTATAGCGAGATCGGCTATAACGAAATAACTGCTATAACGAGATACATTTTGTGATTTCCAAACAAAGAAAAACATAGCCAATCAAACCTGATATAGCGAGGTAAAGCAAAATGTCCTCGGGTAAAGCTTAACTTCGCCTGTGCTATCACGGTCCGAGATTGTAAAGCTCGATGCGCCAAAAACTGTCTTGTACACACACATTTTCTTCACGACAGTTCACTCTACAGCTAGCACCGCATGTTGTACGTGTATGTGTGTGTGTGTGTGTGCGCGCACTGATACATGCAGAAAATGTGGTGGGACGGCCGTATACATGACATCATCATGACGTTTAGCAAGAATTCCCAATCTACACACACACATGCAGTCATAATGTACATACAGAATGTGTCACACACACACACAGCATTGTGCAGACCATATTCAAGCTTTTCACACACAACACCCATACCATAACCACAATGACATACCAATCCACAGACGATCTTCACACAATCGCAAGCTATGTAGATTTACAAATTCAAACATCTATTCTACAATTGATAAGAAAAACATTCTTGATATCGGATTTCATTGGCGAAAAAAACATCTTCTTACCCATAAAGGTGAGTAATTACCTCACACACTTCAGCAAGTTATCAGTATTGATTGAAAGATGATGGGTAGTCCCACGTGTGCAAATTAATGTCTTTATGTTATGCCTTCTTTTATGCCTACTGATATAACGAGATATCGGCTATAACGAGGAACACGACTCGGTCCCGACCATCTCGTTATATCGAGTTTCCACTTGTACAATCATCATCCAAATGATGAGTGATTATCAAATGTCTTTTTAGAACACGAAGAAACATCTTTGTTTAATGCTATAATGCCATAAATCGTATCATTTTGACATCCATCTGCAATTGTACAAGCCAGTTTCCAGTTGAATGTGCTACAATTGTACTGTGAAGAAATGCATATACATACACTGTACCAGCTGTGTGGACACAAAATGTCACAAACACAATAATAAATAAAGCAGTGTTTTGAATATCATGGAATTTATTTCAGTCGTACATTTGTTGAAAGACATGTTTTATACCTGTTTCAATTAATAGCACAATACATCAGAATTGCAAGTACACTGGTATCAGAAATGCCATTACAACACTAAATACCAGTATCAAGATGGTCATTTCCCTTGACATCTGTAATGGAAAGAAAAAGCAAATGTATTTCTGCATGCATCCTAGTTTCATTTCAAGTATGGTACATATATCTATTTGTTTGAAAATGTTTGAGAGTGCAGGCAAGACATACACTTGGGACCTGGTCTCTCATAACACAGCTACCACTTAACAGAGTGATATTTCATTTCATAAATTGGATATAGAAAATAGTAAAGCCCTCTCTCGTTACTTTTCTCAGAATTACCGGACGAGAAACACATATTACTTTCATTTTGACAATCCTCGAAAAAATAGTAAGATATCAAATAGTAAGGACCTCCCTCATCGCCTTGCTCAAAAAACCCGGACGAGAAACTACTTTCTTTTTTTACTTGGCCTTATGTTAACCAACATCCCCTGCACAGACGCCTGCATTGTTCCACATCATCGCCACTTCCTACCAATATTTTTAACCAACCACACTCGGGTCATCTACCCACTAATCAATATCATCAGCAAAATCTTAAAGTCAGAATTCTCAACATCAGCACTGCCCATGTCTCCACCACATTGGATAAACCACCGACACCATGTTGTTCTAGCTGTAGGACGATTACTGTTTACCCGTCTCAGATACTCCCTCTTAAAGGTATTATTTGCCATTTGCAGATGAAATTAAACCCAGCTTTTTTTTTTAGATTCAAAACAGTTTAAACAAAAAGAGAGAGATAGGGAAAGAAATGACCCATGTAAACATTTTAACATTATAATCAATGTTAAGTATTGTAAAATATGCACATAGTGAACAATAATTTTATTGTTATAAATGATAAAGCGGGTTTCCAGAATAATAAAATACCGTCTACAGTTATGATTTTTTTTTTTTTTGGAGAAAAATAGTGATATCTACTTGTATCTTTGGCTTTATTGCGAATTTTTCATATGGTAGGATGTTTTGTGATACAACTTGACCGACGCACATGCATCTAATGTGATACCTGAGATAACATTTTTCTTTTTTTTTATCACTGCTCCCAATATGGCAAATAATACCTTTAGAATTGCATTCATAGCATCTGTGACACGGAAGTCAACTTTCAGATACATACATTCTGCTGAGTAGCATTATGTCCACACAGTCAGTGGTTATGTTAAATCAGGACTCCACTTTAATCGGAGATGAGGTATAGACACACATAGCTAGACTATTAACACAGCCTACAGTTACGGTGTGTGCCAGAAATAATGCGTGGACATAGTATGTTTATATCATGATAATGACTGTCCTCAAGGCCAAACATTAGGAACACGATATATGGGGAACGTGTCAGGAAATCACACAGCAAATTCTAATTAAACGTGACAAATATAGCCTGACCCTTAAGTGTATAAAGAACCACACCTTTGGGGGATTGTCCGGGAGCTAGTGACATACTTTTGACTGCATTCGAAATCCCTCCCCATCACACACAAACGTGCTTGCGAGCGCACGCGCACACACACACACACACACACTGCTATTGCACAGGGCATGCATCCGTAGAAAGTAAAGAGGATTTCACGAATGGTTTCATTATACATGATTCAGACTACGCCTTATAGAAACAATGCTTTCATGTAAATTCCACATTTTTCACATGTATAATTATCTTATCTTTTCTATTCGACAATTTGCACATTCAATTTCTGGTTAATATGATTATTGTTAATTTGTAAATGGAATATAAAAAAATATATAAAGGTCTAGTATTTTAACAACGAATAGTGCCTACCATCTTCGGATCAATCATAACGCAAAAAGAGAAGGAAGGTCAAAGAGAGTTGTTTTAAAAACTATAACTACAAAGCAATTTGTCAGGTTTGTGACATTTCATTCGAATATTTAGCTTTAAGGGTGGAAAACAGTATTTACAGCATATATCATGAAATATGAAACAAATATGTGCTTCCGAAAGATTACTGAAATGTTAAGCGAAAGTTTAGGAAAATCAAACAATCCGTTCAAAAGTTATGAATTTCAAAACTTTTGGTTAACGTTCCATATGCCGCAAAGAAAGTCTGGAATAATGTGTTGTCATGATAGCACAACAATACCGAGGGACAGAATTTCACAAAATGTGTTTTCTTCGACTTCCATAATGCACTTTTTGATATCATAAAAGCTTATACCTCCTCCTCGTAAAATAATATCTATAGCAACATATCTCCGTAATAAATCTAGAGATATGCGCTGTACATCAAAGTGTATGTTGTTATCAAATTCATGACTCTACTAGGAGTTTGTTGAAAGAAATCATATTAATTACATAAAACACATGATTTGATCGATATTTGTACCAAAAGCAAACTTTTCCCTATACAAGTCTCTTTTGCTGAGCCATTTCGTATTCACAACAAATATGCAGTCACTGATCGACAAAAAGTAGTATCTTAATTTCCTTTCCGAGAGAAAATTTGATTTGTATGCAAGTGAATGGTAGATATTATAGGCTAGAACAAAGCCACTACATACTGTGACTGGTAAAACTGCTCGTGGATAAAAAAAAAAAATAATAATAATAATAAAAAAACACACACACACAAAAAAAAAAACAGCGTAAAATGCATAAGATGTGAAATCTCTTTAACTGTTGGACGACTTTATTGAACAAATTTTCATCATTCTCTTCACTTAAATTTAATAAATGAAGGTGATGTCATAACCTCATATTTAACCATTAATAAGAGTTTTTTTTTTTAATTATATTTTTGATGATGATTAAAAGCTAGAGGTCATCCTTGCTTGGTTATCACAAGACACCAATGATTTTTTGCTCATTGATTTCATGACAAAGAGGGTGATTTAATGATGTATTTGTGTCCATGTCGTTGGGAGACTTAAGAGGCTATAGCATCATCAATACTGTCAATTAAGACTGCGGTTGCGAAAAATATCAGTACATCGATACACCTTACAATCTGCACTTTATCGAATGAAGAAGAAGAAGTAAGGAGAAGAAGAAGAAGAAAAAGAGGAAAAAGAAGAAGAGGAAGAAGAAGAAGAAGAGTAAGAAGAAGAAAATAAGAAGAAAGAGGAGGAGAAAAAGTAATACCTATCATTCTGTCAAAGCACGGGAAAGTTCTACACATTCAATACTTTCTTATTCTTGGAGATTGGAGTGAAACTTCTTCCGCTCTGTTCGCTGGTTTTAACTCTTTAGGTTGATGTCAACTTGGACAAGGTGAAAATTGTACTTATTGTTTATATATATTGTATATATATATATATATATATATCCCATTAACTATGCACCTAACTAACACCTCAATGAGCAGTAGAGAAATGTCTTCAGGGTTTTTCATTTTGTTTTCCTTAGCCTGCCGCTATATCTTTTCTTTATTCTACCTTTTTACTTGATGAAAAAAGTGCTGTATCCGGCAATTAGTGACTAGGACTTGACAGGATTCGATCTCTGACAAAAATAATGTCCTGGGCATAATCATTTGCAGCTTGGTTGCCATGGATATTGTGAGGTCATGAGACGTTTAGTTGCTGTTCAGTTGCCGCGACACTTGTGTCGTCTAACACGACATGATGAAGAGGAAAAGCTCCGGTGTAGACGCATTACACGCGTGTGTATACAAACAGCCCTGGAACAATTACAATTCAGTGCCTGGATCAGTGAATGGTAGGCCTTATGGCTGAAGAGAAATACCTCTCCAAATTCAAGCTGATATGAATACAATGGTTGAAATCATACACACATAATGGTGGCGATGTAATACTATCGGATGTGAGATATGAAAGCTATAGAATTTAGATGTTTTCACGAAAAAAAAAAGTGATTTTCGTCAAAAGCACATGATATGCTGAATCTCCTATAATTCAAGCTGATATGAATACAATGGTTAAAATCATACAAACATAATGGGGCGATGCAATACTATAGGATGTGAGATATGAAAGCTATAGAATTTAAATGTTTTCACGAAAAGCAATTTCCGTCAAAAGCACATGATATGCTAAATCTAGTGTATAGGGTAGTGATGTCATCGCCCCACACATCTTTTGCTGATCTTTATACAATTCTTCGCTAAATTTCTCCTTTGAAGAAGTAAAAATCGAAATTAAGGGCAAAACTAGAATCCTTTCCATCAGTATGTTGTGTGAGAATACAATGGTGTTAAAGTTATCTAGCATAAACATCATCTTAGAGTTGTTGTTTTTTTGACAAGTGTGATAAACCTATTTTTATATGTGGTATATTTATGCTAAACCAATGGGAGACCTTCAATGTCATTACTTATTGATATTTTCAATTCTGATTAAAGTTCTAGCACTTTGTTCGTTTGACTTCAAAATCCAAGTTGAACATAAAGAAATTACAGACAGACTTCAACAGACAGAAAGGAGGGACTAATTAAAAGATCGCTGCACTCTTCTACTTCTTATATTGCCGTGGTTCAACTCGTACCGTGATTAAAGATGTAAATTCCGGATGTGAAATTCCGTTTGAAACAAAAACGTATTCAGGGAGCAAATCTCTCCGAACTTTTGATACAAAATGATTCAGGATACTCTTCTCAGAAAAAAAAAGCTAACAAAGACTTTGAGACCTCTCCTTCAGTTCCATCACACAAACAACAATTTAACCGTGTCCTGTTATGCCACCTAAAGTAAGTATGGTAAGGCTTCCATAATTAGCAATTCCCTGTAAGCCGAGCTTCAATGACGTCACTTTAATTTCCTTATGGTCACAGTAGAACCTCTAAGATGATGGCTAGTGTGAATATTTCCTGCTCTCTTTATACATTCTATATTTTTCCTCTACTCTGCTGTTCCCTTCTTTTCACAAGTCAATTTCTACCCACTCATCACAATTTCTTTCTTTATACTGAGTGATTTTCTGTCTTTATACAATCATAAAGACATAATCTACTCTGAGCAAAATATACATCATAACTTCATCTAATACCATACCCCCTTCCTGACCCTGACATACCTCTCTCGATTTCCTTCCATCCTTCCTTCTTCCCCTCTCGTCCTGTCTCCCTCTCATTCTATCCGTCTATTTATCCATCCATCTATCTATCTATTTATCCATCCATCTATCTATCTATCTATTTATCCATCCATCTATAAATCTATCTATCTACCTATCCATCTATATATCTATCGATCTATCTACCTATCTATCTACCTATCTATCTATCTATCTGTCCATCAATCTATCTACCTATCCATCCATCTATCTACCTATCCAATCTATCTATCTATCTATCTATCTATCTATCTATCTATCTATCTATCAACCTATCTGTTTTTCTATCTACCTACGTTTCTATCTCTCATCTCATCTCGAAACCAAGCGTGTTTAGATGTGGTGGAATATCTCAAGTTATATATAACAGTTTGATAGAATGGTGATTGCATTATTGTAATTGGGCGTGAACATTCATGCATATTTTCATCACAATTTCTTCTTTGTTATTGCTACAGAGGGCAGGGAGCGGAAAGAGACAATCCGTACGATGATCCGTATGAAATACAAAATGAACGAGGAGTTAATAATCATCATTAGTCTTAGAGCAAGTCCACCTTCATATACATATGGAATGAGTGAATGCAGCAATATTATTAGAACACCTCAGGGAACGTTTGGGGGAAATCGGACAAACCTTTCACAAGTTATGAATTTTTTAAGTGTCTGCTCAGTCACTGCTGGATGAGAAGACTGCTACAGTGTATGATGTCACATGCGTACAACAATATAAGGAAAATACAAAGAGAATTTTGCATATTTTTATTTTTTGAAAAAAAAGTGGGCATTTCCTCTAGTTGTCACTCACGTATTATTCCCTCTGTCTTCTGAACGAGGCAAGTCAATCGTTCTTTTATTACGCGAGAAAAGTCAAAATATGTGGAATGCTCTTTATGTTTTCTTTATATAGTTGTACACATGTGACATCACAAGCTGTAGTAGTCTTCTCATCCAGCAGTGACTGAGCATAACATTAAAAAAAATAATCATAACTTTTGAACGGGTTGTCCAATTTTCCTGAAACTCTCACTGATGTGTTCTACTAATACATGTATTGCTGCATTCACTCAATCCACGTGTCTTTGAAGGTGGACTTGTCCTTTAAAGTAGACTGAAATGCAGTCATAAAAATGAGATCAATTCTGTGATAGCAGCAATATTCTTAAAACAGACCTCTCCACTCCTCCTCTCCCCTCCCATCTACCCCTCTCCCCTCTCTGCCCCCTTTCCTCCCCTCCTATCTACCGCTCTCCCTTTTCCTTCGCTCCTCACTGCTCCCCTCCGATCCTCTCTTTAACCTTCCTGTCTTCCGTACTCATCAAACTTTATTTTGCCACATTCCATAGCCTGTATAAGGGGACTAAACTAATGCCGACATTATTAGATTATAGAAGTAAGTTTTAAACCACATTACGTGACGAGACACAACTTATGACTTTATCTGAATCAGCAACTTAAGAATGATGTATTATAACTATGACTTGTGGATTAGAGCCTACCACATTATTACAGAATTTGTTATGCAGCAGATCGAGATTTTTTAAGTTACGTATATACTTATTAATATGACTGTCCTTTGAAATACTAGACTACACATTACATTACTTTTGACGACCGCGGACGACTCTCTTGTCTTCTCCTTATCGTTTGTTATTTATGTACTTCCTGGTTGCTCTACGACATTTTCAGTAATATGAGAGTTGTTTTTCTTTTGATGACAGCGGTTCGTATAGTGATTAAAAAAAGATTGACAGACGTAACCGATATGTGTGTCAAGTTGCCTGAGATAGTAAGCATCGTCTCAACATGTTCAACGAAGTGTTGTTCCTTATCTACAAACATAGATAGCGAAATGCAAAACCAAATACATGCATCAGCGTGTTGCAATGTTCGATACCCCCAGTGTGCCTTTCAACCCCACAATGTTTTGTCTTTGGTGTGTGTCATCAACAGCGTCTCAGGTTTCGAAGTTCGTTGGGGATTTTTGTTCACGTCACAGGACAGACATCAAGCAAAGAGTGTTGTGAGGTTTATGTCGGGAACGTTTAAGCCTTATCATAATATCGGGAGTGAATTCGAGTGGAGCGCAGTTGTTAGATGGGGAGTAACCAAGTATGTGTCATTGCATCGACTAGGAAAAAAAACCCCGATGTCTGCTATCGATATTGATCGATGCTAAAATCATGGACACAGCTCGCGCTGTTCCTCGGTTTTCATAGTCTTATATCCAGCCTGTCAAGTCTGTAACAACAAAGGAAACAGTTTGCAGTCTGTCATGAAACACACAAGAATTTATTTTGCTATGTACCTATAACCATGTTATCTTTGCTCTCCTGTTCAATCTGTAACTATGTTCCTGCTAAAGACTGTTTTTAAATAGGTTATTATAATATCTACATCCTCAGTGGCATTCTTTATCATCTCGCCCTTTTTTCTGTCTTTCTCTCCGAATGTGTATATGTATAAATACACACACAAGCATATATATATATATATATATATATATATATATATATATATATATATATATATATTCATATATATCTATATCATTCATATGTTACCACATGAAACATGAAATATTCACGAAAGATAGATAGAAAGATAGATGGATACATATCACGAAGAGACCAATGTCACTGTAAGTTTGATTGACTCATCGTGATTGCATTCTTTGCGAGTTACTGTTTACAGAAGTAGGGTGATAATTAACATCATTAGCTGTTCCATTTAATATTCCTCCCCTCGAGGAGGTGGAAAGTTATAATTAGAATATTTACACGGGATAAGATTGCAAGGCAGTGCTCATCATGTTTGCACGGGCTAAATTACGGCCGGTGATGAATGCAAAGTCTTTCTTTTGACGGTAATTCTTAATAAAACGCCTAATGATGCTGAGAGAAGTGAGAATGTCTTTCAGAGATTCCTTTTTCTATACCATTCGTCGAATTATTGATTTATTTTATTTTTCTCTTGTTGTAATTTCTATTTATCTACAAATTAATTTATGTCTATATTTCTAAGTCTATATATTACATATAATTATCTTATATATCTTTCTTTCTATCTATCAATCAATTGATTAATATATCTATCTATCTATCTATCTATCTATCTATCTATCTATCTATCTATCTATCTATCTTTTTATCATCGTGTATATATTACTTTATGCATCCTGATATTATATCCATATATTTAGTGTAGAATGACATCTCTCTTCTCCTTTTTTTTTTTTACAACCTTTGGTATCATGTATATTCAATGTACATTCCAGTGCTGTTTTGTTTATTAATCTACAAGGTTTCATAGGCTCTTTTAAAGTTTCTCTTTTTAATTTCATGCACAATTTGTTTTATTTTTTGCCATTACGAAAGTAGTTATGATAAACAATGCACATATTACACTTTTTTTTGTATATGAATAAAACTGACTTACTACTAATGGTAACATCGCTTCTTATACATGTTATATAACTACTCACTACTAAATAATTACTGTCATTTTCATAACAAGACATAACATGACTACCAGTAGGTTTTTTTTTCACTCTTTCTACTACCCCAATTACTACCACAACTACATTATACTGCTGTTATGTAGAGTATGTACGTAATTATCCTTATTCCTTTTGCCGCTATTCTATAATTCTGTAACTTTTACTCCCTACTACCATGTACTACTACTACTAAATCACTACACTGCTGATAAATACTACTCCACTACTACTATACTACTACTATACTACTACTACCATACTACTACTACTACTACTACTACTACTACTACTACTATTACTATTACTTTTACTATACTACTACTACTACTATACTACTACTACTACTACTGCTACTACTACTACTACTACTACTACTACTACTACTACTACTACTACTATACTACTACTATACTAACTACTACTACTATACTACTACTACTATACTACTACTACTATACTACTACTACTACTACTACTACTACTACTATACTACTACTACTATCATTACTTCTATATTACTGAGAGTGTTAATACCTCTGTCATAATATATTAATGTTATTTGGTATTATTTGGACACATCAGTTTCTAAATTGTGTCGATATCATTTTGGACGCCAATCAATATCCTAATCACCTCATTCAGTCTTTCATCTTTATTACTCACGTGGACTTTGGGATTATGGTGGAAAATATTCACGGTTTGATACTATTAAAGAAGCCATCTCGTGTCATCAAACCGACGGGTCGGTTGTCCCAGTGACTGTATTATATGACAGTTTTAAATGCATGGACGTACCGCTGGTAAGTTTTGAGTTGACTGACGAGCACATCTTCGGCTCCCAGAAATGTCGGCTTATCCTACATCACGCTCTCTCGAAGCAGAATATCATAATACTTCGAGTCTCTACGATTTACAGCGTAGGTGAAAGTTGAAATAAAGTGTCTTTGTACCCTATGCGTCGTCCCTACCCCCCCCCCCCCCTCTTTCTTGTTTAATGATACTGCATGCACACTATCGTCCATACCTATAAGATCAAAGAGGTACTATGTCTAGGCGAGCTCATCTATCATAGCACCTCTTTGCCTAGACATACAATATACTCTCATACATTAGGCCAAGTAAAAAAAAGAAAGTAGTTTCTCGTCCGGGTTTTTTGAGCAAGGCGATGAGGGAGGTCCTTACTATTTGATATCTTACTATTTTTTCGAGGATTGTCAAAATGAAAGTAATATGTGTTTCTCGTCCGGTAATTCTGAGAAAAGTAACGAGAGAGGGCTTTACTATTTTCTATATCCAATTTATGAAATGAAATATCACTCTGTTAAGTGGTAGCTGTGTTATGAGAGACCAGGTCCCAAGTGTATGTCTTGCCTGCACTCTCAAACATTTTCAAACAAATAGATATATGTACCATACTTGAAATGAAACTAGGATGCATGCAGAAATACATTTGCTTTTTCTTTCCATTACAGATGTCAAGGGAAATGACCATCTTGATACTGGTATTTAGTGTTGTAATGGCATTTCTGATACCAGTGTACTTGCAATTCTGATGTATTGTGCTATTAATTGAAACAGGTATAAAACATGTCTTTCAACAAATGTACGACTGAAATAAATTCCATGATATTCAAAACACTGCTTTATTTATTATTGTGTTTGTGACATTTTGTGTCCACACAGCTGGTACAGTGTATGTATATGCATTTCTTCACAGTACAATTGTAGCACATTCAACTGGAAACTGGCTTGTACAATTGCAGATGGATGTCAAAATGATACGATTTATGGCATTATAGCATTAAACAAAGATGTTTCTTCGTGTTCTAAAAAGACATTTGATAATCACTCATCATTTGGATGATGATTGTACAAGTGGAAACTCGATATAACGAGATGGTCGGGACCGAGTCGTGTTCCTCGTTATAGCCGATATCTCGTTATATCAGTAGGCATAAAAGAAGGCATAACATAAAGACATTAATTTGCACACGTGGGACTACCCATCATCTTTCAATCAATACTGATAACTTGCTGAAGTGTGTGAGGTAATTACTCACCTTTATGGGTAAGAAGATGTTTTTTTCGCCAATGAAATCCGATATCAAGAATGTTTTTCATATCAATTGTAGAATAGATGTTTGAATTTGTAAATCTACATAGCTTGCGATTGTGTGAAGATCGTCTGTGGATTGGTATGTCATTGTGGTTATGGTATGGGTGTTGTGTGTGAAAAGCTTGAATATGGTCTGCACAATGCTGTGTGTGTGACACATTCTGTATGTACATTATGACTGCATGTGTGTGTGTAGATTGGGAATTCCCTACGTAGAAAGCCAATCACAGCATCAGAGTGCCTCACACTTGCTAAACGTCATGATGATGTCATGTATACGGCCGTCCCACCACATTTTCTGCATGTATCAGTGCGCGCGCACACACACACACACATACACGTACAACATGCGGTGCTAGCTGTAGAGTGAACTGTCGTGAAGAAAATGTGTGTGTACAAGACAGTTTTTGGCGCATCGAGCTTTACAATCTCGGACCGTGATAGCACAGGCGAAGTTAAGCTTTACCCGAGGACATTTTGCTTTACCTCGCTATATCAGGTTTGATTGGCTATGTTTTTCTTTGTCTGGAAATTTGGGACCGGGAAAATTTCCTCGTAATAACCGATATCTCGTTATAGCAGTGTTCGTTTTATATACCGAGCTTCCCCTGCCCTGTATACCACACTACAGATGTTACGATTCACGGCCGTGTCCGTGAATTTACGTTGTAAAGAAAAGTATCCCGCAGAAATACGATACAAACCAGAATCCGTGGAAAAGTTATTTATTTTGTAGATACACCCATTTTATAATTCCACATTTGCTGGAAAAGCGCACTCATTTTCTCTTCAAAATACATCGCCGTCAGATGCAACGTTACAGAGCAGAGTGTACGGGCCTCTAAACATTCGAATGTGTTCATGCGTGCGATGGCCTGGGGACCCGATTTGGACAGCTAGCAAGTTACAGACACGGCCGAAAAAATAGTAAATATCAAAAAAGTCGATGCGCCAACTGAAAATCGATGCGGGCGGGGAGCGGGCTGGGACGAGAATTATGAATTTCTTGGTATTTTCAGCGCCATTTTGAAAATAGTAAATAGTAAAAAAATCGATGCGGCGGCCAAAATCGATGCGGCGGCCAAAATCGATGCGCGCGAGGACGAGAAACTGGTTTCTTTTTTTACTTGGCCTTATAACCAAGGAGCTATTCCTCCTTGTTATAACTTATACGTCTGAAATATACAGCAAATAATCATTACATAATTATATGAACGTATACGTACTAAAATACATTTCATGATATATACACTGACAGAAACAGAGTTCAAAAGCTATGATTATTACATACATGAACATAATCGTATTCCTAAAATACATTCCATATCTTACACTGATATAAACAAAGTTCAAAAGCACTGCAGTCTGTTGAATTATTTAGACCATAATCATAATCGTTATTATGTAATCATGTTTACGTTCCTGGTCATGTTCAGAAGTTCCTTTCGGATGGTAGAAATAGGTCATATTCCTCCACATCATTATGGTCATATCCTGTTCGCCAGTACAATGTGCTGAAATACTATAGTGCAAGGAGGAAGGGGAAGGGGAAGCCCTAATGATTTTGAGTATAGAAAGCTTCCTTTTTTATCATAATCCTTTCATCTTCCGGTAATTGGCTATACCGCGTTGAGCCGATGTCAAATTAATGAGCTATTATATACCATCATGCCTAGACGTGTGCCAATGTATAGATCTAAAAGTGTAACAGCAATATGGTACTCGATTGTCATCACCCGGTCCCGATAATGATTAATTTCCTAAGCTGATTGCCGTTAGACACAATTATGTTATTTTTCGATGGGCTATACGGGGGAGGGGGAGGAGTTGCTATTTAGAGAATAGGAAAAGAGGGTATTCTTCATGTAAGGCAGGGCAACATCGATCTGACAGCATCAGATTCTTGTTAATCTTTTGTTAGTACCAGTAGCTGAAGTCAAGGCAGCATGTACGTTTTAATCGATTTGATTTGATATTAATCTATTTCTCCTTTGTGTTCACAAAAGCAAGAAAACAAACATAACTGAGTTTCAATGGTTATTACCATATATCATTACTATATACAATGACGCTTTGTCCATCTTTGTGTACAAACATAATCGAAAAAACTACACTAATAACATCACTTGCAACAAAATGGTAGTAATTGTTATACCCCCGTCACACTAATTCGGAATCAGCACGAATCAAGCAGAGCCAGCCGGAATTAAGGATTTTCAAAATTCGCGCCACATTCGGGAGAAAAAATTTCAAATTCTTACAGCTTGGTAGGGATATGCTGTTCGAATACTAGGAATGCACTTCGAACCCTTCTCGAATCATTCTTGCACATTCCGAATGGATAAGCTCTCGAATGCTGCTCGAATGTACTTGGAACGCTGTAGGAATATTCAGAATGCTGTTAAAATGCGGTCAGAATTGTTAGAAAGCACTTCGAATGCCGCACGAGCGCGGTTCGATTGCTGCCCGAAGTCTGATGGTCAGAAAGCGCCTCGAATGCTGTACAATCTCATTTCGAAAGCGGTCAGAACGTTCCAAGAATGGCTACCAATAAATTTATACTTTGAATGTTCACGAATAGTCAGAAAGCGCCTCGAATGCTGTACAATCTCATTTCGAATGCGGTCAGAACGTTCCAAGAATGGCTACCAAATATACTTTGAATGTTCACGAATTCAAACAGAATGCAGCCCGAACAATTAGAATACACTTAGAATATACTTAGAATGCAACATGAATGTGTTTTAGGAATGCCGCCGGAATGGTCTCCGATAGTGTATAAAATGGTGATTTTCACCAGTCTCAACCCGATCATCCTTGGACCATGTTGCTTTGCTACAGATTGCTGTCCTCCAGCAAGACCTCCTTGAAAGAGAGTGCCTAGGCCAATTACACCCTGTTCAATTACCCCGGACCCTTCCCGTGACCCTAACACTACTCCTAATCCTGAACCTAATCCTAACCCTAACCCAAACTCTAACTCCAAACCTATCCCTAACTGTAATCTTTACTCTAACCTTTTCACTAACCACTATTTAACTGAGGGCAATTGTATTAGCATTTGAGATATTTTGGCAGAATTAAAGGTGCAACACCGTTCCGATTCTCCCTAAATGAGGTCAGATTGTTTCAAATGCTGTTAGAATGCCGTAGGAATATTTAGAATGTAATCAGAGTCCAACTAGAATACCCTTCGAATGCAGATCGATATTTCTCCACTTCGAATGCTCCTCGAATGTTTTAAGCCCCCGTTCCACTATCACGATTTGGACCCCGATCTGTTCCGATCTAGCAGATCGGGAGAGAGCGGCAAAAGCGTACAGGGATCGGAAGCATCGTAGCAGCAGCATGTGGAGGTCGGGGTTGGAGCGGGCATTTTTTCAGATCGGGAAGAAATTTTGAACCGGTTCAAAATATCTTCCCGATCTCCCCGATCAAAATTGACATACTTTTAATCGTACGGCAAGCGGGGAGAGCGTAGTGACAGCGTAAACACAGTGGGATAAGCGTAACAAGGTCTTTCTGAGCGTAGTAACATCGGCACAAGAACGGGAAGTAATTTTAGCTGTAATTTTCGAAGAAGAAGAAAAGATGAAGAAAAAGAAGAGAAGAAAGCAGCGAAGCAGCTACCCAAAAGGCGAAGAAAGAGAGACTGCACGTGATGTTGAAAGAAGAGGAAGCGGACATAGCAGAATTTTGAAGAATATGAAATTATCTACAACTGGAGGACGACGGACCATAAAATCAAGGACATCAAGAAAAAGCCTTGGAAAAATCAGCACGTCTTTGTTTATACAATACATTGCTGCAAAAGAACAGTGAGTTGAAGAGCCTCTTCGAGGTCCACAATATATTTTCTTCGGTTCTGCATGCTAATAAGTTGACTGACTGCAGGCCGACAGTCGAATCGGGGTACATCGGGGCACATCGGGCACTTTTCAGCTATCTGAAAGGGGTAACAGCGTGATAAGATCGTATAGATCGTTCAGAGCGTAGATACAGCGTGCATCGATCGGATAACATCGGCAACATCGCCCTGACAGCGTAGCTACATCGTTCTAAAGCGTACCGGCAGCGGCAGAGATCGTAATGTCTTATTCCCGATCATCGTAGTAAGAGCGTAGCAAGCACTTGGTAGTCGTAACTGCAGCGTACTTAGAGCGTTCTGACATCGTACTGTGTCCAGATCGGCTCAGGTTTTACCCGATCCTTCCCGACCTGAGAAAATTGTCAAATCGTAGCGAGAACGGCATAGTGGAACGGGGGCTTTAAGCATGGGTAAAACATTCAGGCTGGCCACAAGAATGGGCCCGAATGTTTCGAACGCGCTGAGAATGTCGTCAGAATTTTTAGAATGCACTTCGAATATGCAGGAATTCAGGAAGAATTTTCATTCCAACGGCATTCCGGCTCATTCCGCCTCTAGTGTGACGGGGGTATTAAGCCAATCAATCTCAGCCAATCAGACGCAAGGATTTCAGTAGCTTGTAACAACTATCACAACTTGTCATTGAAGTTTTATGAAAAGGGACTTAGATTGTAAAAAGATGCCCCCATTAAAGATGAAAATAGGTTTCAGAGAATTTTGATTGCCTATCACTGGCTTTTGGAAGGGAAGACAGCAAAATGACCCCGTTTCACAATGGATTTGTTGTTGTTCTTGTTGTTGTCGTTTTTTAATGGAAGCTTATAGCAAAATTACCCCCTAAATGACGAAAGCGTGCCGAGGTGAGCAATGTCCGCACTATTCGAGACCCTTACTGATGCTTTTTGGTAATCTTTTCAGGATTGCTTGGGAAAGATTTGAAAACAGCAGCTAATTGAATAATTTGTATTTCAGGAGAAAATGATAATCGACCAGCATTTCCATGATTTTTTCGGATTTTTCGGAAACCCCCCAAATATACCCCTTTTACCGAAAAATCGCAACAGATGACAACCTGTGAGTCGAGGTGAGGGTGTGACAATTTATTGCAAGAGGCAGGTGTAACATGAATAATTACTAGCATCTGTGTACCGCAGAAGGATTTCAAGTATAGCTTTTCTGACAGCAGCAGTAGGGCCCGAAGTTTTTAGTGTCTGTCTGTCTCTCTCTAGTGTATAGTCGTCATGGTTTACACAGGGACCGAGGTGGTTCACATAGTACGTGTACATATTAAGTTCTACAACATGCATTACGAGATAGTGTCCTTGTGTCTTCGACGTTTTATCGAAACAATTGACAAACATATCAATATTACAATATTGTCACAGCAAAAGGAACGCAGGTGATTTCATATTTTTCATTAGCATGATTAGGACGATTCCGAAGCTCCACGATGATTTACGTATCCGGGAAAACATGAGGACATTTTGAGGAGGATTTATGCATTTTGAAAGATCAAGGCCTCCGGTCTCAAGAGCATTCGGGCAAAGAAAGTAAGTTTCATCAAATCTGGATGACATATCATCAAGCATATTACCTCGTTTCCTTGTTACCGTCGATGCGACATGGTTACAGACCGGTGTCCAGGAACATCTTTCACCAATCTTTCGATGGCGGTTCACTGAGTTATAAAGAGTGCATGGACAACGGAATTCAGGACCGTCTCGATTTCTTGTTTATCCCAGGGTCACTTGAATCCATTCCAACTGTATGACTAAGATAAGGGATTTACAAGAAAAACCTTTAGATTTCTTCCTGAAGAAAAAACAAAACGCAGATGGCAGTGAATGTCGAATTCAAAAAACTGTCCACATGGCTTGATTAGTTCGCTGAAATTAGGTAGAGGCATTTACATGAAGAAATTTTGTATTATGTGTCAAGTACTATATACGTATACGCCTTTTCATAACGTACATTACTATTAACATGATTAATCAGTTTTAAATGTTCTATATCCATGATAGCTGTACATATATTCTATGGAAAATGAATAAATATGTTATTTGCATATTTTCTATCGAGGGATCCTCGTTTCCCAAGCTCTGATTTTCAGTCCATCACTCTTTTTAATCATCATATGCACGTGTTTTTGTATTCTTTATACTATATAATATGTTACGTTTTTTGCTGGAATGAAAGTATCATTAAATTGAACTGAAATAAAGAAGAATCTTGATTTCATTACTGACTGAATGCTATCCTAAATTCTGTCGCATATTTTGTCCATCCATAATGTTTATGTCGATAATCAAAATGATACAATGTGATGTAAAACGCTGTGAAACAACCAAACAGTTCGTAAGAGCGCTATACAAATGCAATTATTGGTATTGGTGTTTAATTGTGGTAAATATCATGGCTTAAGTTCATTTCGAACGGCCACTAGATTGAAACTCCTAGACCTATTCAGTTGAGGAAATCAAATTCAAACACAGAAACAAAAACGCCTTTAAGGAAGTCTAAAGAAGTTAATGTGGTGTACGAGGAAATCAATGTTAAACCATGATTAACAACTAGAGCTGAAAGTGGAGGGGATCAATCCTAGTTTAGTCACCCTGTGGAAAGAAAACGATATATCTAGTGTGTATAACTCCATACTCTCCTTTTTATGTAGAAACGAGCGAATAAATGACCCCATAAGCCGAAGTTTGAAGGTGCTTAAGATCGTATCATTTACCAATTACCGTTATTTCTTTAACGGTGATTTTCACCCAGGGCTCAGTTTTCAATGCTCGTATAGTTTTATACGCGTGTGAGCAGTTATACTAACAAACTTTATGAGACCTTGTGCTATTTTAACTTTGAAGAACCAGAGAGTATATATTATTCCCAAAGTTATAATCATGAACAGGATATCCGTGTGCCTTGCAGGTAAGCCGGCGAGAAGCACACATTTTGACACGTAGCCAGAACAGACAGAAAAACTTTGCTTGATGACCGTCTAGCAGTAGGGCCATATGGACCCGAATCCACAGGGTAGAGTGGAAATCAAATCAACAGTTTTAAAACTATAATGTATATAAACGAGAATGAAATAGATGTGCCTTAAAGGGGATGGCTAGTAACTGATCAGTGGGAATCAGTGGGAATGCGGGCCGTTAACGATCGCCCCGTCACTGTACAGGTATGCTAACCTGGAAACATTAAATTGCACATTACTTGAATATGAGACCATTCTGAAGCAAATAATTTTCACACAACAATAGATATATAATGTACTCTTAAATGAATCCCTCAAGGATTGGAACAATCATTGCCAGCATTCCCACTGATCAGTTACTAGCCATCCCCTTTAAATGTGAGCGTGCTGTGTTCGCTTGTTTTCATTATCGGTGGTCTAAATTCAAGCTGTCAGCATTTGCATAATGATCCGTAGATCTAGATTTAACTACCTCTTGTAAATATTTGTCATATATGACTTACAGTTTTGTCCACAAAATATCAACTGGAGTACTTGGTAGCTGATATACTCTAAACCTAATGATATTGCTATTGCGTAAGACCTATAAAAAGTGACATATCACATTTTGAATGCAGATCTAGGCAACATTCCATCAGAATCATTCATCTCTATCATGGCAAGGTCCATTTGATTTTATTTTTGTTTCTTTTGACAAAAACTGCCATGGCAGACATTAGATATGTTTTTACTTGTTGATCTCTTTTATTCCTTATGTCACATAATTATATGCAATGACTATTTAATTTTATTTTTCAAGTTTTTATATATTATTTTGTTTAGAGGATAATAATTCTGCTCATTGATTAATAAATGGCAAGCGTGTGATATCTTTTCATTCAGGGAGTGCTGGTTAAGTTTATTGCATGTCCATAGTCCCGAAGAGCACAAACTATATGCTGGTACTTTTCCACCAGCTTGACCCGGATATAGAGAAGTAGAGTGTTACAGATTCTGAAGTGTAGTCTACTTGCCACTGTAAACGGGGTCCAGCCTGCCTATACCGTTTTTCACTATAATAATTTTTATGCTCACAAAGCTTATACCACCTCAGAGTGAATTTCACACTTGGCGATATAGCCCGACAGAAACTAGCGGTATACTTTAAACTCTTTTATTGTTGTTGTTGTTATCATGGATTGTTAGTATGTTATTACTACTCAAGGTGACTGTGATAGCACAAATCAAGCATTATGATATAATATAATATAATATATAATGTAATATAATATAATATAATATAATATAATATAACATAATATAATGTAATATGATATAACATAATATAATATTAGAATAGAAAATATAACATATCGTACAATATCATATCATATTTTATAATAAATGTAATAATTCAAAAAACTGACTTTGATAACTTTTGATGTTGTTTTTATAAATTTTGTCCTTACTTCCGACTCTATATACGGACTTGCCTTAAAGAATCCGAGATGAAAGGGGATGACGTTACCCCATTGTGTCACTATCGTGAATCACTTGTTCTCTGCACTAAAACTATGGGACTTTGCATCTCGGAGACAACGAGTTAAATCTTCTTTAAATTAGCATGTTTAGTTTAAGACAAATGTATCTTTGTAGAATGTTTAACCATAACCATATAGTGCGGGAACTCAGATTTTTTGTGCAGGCCACATTCTATCCAATTCCCTCCCCCACGCACACATAATTATATCAGACACCCATTTCTTTATTGCGTAGTGATAAAGTATGATTTCAATTATACAGACACGGTTTCATTTCCCATTCTAGGCCCCTCGGTCTGTAGTTTCCGGTTGGGAGCGTCGTGGAAATCAAACTTGTACTGTAATTGTTTTTCTTCAGAAGTAACAGGGTTCCTGAGCAATTACTCTCTCGCCAAATATGGAGCGGAAAAATTGTTCAGACCAGCGGGTAAAGGAGGCGACGTATTTTGGTGTTAGGCCAAAAGAAATGATGTCAATTATTATGACAACCAACCTTGTGTTTCCCTTTGAACACCCTTCCCCCTTACACACACAAGCGCGAGCGCGCACACACACACACGCACATGCACACACACAGCCCTCAGTATATATTTTAAGCAAGTGGAACGGGGTGATGAACTACACAAAGCTTTGGATCTTCAAAGTAAATGTCCTGAATTCTAATCCTATGTCCAGTGCTTCTGCTGCTGGAAATATTAACTCTAAGCATAAATTATGTATTCCTAGTCATTATCAATTTGACTCATTTTTTTAATTCATGATGCAAAGTTTACATTACAAGACAACATTCCTCTAAAAACTTTACTTCGGATTAATGCGTTACATACTGATTATTGTACCCGACAACGGCAGCGCATAAAAAAAACTCTTATTTTTAAGAAGATGTCTTAAGCAGGTTAAATGGATAAAAAAAGGTCTGTTTAGTTACTGATATGTCGCCATTTCCTGAGAATGACATCTGTCAAACAACGACCAGAAACAAAAAGGAAAAGGATGGGGATATGGGCAGGAGAGTTGTTTCGAAAGTAATGGTTCCGTTTACTGGTGAAGATAGTTATCATCTACAGGATGTGTGCGCCCCCGTTTCAGGGCAGCGGTTACCGGCAACGGCGTGTTTGGTCAGACCATGGAGCTACATTTGGTAGCTCCATGGTCAGACTGCAGTGAGATTTGGGCAGATTTGTGTGTCGTGTACGAAGAACTACATTAGTTAACACTTTCTGTGCCAGTGAGTCAAATACGCACAAATATCACATATAAACCTATGGACATGAAATAAATATGGCACACAGAAGGGTAAAGTACTAGAGTTATTCGCCACCATACGTCGGATTGTGGTTCTGGCTCTTTATTGCCTCCGTGTTACTGTGTAAACTTTACTTTTTCATGTGATATTTAATCACTTGGTGTTGTAGTCTAAACATGAATGTGTATATTATACCTATAATGTGCTTTGTGCCAATTCACGCAAGGGGCTCAAATTATTTCATATAGTAATGCAACTAAAAAGAATCATTTTTCCTGTAGGATGAACTTTACGACAGAGTTCCCTGTTATATAGCACAAGAAATATGACTATAAATGCCTCCGTTACAAATATCCCAGAGCCAACTTCATTTTATTATAATTCAGATGTGCAGTACCATTGATAACAAGCTTGTCTTTTCAAAAGACCAGTCTTTAGTTTGTTTTACAAACGAATTTACTGTAATAGCTTGTCTCCTCCAAATGAGTAGATTCGAGATGTCGAAATTTGTTAATGGCAACAAAACAACTCGTGTCACTGGGAAAAAAGAAAAAGCCATCTTGTTCAGGGCATTATTTATAATTTGTATAAGCTAAGGAAAGGAGGGTTCTTCCTAGATGAAATCAATCTCAATAACCATCAAGCATAGGATTCCATGTCGGATCTGCTGAGATGTTTAGAAATTGATTGACTGATTTGCATGTTGTTGTTTATTATCATCACCATGCATATTACGACAATAAAGATAAATTTCATATGGTGATAGCAGAAAATACAATTCGTTTTTAAGTATAGTTCTTTGCGATATAAAAGCCGAAGCGATTAATCAAGGGAATTAAAGGACAATGATACAGTTTCAGCAAAGCTTGATGAACGTAAAAATCCCTAAAGGGATTCATCTTTGTAGATTAAGTAAAGGTAGAAGTAATAAAAAGAACACAGCAGTGAAGTTTGTTTAAATATGAAAATCTGTTCGAAGATAATGAATGTTAAAAGTGTTGATTAAATCCGTCTCGCTGGAAGATGTCCCTTTATGATATCAGACTGTTAATATAAAAATGTGGGGAATTTGATAATATATTAGTGAAAGATATACATTCCCTTGACTTTATTATATATTATAAATAATATAACTGTATTTAGAATATGGCTTTTCATTCCTCACAGCACGCCCGTCTGACTTTATCTCACAGCCTGACAAGTCCACCGAGTATAACACAATGAAGTGATTCCAAGCGGTTATCAATAATATCTTGAATTTCTGTTCATCATTACCGTTTCATGTGACCCCTTCTTGCTGAACATATCCGATCGATTGATGCTTTGGTCATAAACATTGGTTTGCGTGGACATTATTACCCCCCTCACTGCACCTCGTACTCCGTCCAGCTGCCGCGGGCTGGCAGTATCGCGATGCCTATTTCGGTTGTATTTTGTGAGCTCATCGAAAATGTTGCAACTTTTCTAGACACTTTGGAGCCCCTAACAACTGGCGTTGGAGGCTATATAAGGGGTGAATTCTACACAAAAAGAGAATGTAGACGAAGATATTATAGAGCACGTAAAATACATCTGAAAAATTTTATGTCCACTTGAATTTCAAAAAAAAATTATCTGAAGTGTGGTATTTGAGGAAAATCATGTGACCGTGAAGTTATTTGCGTGTTTCTTGCAGAAAGTAAATTCAGAAAATGAAACTTTCCAGAAACTTTAAAAGAATACTCTTCCTCTGAAATGGTGGGGGTTATAATGCAATGCTCTTGTACTTAGCAGCTGTTGAAAAGTTGTTCAACTCATTTCTGAGGGGTCTGCAATATACAAGTTAAGCTTCTTTTAATAGCAGTCCTTTCATTTTTTTTTTTAACAGCCTGTTTGATAACCAATCAGTTGATACAGCGTTAAATGAGTTTATTGGACTTTGTTAAAAATTTGTTATCTTATCATTTAACAATGAAAGAGCTCATGTAAATATACATTTATTAAACAAAAAAGTCTTTGGGTTCATACAAATAAGTTGCGATTATAACGGTGTACGATTTTTCGTTGGTAATGGACAAAATATATGAAATGAAATGAAAAGACAGGACTTGACATGAAATTACATGAAGTAAAATAGAATGAAATGACTCTTACGAAATATCACAGAACTATACCCATGATGAACAACCTGTTTCTATCAACTTATTCACCATCATTTTATCTGTTGCTTATGCGTGTTCATCAAACTGCCCTCAACCCTCGTGGCTGTTGTATTCCCTTGACACTCGGTGACGCCGAAATGCAGCATCCTGCTCGAGACACGAGCTCTAGGTATCTACATCAACCCTAATTGCGTGCCAAATTCCTTTCCTGTGCATATAGCTATGTGTGTGAAATTTGTGAACATTTCGCTCATTGACATAAAAAGGGTTAATGGGCAGGGGAATGACGCACGAGTCACTCTTGGTTGGGATACTTGACTACTAGTATACTCTCGACCTCTTATGTCACTTCCTATCTGGTTTTCACAATAATGGGTCTGCTTTGCTTAATGTGACGATGTAGTCATGTTCGTGATTCACCCGTTAGGTGGAGGTGTAGAAGCATTAAAGGGAGGGTTTACCCAACATTGAAAAGTTTCATCTCAGATGGAAAAATAGTGATGCAAATTCATCTGTTAGTCGGGAACTAGATTGAAGCGTAGGAGAAAACATGGAGAGATCTGCCTAGTAATGATTGTAGGACATACAAAACGTCTTGGCGACATCATTGAAACCTCAATAATGCAATCATTCTCACGTTTATATAGCTATGTTTGTAAATAAGACCATTTCAAGATTAAACACCAGAATAAGGCTTCCCAAACGAAAGCAACAGTAAGATATATTTCCTAAACATCCTTCTCAAAAGTTTGAAAGAATCTATAAGGGAAACATGTTTCTATCTCTTTCTCTCTTTCTCCCTCCCTATCTCTGTCTCTATCTTTTCTCTCTCGACAATCTTGTAAAATAAGTTTAAGAGAAGGATGGCAGTCATTGGCAGTGGTGTAGTTACGTAATAATTTATGCAGGTATAGGGATGATATACGTGATTGCACAATGTGCTGTCTGGGCCATGGTGCAACAGTGTTGGTAGCCGAAAAAGAAGCAGGAGTCTAAAGATGCTATTTCTTACACATGAGAACAGATGATCTGTTTTTCCTTTCCGTCAAAGGAGCTAGGTATTATGCAGTCTAGATTTAGACATGTTATCATCTCAGACTCTTTAGACCTGATGGCCTCGAAGTAGAATATAGTATATATTGTGCTCCAAAATGACTCAGGTTTGAATGATTTTCCCAGGAACCCTCTGACAGAAGGGACGGGGGGGGGGGGGGAGTTTGTGCTTGTAGGCAGGTTGGAAGGTATCTCGTAGGACCAACATTCTAAAATTCCATTGACGTTGCGTCCAAGCATGTTGCGCAAGGGAATGAAGAGTTAAACGTACACTTATAAAATACAACACGTATGCATGTGCTTTATATTTTCTAATATAACTTTATTGAATAAAATCTACGTCATATCCTATTTGGTCGCCATTTCAAGATAAATACAACTTTCAAATATAGGCAGATTTCACATAAAGACACAATTCAATGCAGAGTAAAGGCCAACATCTACATACTGACATAAATACTGTTTCAACGTGATTGCCAAATCACCGATAAATCCTGCATGGATTTCGGCATAATTCTCCTAAACAATATTTCGCACATGCCTCGTATTTACAATATTGTTTCAAACATTCGAACTGTAACCACCTGGTAATATCATAATTGTGCAAGATGTCTGCTATTTCACTTTCATGTTGAAGCCCATCGAGTCATACATTATACGAGTCCATTTCAGTGCAGTGCTGTACTCCTTCGCAACCAAGACCCTTCGCCTATTATAATGAATTCAAACGGCTGATGCTGTTATAGGCTGCTCGTGAAAAGCTCATCACAAACCTTGCATGGGTTGGTATATCGTAATTTCATAATAGTAAAGTGTATTAAGACATGTAGATGATAGTTTTGGGTCCTGAATTTTTACTTCGATGTAACGAGAATTTCGTATTTAACGGTTTTCGTTATAACGGGAGAGCATGGAATAAGCACGCTCTAACAGAAGCTTTACACGTACGCTCCTCAACCACAAATAAACACGTTAAGTATGAAAACTAAAATATTGACTTTGTTACGTTAATGTATAATATTAGGACTTAGCTGATTCGCCAGCGCCTGCTCTCTAAAGCATCAAGGTATTCTTTTTATGGACATAAAGACTGAACTTGATACATCTTAAGACATCGAATCACTGCGTTATAGCTTGTAAAAGCAATTACTGTAAAGGGTCTACATTGAGACGTGACTTAATAATCATGTGGTAATTGTCCACCGGAGTCAAATTTCCAGCACACGGTTACGTATTATGGTTGATAGTGTGACTTGTATGCAAGAGAACTCCTTAACCTTGACCTAAAAATCAAATCCTGATTGCTGTGATCAATAACGATTGTCAAGGGTACAAGCACCATGCCATTCTGGTGTCTTATCTTCTTGGTATTTCTCGTCTTTTTGTTTCATTTTAATGTCCTCTTTTCAGTATCTTAACTCCACTAAAATCTATTCCAAAATGGCTCGTTCACTTTCCATCCGACCTTTGGCGCTGGAAAACGACATGTACCGCGACCTTGCGAGGTAGCCCGCCACCGTCGGCCGACCGAGGTAATGCGGTGTTACTAGAGACACAGTTCGCGTACGATACTGGGGCATGTACGGGTCCTCGGATAAGGTGGATAGTTTACCACCTGCCTCAGGTATCAGCTGATTGTTGAAAGCTTCCGAATCTTCGTCATCGAAAAATGAATCGCTCTCCGGCTCGACGTCGGCGAAATACGTGTCCAAATCGAAGTTCGACTCCTCGAGGTGGAGTAAGCTGTTCGTGACTTTGAAACTTCCAAGGTTCGTGCGGGAGGCAGACTGCCCAAAATTCAAATTGCTGCTCGATTTGAATTTAAGAGAAGACAGGTTACCGCTCGACGACATCGACTCACTCGCTGCCGCGAGTGGGTGGAGACTGCTCCGTGACTGTGATTGGACGAGCGGTGCGTTGCCTCGCGCTGATTGGTCACTGCCGAAGTTGGCGCATGACTGCTGTTTGCGCAGGTACGTTGCGCGAAGGCTGTTCTGGGTGCTGCTTCTCTTCAGCTGATGTATGGTCGAACGCAGTCCCATGAACTGCCTCATCAGAGACTGGTCTTGTTTCTTCATCTTTGCCTGAAAAATACAAGAAGGGAGAACATTTATAAGCTTGGAAATAGTACCTTTTAAAATTCATCATCATTACGTAAAAACTCCCTTGGGATTATCATTACTATACACCTTACATTACATGTTATCTTAAAGGGGATGGCTTGTAACTGATCAGTGGGAATCAATGGGAATGCTGGGGATGATTGTTCCAATCCTTGTGGGATTCACTTAAGAGTACATTATATATCTATTGTTGTGTGAAATTTGCTTCAGAATGGTCTCATATTCAAGTAATGTGCAGTTTAATGTTTCCAGGTTAGCATGCCTGTACAGTGACGGGGCGATAGTTAACGGCCCGCCATCCCCTTTAATGACAGCCTCCCATTTTCGATTATTTTTGTATTTGATCTAAACACGGCTGTTACCGTTTTGATTATTAGCTGTCGGTGCATTATTTTGTGCTTGTAAAAAAAAAAAAATGATTTAATAGTGTTTGATTACAGCGGTTTCGATGATTATGGAGCATTCAGTTATGCTATAATAATCAACCACCATGTCATCATTTCCCAAGAAATCTCTTTACAAGGGTTGACTTTTAATGAAGGAGCAATCAATGTACACTTAAATGAATGGTCAATACTGAATCAAATGTATGAAATTGAAAGGGAAATCGAAATGAGGAAATATTGACAAGCAGGAGAAAATACTGTGCCATACTCAATGTTAGTATTACTGAGACAAGGAAACCAAAGGTGACAATGGAACTTGACTCCCCATTTGCATTTGTGTGTGTGTGTGTGTGTGTGTGTGTGTGTGCGTGTTTGTTTTCAGGCGCGTTTCTTGTTGTTGTTGTTGGTTTTTTTTTTATACTTATGCCAGGAAGGATATAGGAGTATTCAGAAAAGTCAGACCCGAAAGAGGGTGGGTGTTTGATTAGGGTATATACAGATATTTCCGTGTAAATTGTCATTTCGTTGATAAGTAGTAAGTCCCAATCATATTAGATCTCGTTCAAATGCCACACTGATTTTGTAAAACTGTGTTGTTTGTTCGTAGACGTGTGTCTTGTATGATCTGCATGTTCAAGAAATTTTGCGCAGGGTTCTGAAGTATAGTCCCTACTCCCAAGACCAATGAGCCCTCTATATCACCTTTTTATTTAAAGTTTTATTATCTTCGATTTTCTTTCTTATCATTTGTCATCGATTTCTGTTCAATTTCTTAAAATAGGTGGTTGTCCCATAATTCCAAATATTTCATTCGCCAAACCTAGATCTGCCTGAAGGCGGATAGGCCTAGTATACATACGTCAATGTTTTTCATAGAATCACTCTCTCTCTCTCTCCCTCTCTCTCTCTCTCTCTTACTCACTCACTTCATTTCATTTTCATTTTCTTCTGAGAGTACACCATGTCAAAGAAAATATACCCCTTTGCGCATCTTATTGGTACATGTACTACAAGTATCTGCAAACTATTTTTTTTTGTATCTACTATATCTTTTATCATCCTAAAGAGGACACTCTGAAAATATCTACAAACCACCATTCCCTTCCTGCTTCTCACCCCTGTGCGTACCCTAGATGTGAGATTCAAATCATGATATCAGTTTTACTTTCAATATTCTCACGTCGATTTCTATGTACACGCAACACACATCCCCACAAACATGTAATGTATACTATAACACTAGATAATCATTTATAGATTGATATAAACTTTCACTTAGTGAAGGCCATCTTTACACAGAGTGGTCTGTGTTTTGAAAGCAGCGCGAGCAATAATATTCACACATTGATGTTACATATGTATACCAATGTCATATTACAGAGATAAAGGATTTAGCGAGATGTCATTTTTTATATGAAGTATTCATATGCATTTTTTTTTTTGTGTGTGTGATTGAATCCTCTCTTTCAATAGTCGGAAAGAAGGACGAGAACGATTCGAAGCAGAACCATGGCACAAAGGAAATAAAAGGACAATCTTTCTGTCATTTTAGCGGACGTGGAATACATACCTTACGCTTTGGGCCAACAACCTCTGTTGGCGTACATCCACTGATTAAGTTCATGTTTAGGTTGACATGTATTCGTATATGTGTCTGTGTGTCTGTGTGTGTGCGTGCATGTGGTGTGCGTTTGGTGTGTGTACAGCAAAAACTTTTCTAAATAGGGTAAATAATACAACAACATGTATTCAGCGTGTAAGTGGAGCTCCGCCTCTTTTTCGGGGGGGGGGGAAGGGGGAGGTGGACACAGGTGGAATGGTGTCGTGTGCCGACCTCTGGTTCGATTGAATGTGACTCTAATTTGGTTTTAGACTGAAAAGATATTTTGCTTGACTGCTGCAATATGAAACTCATGCAACGGGGCCAGGCAAAAAGTACAGAGGATGTAGCGACCAACATGTTTATGAGCAGAATGAACATATTTTAGTTTCAGATGGCTTTCATTAACACTCTTTCGCTTTCATTTCTATTCAAAGTAAACTGAAGTACTTCAACCCGCCTATGAATCTGTTTTTTGTTTCTGTATAGATGATAATAATATGATTATGCAGGGCAAAAGATATAATTGGCATGAAACTTAGGTTATCAATGAATGCATACGAGTCATTGTTATGATAGAGTGATACTTATTAAGACATCCGTTGACAGACGTACTTTGAATAGTTGTAATCGGATCTAACCGAAGAGAGCTATTGAGGTTTCGTCACCTTCGTGAGAATTATTAAGCTATTTATAGACTACCTGACCAGTCGTCACAAGAGATAATGATGAGGGATTGTGTGCTCAAACAAGTACATTGTACCTGTCCATTGTACATTGTGTGTATGTGAATGAAGGTGTGTGTGAGAATGAAGGTGCATGAATTAGGTTTGATATCGTTCATAATATTGCTGGCGTTTGGTTTCATAATTTGACGGTGCAGCTTCATTGCGTCTACGGTTCGTTTTTGACTTTGTCCGTATCTCTCCTCTTCGCTTTTTCGCTCGCGACTGGGCATTTAGCATTAAATAAGAATGACTGCAAGCTACGGAAGTTTAAATATGTCTGTAAGTGCCACCGAAGACAAGATACTCAGTAGTTTCTTACATTCTCGACATTTTCGGGTCCCTGGAGGCGAGAAGTCGAGAAGACGAGCTATAGATCTCCAATATCACCTTCTTTCCTTCTTTAACTAGAAAAATAGAAAAGGCTAGAAGTTGGCTCGTCTTCTTGGTGGCTTTGTAAACTTGTTAGCAAAGGCAATAGTTTCCAAAAAAGACAACATGAGTTCAGCCTGGCTTGACCTTGCCCCTGTAAAAACCACCGGATTTCAACCGGTTAGAACAAATAGTCTAATCACAGTCAGTCCTTCCTAGACGGATATTTGCATGTCGGGATAGAATTTTGTCTTCGTATTTATTCAGCTGCATGAAATGTGGTGAATCTTTGAAAAACAATGATAGAAAAGAATTGTAAAAAATGTTTACACTCATCGACTTTTTGGGTCACACGCGAAAGCATTTCAAACCTTAAGTGTCAGTCGCAACAAAAGAAAAAAAGTAGACATTTCGCTTTGATTTGAAGTTTCATTTCAGGTTTAGTTGTTGCATCGTCTTTAACGATCACTTTTACAATACATTCTGAAAAGATCGAATTGAATAAATTATGTATGTCCTCAGTTGGGTCAGTTTAGGGTTTACTATAACATTCCCCTGTTTTCCTCTATAGATACTTCAAACTTACCCAATTTATTTGCGACTTCTATCAACGTAAACATGGATGATAACACGTAAAATGCTTCAACATATCTGCTAGTTTTAAGTGAAAAACGATAGAAATGATTACTTATTGTGGTTAGACTAACATCGCCTTGCGACGTTACCCTTACGTATATCTCTCATCTCTGAATACTCTATAAATTAAAGCTAGAAAAAAAAATGCTTTGTATACAATAACTATGTACGACTACAATGTAAAAAAAAATAGACAAAGGAAAGAAAGTACAACAAAACTGATTAGGATAACCTTTAGAAATGTGTCATTATCTAATCAGTGAATCCACATATCTATGAATATCCATACAGCATTTGAAGGAGAATTCAACATCATAATACAAAATCATCAATAAAGAGATTACAGGTGAGCTGAATTCATCAGTGGCGGATCCAGAGAAGGGCGCACCAGGCGCGCGCCTCCTCTTTATTTTTGGTCAAAACAAAAGAAATGAAAAGAAAAATGGGGGGAGGGGGTACGTGCGCCCCCATTTAATTTTGTCAAGGCGCCTCTCCTTTACAGAATTCCTGGATCCGCCCCTGTTCATGCATTACTTTATTGCGACTGGATACAGTACTATGCCTCTGCAAGCCAAAAAGCATCTAATGGTGGCTAAGCCGAGAGAGTGTAGTGTTTTAAGTCTGATCTTGATACCTTTCCTGTAGATTGTCCATAAAAATGCCCGGGGATTTATTGGATATATATTACGTGACTGCCACTCCACACGCCACATAGGGGCATTTTCCGCCTTAGCCAAATCGCCGTTAAATTAATACCTTCCTTTCAGTCTTAACTCAACACTTAGATAGCTCACCATGCGCAGGCTCTGTACATCTACCATGTAAACGCCCATACACATAATAGGGCCTTTACTGTCAGAGACAAGCCTCACTCAGCAGAAAGTTAATTTAGTGGAACTTATTATAAACAATGTCTATACAGACATAGACCTACTCTAATCATTACTATACCATCCCGTAGGAATAGACATCGATACTTCCAACTGATGCTTATAGGTATCGCTATCACATCTTCCCCATCTTTTGATGTTTCAGTGTTATTACTTTTTCGGTCCCTAATCTCCCTATAGAAGTCTATTTCGTTTTGTCAACACGACAAATCTTCGAACGTTGACGATGCAATCAACTTGTCGCTCCTGGCGCGAAGTCAACTTCCGGAATAACATCAACAACGCACGGCCCCATTACTGATTAAACTCCGGGGGTAAAGATGCGATAGGCGGGGATGATTCTTTGTTGTCTATTTATAAAAACATTCAAGGAGGAAGAGAAAGAGTCAAATGCCATGAAGCTTACTGATAATTTAACCCCAAGCTAAACTAATCCTATACAATAATAACATGCAAACATCGCAACAGTTCGATGAATTCTGTAGCCTATACAGGTGTATATGAAATGCTTTGACCATCCAAGGTCAGTAAGTTCGCTTAAAGTGTTCTGTGAATAAACATCTAATCTCCGCTTTCACGCGCTTTTTGACGTCGCCAAACTAGTACATGTATAAGCTTCTTTCGCTTATAAATTCCATTTTCCCTAATTTCTCCATCTCGACAACCGTAGGAAAATTTTTTGCTAAGGCTTTGGATAACTTTCTTACAAAAGAAATGCACCCACTATGTAATACCTGAATTCTTGACGAAATTTTCGAATTTTCGAATTCTTTTTCCAATGCCTTCTATATTTCCCATCTTGTTAAATAAATCATTATTTCACATAGACTTCTAATGTAGACAAGATTCCTTGTTATGTTGTATTACGCACACCCACCCCCTCCCCCCATATATATATATATATATATATATATATATATATATATATATATATAATTATACTGAAAGAAAGTAGACTGAGGAGGACGTTGCTCTCTTTGCTTATTTCTTTCAGTTTGCTACCCACAATGAGGCACCGCGCACGTTTGGGAAGGGAACTATCACTCGCACTAAATACATAATTGTATAATATTATCATTATTTCAATGTAAGGTGAAATATGTAAATAAGTGTGCAGGGACTGTCCACCGAGATTAAAAAATACGACCGCTGTAGTTTTAGTAATCAAATCAAATCAAATGCTTGAAATTGTAAGGCTTTTAATTATTATAAGTTTGACTCTGCCAGGATTACAGCTGATCCGATACATCTCTGTCCAAGTGTTTCTTAAATGACCTTCTTAATGACATATGTGGGGCGGATGGGGGTTGAGTTGGGGACTACTTTTAAGGAGGGGGTGTTTTTAAGAAGAAGGAGGAGGGGTACTCTTAAGGAGGAGGGGAGGAGTACTTTTAAGATGACAAAGAATGATGACATCATCGCCTTGAATGATCTCCGACTTTTGTTAGCTATCAAGGTCTTAAGAGCTCAATGTCAGTTATGTCTAAACGTCCACCTTCTCCCCCGTGACTTCAGCGACCTTCGGCGACCTTTCCTGAACTCTTTAAGATGCCAACATTGATGCAGATAAGTTTTGTTTTAAACTCATCAGCGCGAATGTGTGAGCTTTACGGTATAATCATATAGTTATCGAAGAGGTGGACTCTCAAAAACCTCGTATTACATCAAACAACCTTGAAAGGCAAACAAAAGTCGATCGAACAATTGAATCTTTTCATCAGAGGTTAATTTAAAGAAGAACTTCTGGAAAGAACACAATGTCCCGCTGTGTCATCATGATGTGCTCACAAAGTTGACTATGTGAAAACACTTGAATTTATAATTTGTTATTTACAATTTCACACTGTTTTATGTTTTTTTTTATAGAGAGTTCACATAGCAATGTTCTGTTTCACTGGAAAGAACACAGTTGTCCCGCTGTGTCATCATGATGTGCTCACAAAGTTGAGTATGTGAAAACACTCGAATTTATAATTTGTTATTTATAATTTTACACTGTTTTATGTTGTTTTTTTTATAGAGAGTTCACATAGCAATGTTCTGTTTCACACTGTGAATTGATAATTCACACTGGGAGTTGATGATTCACAATGTGTTCACGATGTTAAAACGCTCGAATTGAAAAGTGTGCAGAGATTTCACACTGTATTCACGTTGCGCTCACACTGTGTTTCATATATCATATCACATCATATCATATCATATCATATCATTTTATCATATCATTCACACTGTGTTACACTGTGTTCTATCTAGGCTGTTTTCCTTGTGTAATTTTTATCTTCCATTGAATACTGCGTTTAATCCTGTCCATAAAGTCAGAACAAGCAGTCAAGGCGTTGTCGCAATGCAGTCATTTCTAAATCGAATGGAATGCGATTCCCTCCTTCGATATAACATGAGTAATAGGCAATGTGTCACTATTGAAATTGAAATATGATACAGTCAGGCTTGTGTTATTAGTAAGTTTAAGTAAGTAAGTTAGTAAGTTTGATTTGACATTAACCTCGTGTAAACGTGTGACGAGGGTTGCTCATAATCACGCTATCATAGTGTCGATTATTTGTCTGTTAGATTCTCTCCCTCTCCCTCTCAACACTGTCTCTCTAAAACGCAGACTACAAGACTCTCGACAATACGACTGGCAGATTGTGGATCCGAAATAAATCACAATAGCCTCGGAATAAACATGCTTGTTTATTTCAGATCCAAAATCTGTCAGTCGTATAGTCGTGAGTCGTATAGTGCGCGGCGGGGTTTACTCTCCCCCATTCTCGGTGTTATTCTTTCTCTCTCTGAATCCTTTTATATTCATCTGCTCTCGTCGCTCTCTGACTCTGCCCATCACGCGGACTTTGTGCACAACATGAGAGGAACTCACATGATTAGAGTAATTGGACATGAATCAACTACTTGTGTTGTAGTCGAAAATGCCGTGCTGGCAGGTTATAATGTGCTGAAGGTGGCACAACCAGCACCTATGGCGAAAATTGGAATATACACCCCGCGTTCCACGTCGCTCGTATTAGGTGACAATACATGAAGTGACGTCATCATAACCTTAATTGTTATAACAAGTGATTTCCACATTCTTTCTGAGTAGCTGCATTATTATATTTGACATATCGTAAGCTCAGCTATCCTATTGAAGTACTTTGATGTGAGAAGGGTTCACGTGAATCTATCTATAAAAAAAAAGAAAAATAGCTGACTGAATTTGACGAATTATCTGCTAGATGACATTATTTTGTTGTATATTTTATATGCAAACCTGTACTCCCTGTGAAAATCTGTGAAAAACGCAGGGTACACGAGCATGATTTTATGAGTACATGTGTGTGTGTGTGTGTGTGTGTGTGTGCGTTTGGCACATATTATTGTAGTGTACATGACTGTATGCTACTGTAATATAACTGGCAATTCCCTAACTTACGGTAAACGAAAAAAACAAACAAACAAACAAAGAAACCACTGTCTTCCGCGTTCATTGCTTTCGTATCATACTGTCGTTTTTCATGTATAAACTTCTGAGCGGAATATAGTGTAATATCATTATAGTAGCTTAAATCGTCATTTTGCTATGATATTATTCCCGTGCCTGTACAGGCTAGAATTGTCCCTATCACAAAAATGTATGGACATCTGAAGAAGAAGGGATCTGGAATACTTACTATTTCTTCTCTCAGCCAGCTGATACAATTATCCATTCGTTCAGTCCTCTCCTTCCAAGAAAGTTTTTCGACGTCGACGTCGGTAAAATTCTTGGCAGTCCTCGAGAAATTCACGAATTCTTCATCTTCCTCTTGATCCGCTGCATCTTGCTCCTTCTCAACAGCGCCGTCTACCACGACCTCCTCGACCTCCTCCTCCTCCTCCTCGCGATCATAGTCTCGATGTATCCTGATCTCTATCGGGCTGGGACTGGCGTCGTCGCCCGAACCGATGCCGGAGTCCTTCGAGTTCGAGAGATCGCTGGTGATGCTGAGATCGGTTGGCGGTGTCTGCACGAACCGGACCGTGCCGCGGTGTAAGGAGGCAGACTTTTGCTTGACGATGCTTTGTGATATGTGATTAGAGTTGGTGTCGATTTCCTCTTGGACGGTATAAATGTCGGAATAGAAGGGCGACTTGAGGAGAGGTTGTGAGTAGCTCAGGGCCAGCTGCCCCGGAAGATTGCTACATGCCATGGCAGCCATTTCGAATCCTACGAAACGTTTCACCCTGCAACTTCTCCTACCGGCGAAAAAGCACAGAGCTTGATCCCAACACGTGTGCTCCCAGAGTTTTGCCGAAGGACTTAGGTGAAATTCATTAATATTCCACAGTAATGATTAAAAGTGTGATCCCCAAGAGAATGCAGTGTATCCACTTAGGTCTCCGTTCTGTTCCGCTCAGAAGTCTTTCATCGCACTTTCTTGCCAAGCACCGATAGCTAAGTAAACATCTGAATGATTCTGAATCCTCATGTCAACGAATGTTCAACCCAGTAGGGTCTGACGGCAACTTGCACAGAATCAATAACTTGATCTAAAATTGTGACTTCACGATTTATATCGAGGAAAGTATCAACTGCGCTGATCCACTATGACTCTTTTGCTTGTTCTGATCGTATGCTCAGACCTGACGCTCAAAATAAAAAGGAAGTCGTTATCTGGGAGGTGTTGATCCCTAAAGATAAGTGACTAACGCTCGATGACTTTTGCAGACCTAAACGACTTGTTTGAAGATCTCGTCAGGTCATACCTCTTTCAACTGCTGAGCTGAAAATGAGATCAGAACGTTAGAGAAATACGGTTGAGTTCAAAATCATGTGGATCCGCGCGCTTAGCAGAAACCATGTTATCGCCACGACACTGCGTTCTACTGACGACTACTTGTTGCAAGCGCGCTCTTTATCCGCAGACGATCAGCACACACGTGCGAGAGGTTTTTGTTTTTCCAAGTGACAGTGGACACCCGCGCACATTAAACCCTAGCTTTCAAGACTAGTTCTTTGATCGGCCTTCCAATGAGGAAGAGGAAAGTGATGCGCAATGTGATGGGTGACAGTGAGTGGGGATAATTATGGGGGCTTTACTGGTCGAACGACATTCCGTGAAATGACGAAGAATTAGACAAACACATCAGACGTGACGTCACGGGGTACTACAAGATGGTTGACTTTATGCAGGATTTAGACGGACATTCTCAATGCAGACTTTCCTTTCTCCGTGTCTCGCTCATTGTTCAAAATCTTCAGAAGTAACTGCACAAATCAAAATTAGCTACAAATTTACCTTGGAATGGTAGGATGATGTCTAGGCAGAAAAATGAGAAGCTGTCGATTTCTGCGGACCTTTAAAATCCGATAAGGACGCGCAGATCCCTAAACCAGGGGTGTAAATTATGGAAAAAGCTGTAGTCAAGAGGCCTACACATGTATGAATCGCATAATCAGCATTCATTTTGATAACATTACTCAAAATGAACTATACAGTCAAACCTGTATTAGCGACCACTTGTCTCTAGCGGCAACCTGCAGTATACAACCACTACAACAATTCCCTTCAATAGAAAAACCATGTTAAAGAACTTTTCTAAAACGGGCACCTGTCTATAACGACCAACTGTCTAAAACGGCCACTTTTTCCGTCTCCCGTGAGTGGCCGCTTTAGACAGATTTGACTGTATCATGACTTTAATCTCTCGAGCAAGGACAAGCACGCATTTGTCACCTATAGCATCGCCCATTCACGTATCGTGTAGCTCGCTTCATTCACGATGCCACTACGCCTGTCATAATAAGAAAGGATGATCCTCATAACTTACGGTACTCGCACGTTCCTATAGGGATTAATAACATGAGCCATAGCTCGACCACAAGATGCTATTAACTCACGCAGGCCTATGGTCGGATATTTTCCGCCTGCTCTGATGAGAAACACGTGTACAGGTTTATTTTGGAAAAGGTGTGACGGTGATTACCACGTACTGACCTACGTTAGCCGTTGGGTTGGTAGTAAATCACTTTTACTTAACAGCCCAAAGTTTTGTGAAATCATAAACGACGAATACAATTATTCTCTGTAATATAGAAATTATAAATAAAATAGATAAATATCATTCATAAAGCGCTTATTACAACGTTTCTAAGCGCTAAGCGTCTCATAATGGAGAAAATTAGAAAGGAGAAATTCAGTCATGAAGAGAGAAGATCTCTGAATAAAAATTTACGAGTCTGCACTAACTTCTAAAGAATCAATGTTTCGAGGAATTTTCTGGATTTACCATATTTTGCGAGAAAAAAAAATTATAGTAACACGCTAATGTTCGGATCAAACGTACGCAGGACTGACAATGAAATTTGAAAGTGAAAATGAAAGTGGCATAAAGCTCTCTGTCCTAGCGTTCTCTTGTATTAAACATTTTTTATAAAATTTTCGTTCCGTAGATTTTGTGTCATGTACCTCTTGATGATAATGTTTGCTGATCATGTTAATATCATAATGTTTGCTGATTATGTTAATGTCATAATTTTCTACAAGATATCATTTTCAAACGAGATCTCAAGCAGTTGCTATGTAAGAGCATCAATAGACACAAAAAAGAAACAATTTATGGTGAACCCTTCAAAGAGAACTGTCCTCGCCTACTTACCGAAAGAGAAAATGAAATACATCGTATGGCTTAATAGCTAAGAAAAGACAAAGAAATATATAGTTAGGTAGATAGATAGATAGATAGATAGATACAGGTAGATAGATATATAGATATATATAGATAGATAACAGATAGATAGATAGATAGATGCATACATAAATTGATAGATAAGTATTATAGATGAATAGCTGAATTAATGAATATTAAACACTTATATCTTTAGGAAGTCTGCCGGAACTTCCAACCTAAACGGCCATAATATTATTCCACGCGCCCAGATAAGTTTTTTATGAAAGATCAACAGCGAGAGAGGGCGCTAGACTGTACAGGTTGAGTGTGACTATCGATGATTTCGAAATAGAATAATAATTATTGGCTTCTGCCGCAGCGGTTTTTCATCCAAGGAGCAGAATGACTTCTCAGCAGTCAATCCTAAGAAAGTTTAAAAGGCAAGAGAACATTATGATGAATTTTGAATATGCGGGTTTTTTTTTTTCCTCTGCAAGAAATGGCTGTTACACAAAAGCGTGTAATGTAAACGGCTTTCCCTTCAATTATCATAAACATGCGAAGTTGGCCCATGACAGGGGCATGATGCACGGCTGTCTTTGTCAAGGAGTTTGATATGTGGGTTTTTTTTTTTTTTTTTTTTGTAATTGTGACGCCTAAGTAGATCCTTGTCATTTGATTGGTTGTTTGACATTGATCATTCGTCCCGTTTCACTAAGACGTCATTACCCGTGCAATTGGATCCGAGAGCTCGGCACAAAACGCTTGCGTTTGCGGTGTGTAAGCGAGACAGCGCGCTAGCGTAAAAGGTGCTCAGTGAGCACTCTCTCGATGTCTGATCCCGCACATTCTCTCTTGTTTCTAAATCTATGAACCATCAAAAATGAAAGAGGTCTATAGTAGGGTGTTATGCAAAACAAATAATAAATGTTTTTTTATTCGTGCAAGGGACAGAATATTTAATTCGGTGAAAGATGAAATTATTGACTCTTTCAACTCGGCTGCGCCTCGTTGAATGGATCATTTCATCTCTCACCTCATGAAATATTCTGTCCATTGCACTCATAAACATTCATTATTTGTATACTATTAAACATCACGTGACATGCTATTGGTCAATCACAATTCTTAGGTTTTGTACACTAGTAAGCGGCACTAGCACGCACACAGTACGCGCATGCAAACCTCAAATACGCGCAGCTTGAACTCCCAAATTCATTATCCGGCCCGGCGTACCTGCCAAAATACCAAAAATCCTGTATATGAAGGTTGGGGGGGGGGGGGGGTATTTTTGTTTTAAAAAATAAGAATAGAAAAAGAAAGGGCGCGGGCATCCACCCTCCCCCCTTAATATTTTGGCACCAGAAAATTGCGTGGCAGATTATTTATCTTTTTATTTTTTTGGCTTGTCAGCCGAAAAAAAAAATCGCTGAAGCGTTATTTTTTTTTTTTATTTACTTGTCAGCCGAGAAAACCCGAAAGTGGCACCAGAATTTTTTTTAAGCGCCTCCCCCCCCCCCCCCCCCCCGTGTGTTACGGAATTTCTCGATCCGCCCCTGAAAGATTTGAAGAAATAGGCCTACGTCGTGTTCGGCAGAATTAAGCCACACGCACAACCAAGCTCTGCGTTGCAAATTTAGCTGTATGTACAGACCGTGTGTAGTGTGACCGTGTACATTCGCTACGAGTGCACGAAGTAGGCCTACACTAGTAATCACAAAAAATACTCTTGTGTAACTAAAAAAAAACATCAAATGGACGAGATAGTCGTAGATACCAGCCTTAATTTCAGACTTGATATAGATTCCCCTTTAGCTTTCTTGCAAATTGAAATGAAGTCGCAAGTACGTTTGTCTCATAACATGAAAATGCAATACCGTATTCATCACCTCCATACCATAAGACTTTTTACAATATAACTTAAAGAATAATGAATTAAGTAAAATGCAACTTCAACGTGTGAAAGTATCTAACTTATTACCTTCACTACATCTTGCAGAAACCCTCATTTGATTTGCTTTATTGATCATGGAGAAAGAAGGATCTTTGTAAAACATATTATTATTCTAATATTACTCTAATAATGCTTTACAAAGATCTCTCTATGTCAAAATATTCTGCTCTACTTGACATTGTGGTGAAGACTGTTGCACCAGTTGTTATGGTAATTAATCCAAATACCTTTATTGACAATCGTGGCCGACAGTCGTAGGAGCCAACGAAGTTAGAATTTATAGCTCAAGTAGCTGGAGGGAAGAGGTTTATTGACGCACCAGTGCCAAGATGAGTTTATTGAGTTTTCATTTTGTTTATGGTTTTTCTCCGTTCCAGACAATTATCGTCTTTTATCACTTTGGAAATATTAATAACAAAATAATATTCAAATAATATTTGCTGCAGTAAAACGTGCCATTTATTTTACTGTCATATTTGTATTTGTATTTGCAACGCTTCCCGCGAACAGAACTATAGAAAGCGTATAACCTGTCGGCGCTGTTGTTCATGTCTATTGTATGCCTTTGCGGTAAGAACATAATACATAAAGACAATCGCCAGTTGTATAATGTCATGAAACACGTTTTGATATATTTATGTTCAAAAGCTGTCAAACCTTTCAATCTATGACGGATTCGTGATATTGGAATTGACATTTTTCTGATTTGTTTTTATTCTCCCCCTTTCACATTGTTTCTCCTCTCCTTGTTTTTCACATCCAGTGCCTTTTAGTTCCAATTTAAAGAGTTTAAATAATGTATACAATGATAATAATCATATCGTTATATCTTTATTGATTTTGTAAATATGCATGACAATGGCCACGAAAGAAAAGTGACATTCTTGCGAATTGTTCACCAATCTCTTTATCTTTGCTTGCAAAGATGTTCATACAGGCACAAACCATTTTCATTGTTAAGACCCTGTCACATCTTTCCGGGGCAAGTTATGCGGCTTGTTGCGTGTATGGATTTTCCAGCAGGCAGGGTAATTTTTGCGGGCGGACAAGGATTTGGGCGAGTTTCGCTTGCGTCTTACCTGCAGGACGTCTTACCTGCCACTTACGTTCTACTCACGTTGTCGTTACGGGCAAGTTGCGTGGGAGTTGCCTGCGAGGTGCTCCCGCTACGGCCCTTCTACTGGTGTTCTGCGTGGACATCTGCGGGCAATCCCCGCGACTCACTTAAAGGTTTGAGCATGCTCTAGGGCAAGTCATACATTTCCGGGCAAGCCTTGCCTGTGACGTGTGGGGAACAATTTTTGCTACCCGGAGGTCCCCGCTGAGTCCCCCCAAGTTTTTAAGCATGCTCAAAGCTTTTTCCGGGTGACTCTTCTTCTTCATCTTCTTCTTCTGTAGAAGTGCATCCTTCATAGTTGAAGATCAGCGCACTGCAGAGTGGTATGCATGCCGTCATGGCACTTTGAGAGACCGGGCCCTCAAGGGCCGATCATTATTTACATACACTGAACAATACATTGTGCAGTAATAATCAATTATGTAGGGCCTACATGTGAAGTGCTGCTAAAAATCATTGGCATGACTGGATGCTAGATGAGGGCTTCCCTCAATGCCTTGTTAAAGACATCGAGTGATGGGAAGATTGCAGGATCCTTCTTCAGGTTGTTCCATTCTCTGCAGGTGCTGGGAAAGAAGGATGAAGAGAAAACTTGTTAGCTGGAGTGTGGGATCCAGAATCGGCTAGCATGGCCTCTGGTATTTGCCGTCAATGGTGTGAGGTGGTCCTTCCAATCAATATCAACTAGGTTGAACCGTATCTTGTAGACCACTGCTAGCCGACTCTGCCGACATCTGATCTGTAGTGCAGGCCAATGAAGATCATTTAGCATGGCGCTGACACTAGATTGGCGGTCATAGTTGTTCATGACATATCTTGCACTATTCCGCTGGGCCTGCTCACCTTTCTTGATGTTTCGTTGTGTGTGTGGATCCCATGCTACGGCTGCATGTTCTACTGTGGGTGGTATGTAGGTCTTGTAGGTTGTTGTTGTTGTTTTTTATCTTACGAGGACACCTTCTGAAGTTACGCTGAAGAAAAGCTCGAGTGGAGTTAGCTCTCTTGGAAATTAGGTCAACGTGGTTGTTGAAGTTAAGGTTGCTGTTGATGTGAACCCCAAGATATATGGCAGTTGCAGCTTCTGCACGAAGTATACTCCATGAACAGGTATAGTAGTGACTTGCTTGCGTTTCTTGGTCATGTGAGGGGGTTGGCTTGTTGTCGTGTGTTGTTGGATGATGTGTGGTAAGGCACGTGGGTCCCCACAGGTCTCGCACTGGACTAGGGCACACAACACATCAGGACACACCAGCTTCCGTTCGACGTCATGCCTCTGTTAACAGCAAGCAGAGGGGTCACTTTATTAAAGTGTACCAACTGTATCAACTGTATTACATAACTCAATATCAACGATCCACACAAGCTGATTAATAACATAAGTACCATAAAGCAGGCACAATATTGAAATACGTTCCAACTTTAAGTCTTCACGTCCTTCATAACCTCCAACGTTAAGGATCGAACTGCAATGTATTATGAGCATTAAATGATATGTCAGACGTAACTGACAACCTGTGGTACCTCACACAAGTGTATCCTGGCTTATATAATCCAATGCTATTTATATTCATGCACATTTAAAACAACTGGAATTCTTTAAAAGGAAAGAACAATGTTCATCTGTGACACTTCTATCAAACTTCTTCTTTACTGTGGCCTCTACATAACACAAATGTCACTGTACACTACGTAAGCACATCACTAACCCACTCGTTCTATGTAGCCTACAGTTAACCGAACTCACATCGCTTTTTACACCGAGACCTTCATACTACCCAAGTGATCTGTAACACTATAACTATAACCTTCGAAAACATTACGAGACATCAAGTAATGCGATACAAGGATTCCCTTTATCAATCAAAACCTCGGCTGAATTACAATACAACCCATATGTACAGCATTGTGCCTGTAGTGTGCCTACACTACACATTTTTCTGGTTAAACTTCAATCTTTCTCAACTCTTTCACCATAAATGCATTACAAATGCTGCATATTATAGGTCAATAGCTTTAATCAGAGACCATCAACTCAGTTTCCTATTACACTAGGCGCCCCATACTACACAGCACCATGTAATACCAGAGTACACGGATCACGCTAAACGCCCTATACTATTACACTATACCGTAATTGGTCACGTACACAAACTTACGTAGGTCTGCAGTCCTTGCATTGTACTACCGGTACTGCACTACGAATGCGCTGTGCGTACAAGACTACGGCAGCCGCAACTAACTACGTCCGCACACACAACACACGTCCGTAGACCGACTAAACACACGTACGCACATATCTACTTACCGTGCATTCCGTGTCATTGAACAAAATCACCATCAACCAGAGACAAATAAACCGGCTTAATTTTGGTTATGGCAAACTACTTCTCACCATAAATATACCGGTTCGATCCTCAAAACTTATCAAAATGGTTACCAAAAGTAACAGTGGAATATGACAGCAACTACACACTTCATTTTGTGTGTAATTTGCGAGGTTCTTCTTTCCATCGACTCACCTGTTAACAGCATGCAGAGAGGTGCCCTAGCAAACGCTCTGCTCTAAGCACGCCATCTACAGTCAATTGTAGCCATGTTGATCGTGTACCCCTTACAGTCACACGCAATACCAGACACTTTGCTGGGTTAAAGCGCGTGTTCCGTGTGCGCTCCCAGGCCTGCAAGCTATCAAGATCGTCTTGGAGTATAGTCTCGCATCATGGGGAGATGATATCCTCTTGTACAGAGCACAGTCATCTGCGAAGAGCCGAGTTGTAGAGATGTTAACACAGTCCTGGGCCCCGTTTCATAAAAAGTTGATATGATAATAACTCTTGCTGGAATGTCAATTGTCATGGTAATGACAAGAATGCAGCTTCCTGATTGGCTGTTGCTACGGGAAATTGTCATTCCAGCAAGAGTTGACATCCTAACATCTTTTATGAAACGGGGCCCAGAAGATCATTTCTGAAGGCTAAGAAGAGTAAGAGCCCGAGGACACTCCCTTAACGGCACACCACATGCCACTTGCTTTTAAGCACCTCTTTGCTGACTTCAACTTCAACCTGGACCTGCTGTGTGCGATCTCTGAGGAAGTCTTCAACCCACTGCAGAGTACACCCTCTCACCTTATAGTGTTCAAGCTTGTGGAGGAGCAGTCTGTGGGACACCGTGTCAAATGCCTTTGCAAAGTCCAATAGGATTAGATTAGTCTGCCCTTTGTCCTCTATTCCTCTTGGTAGATCATTGATGGTCAAGACCAGCTGAGTGTCACATGATCGTCCTTTCCGGAAATCGTGCTGAGCATCGCATAGGATTTCATGGACTGTGAGATGGTTCATGATGGCGCTATGGATGATATGCTCACACAGTTTAGATAGGATTGCAGTTAGGGAGATAGGCCGGTAGTTGGCTGGAGATGACCTACTTCCTTTTTTTGAAAATGGAAGCAATCAACTCCTTCTTCCATGTTGATGGTACAGTTCCTTGGTCAAGAGAGGCCTGAAAAAGAAGTGTAAGTGCTGGTGCAATATCTTCTGCAATTTTGGCATCTCCTGCAATCCACACTGGTATGCCTGGATGAGTACTACAGATATCCTCTATGTGATTTGTAAGGGTCGTCATGTACGGCTGCTTACTTCTTGGTGGGCAGTAGAAGGCACCAAGGATGACATGTTGCCTAACAACCCTGCCACAAAGAACTTTTCGCTGCAACAAGTTCAGACTCAGAATTAATCTCTAGTTGCTGGCTTCTAAGACTTGATTTGATGAGTACACCCCCACAGCCATCTTTACGATCCTTTCCGTACACTGCATAGCCTGGTGGGAAGATCTCCCCAAGGACTACGCGGGGATTGCCAGCAGAGGTCCACGCAGAACACTAGTATGAGGCCCGTACCTGCCGCAAGTCACAGGCAGTTAACCCCGCGTGCATGCTTTCTGCTGGTTAGTTGAGAGTCGGCTGTGGCCAGGGTTATGACATTCTCTGGGACCCCTGCCAAATAAATATTCCTTCAGAGGAATTCCTTCACTGCGTGAGTTGTCAGTCTCCACGCGCCTGACACGCAGGTCACGCAGAATACCCGCATGCAGGACTTAATTAGCACGCGTCCAGCAAGTAAGACGCACGCAAAACTAGCCCAAATTTTTGTCCGCCCTAAGAAATTGTCCCGTATGCTGAAAAATTCCCACACGCAACAAGCCCGCGTAGCTTGCCCGGAAAGGTACTACATGACAGGGCCTAAACATGGCTGCGGGTAAATAGGATTTGCGTGAGCACCTCCGGGCGACTACGTACGTGCTAGGTAAAGTCATATGCGGGCCGCGCGCGGGCCATCTGCGGGGATCTCCGGGTAGCAAAAATTGCTCTCCGCAAATCACACGCAAGGCTTGCCTGGAAAGATGTGACAGGGCCATTAACTTTAAACTCATCATGAAGATTATATGACCTGTTAAAGCACTTCCAGAGAGCATGGCGGAAACCTATTCATGTTTAGTTTGGGAAATTGAGGAATTATTCTATTCCTGTATGTTTTCCTATTACATGATTTCAAAAGAACAGATCTACAGTCTAATAATCTATGTAGTCCCAACCCTTTAACATCTAATATACAAGTGTATAACTTTTGCGTTGAGGTATACAGTTGTATTCATACGCTGAGTTACTGTGCAATAACTATTACTGTTTTTATGATCATCGATTATCCTGTTATTCCTGATACTTCGAGATAGCCCGAGAATTTTTTTTTTTTAATTGACTAGGTCGCGCGTGCGTGATATCAATACTATTGCATATTGGATGTAATAAAGCGTGTAATAACACGTGCCTCAATTTATTGTCTTCAAATTTATAGCCAGGGAAGAGTGGTCCTGACGTAGCTGACCCAAGAAGAGCTTGATATTCTTTGATGATGACATTATCTTTTTTAGTTTACTTTGGTACTATTGATAATAACGTGACAATTGACCGTTCATATGGGCTGCAGAAAAGTGTGTAAATAAGCAAAACTTGAAGTGTATGCTGGCTTGATCACGAAAGCATTTCAACCGCTGCCCGCCAACAGAAATAGGAGTGTATCATGTCGGGGAGATTGTTGCTGTCTATTCTGTACCTTTACGGTAACGGTAAGAACATAATAATACCTAAAAACAATCTTCCATAGTATAACGTCATGAAACATGTAACACGACACTGTTTGTTGTGTCAAAAAGTAAAAGAAAAGACGAGCTGTCAAACATCTAAAATCTATGACGGCTTCGTAATTCTGGAGGTGACAGTTGTCTGTTTTCTTTCTTTTTATTTCTCCATAGCTCCCCTTCTTCTTCTTCTTTTTTCCCTGTGGAATCTCCTCATTTTATTTTCCAATATCAAAGGAATATTGTAGGTTGTGTAATTGTATTTGATAATTTCATAAATTGTAAGTATGCATGGTGTGATACAGCTATAAAGGTGGTATTCTTTTAGATTAACCATTCTTTGTTTGTTTGTTAGTTGTTGTTGGGTTTTTTTTTTTCGTGCAAAGATGTCCATAGATACATACACAAAGTAATTTCACTTGCAGTGTATACTGAAAACTAATCATAAAGGTAATGTGACCTGTACCTCTCACCAGAAGACAACTCACGTATGCTTAGGGAAATTGGGGAATATATACTAGGTTTCGTTTTTCGATTAGATATAATTTCCAGTCAACAAATCTAATCAAACAAATCTAACAAATCTTCTGTCAAGACTTAAAGGACACTAAAGAAAATATATGAATGTGGATTGAGTGATAGCAGTAATATTAATAGAACACCATGAACACATTAAGGGAAAGTTTGAGGAAAGTCGGACGATCGGTTCAAAGGGTATATGATTTTCGATCCAGCCATTACTGGATAAGGAGACTTCTGCAGTTCATGTCGTTATTATGAACGACAATATAAAGGAAATAATGCAGAAAAATGTTTTCACATTTTTTAGCACAATGTACAAGCACTTTACTAGTGCTTGACTTGCCTCGTTCAGAAACCTGGGAGAATGATGTAACATGACTGTTTGTTGCAAGTCTACATGTGAAATGAAATTTTGTTGAATTCTCTTTTTATTTTCTTCCTATATTGCTGCTCAAAAGAAGTCATGAACTGCAGTAGTCTTCTTATCGAAAACACCAAAACTTTAAACGTTTACAATTTTACAACCTTATTGTCCGATTTTGCTCAAAGAATCACTGATGCATAAATTCCACTAATCCCTGATAGCAGAGACACGTCAGATTGACGTCATTTTCACGTCAGCGGTGTCGTCAGAAAGACGTCGTAAGCTGTCGGCAACTTTTCGAATTTTTGCTCAAATGGAAGACGTAAAAAAGACGTCATGTTCAGACGTCAAAAAGGAGTCATTATGTCGTATTTTGGACGTAAATCAATAAAGGAAATGGACGTCATTTAGACACCTTGACACGTCAAAATGTCGCACTTTTACTCAATTGGAAGACGTCAAACAGACGTCATATTTGTGACGTTTGTCTGACGTGGTGGTCATACTAAAACGTCTTAATGACATTTGATTATTATTTGCTTGTTTGTTTGTTCATTTTTCCATCTGAGAAGATGGCTGGATAGCCCATATTCAGCTATGCTAAGCTTGTCTTCCATCATGTCCATGGGGTCCAGTTGGATGTGAGGCGGGACCACTTCACCGGGTTAAACACCCTGCTCTTTGCGATGAATGAATCAAACGGGATCTTTTATGTGCATGAGATGTGACTCTTTCACACACGATACCTCCATTCTATGTCCTATCCGAGGGACAGAGCGTTTTGCCTCTTGCTGGAGGGGACGGTATGATTACACACAACATTGCTCAGTCCAGACTCGGGTTCGAACCCAGGTCGCTTGGGTCGGAGGCAGAAAAAAAGAAGATGTCACGTCAGAATAACGTCATAAACATATCGTTTACACGTCAATTTATGACTATTTACGTATTGTATATTGGTACTGTAAAAAGACGTCCTAAAGACGTACGACATACATAAATTTTGGATGTGTATGTTATTGTCATATCTTTTTAAAATCATTTTTAGCTATACATCCCCGTCTTGCAAGTGGGGCTTTTCGGTAGATCACGCTTTTCTAACGCCACGTGTACTTTTTCACTATTGCAAAACATCCATTGTTTCTCTCATCATTTATCACATTTTGAATTCTTCTACATATTTTACAATGTACTTTTTGACTTGCATTTCTTACAATTCATTCTCAGCCATTTCAAAACGGTTTTTCATCTAATGAACTTTGAATTCCTCTCACAACTGTATGCTCTTAAACATCATCATATCATACAGTGGTTTCTAAGTATCTTGAAAAAAGTTAAAGACTGAATCCTTACTTCAGTTAGAGCCTGTATATTTCTTCTTCCTTGTCTTGCAAAGGCATCAGTCCCAACGCTGGCATTACTACTCAGAGCACCCGTCCTGTGGTTTGGACAGAGTCCAGACATGTTGAAGTCCAGCTAGTTCAGAGAACTATAACATCGACGGAGTCCGCGGCGATCCTCCGATTGTTGAATCTGACGACACAAGAAGCGATAGCTTGTGTAAAACCCTGTAAGTGAGATTTTTTGAATTAGAATAATTAATACCGACACTTTGAAATCAAAATTTTGACAGCGAGAGTGATGAAAGGAATTGAATACACTGCACTCCCATTAAAACGAGACTTTGGCGAAATTCCGATTACAACGAAGTAAAACTTCACGCCGGTACACTATCCACTCTTTGTATTTTTATTGTGTATTTTTTCGGTTATAACACAATTTCGATATTATAAAAGAAAACTGCCAATCCCGAGGATTTCGTTATAACGGGAGTCCACTGAAATTATGCCATGAGGCAATTATGATTATTAGTCACTTTATTTGTAATAAAGCAAACTCGTTTTCGACATGAAAGACTTAACCAGCAACATAAGTGTATACAGGCTAACTTGCATGGAAAAAAGTGTATTCAAACCATAAAATAACCCTATACATTTGGATTTATGATATTATTATTTATATATGCTGTCAAACATGAATTACGTGGAAATGATATGACCATTGGGCATTTGTTGATTGTGTTCGAGACAATGATTAAGAAAGCGACAAAACGTGGAGCGGCGGAAATCAGTGTAACAATTTAGAACATAATGTAGTTTTGTGTAGCATGTCAATCACATGTTTCGGTTTTGCTAAAATTCTTCTTTTGTTTCTCAAGATGCTTGCCTTCGCGAAGAAACACGGAGTGCAGACAACCGCATTCACCACTTCTTTTGTACGTCTCCAAATACAAGAAGGTATTATGAGTGTGAGTTGAACAGAAAAAAAGACGATTCAATTAGCAACAATGCAACAGGAAGAACAACTGAATGATAAAAGCAAGAGATTAACGTATGTTTTAGTAACACACACACACCTACTTATGAAACCAGAAATGTGGCTATGGCGACTGGTGTGCCCCCGCTATATCGCATGGTTCTTTTAATAGGTTTAAAGTAAATTTTGACAATGTCGTAACGATAGTTTCACGAAATTGGCAAAATATTAAAATGACATGTTTTCTCTGAAATGTTTTGAGTGTTAAATTTCCCTGGACTTGGCTTCAGTCAGATATATAGCTACATTGGAGAGAGCATTTGGGAATTGTAGCATTACCTCTTCACCTTTGACCCTTGCCCTTTGACCACATGGTCAACAATTCTTCAAAGAATCATTAACTGTCCATGCAAATACTGAGCTTTATTCAAAATATCGGAAAAGAATGTGGCATTTTATAATTCACTTGACCTTTGACCGCATGGCCAAAAGCTTTCCCTATACAGAATCACTGTGCAGTAATACATGTATATGGTTTGATTAAGTTTATGCATTAAGTAACCTCCAAGGTACTAAGAAAGTGTCACTTAGGCATTAAATACACTGTATAATAAAATCTAACACCTCAACCTGACCACTGACCTTGATTTTTTGCCCCCCCCCCCCACAAAAAAAAAAAAAAATCCCAAGAGACTCATTATCGGGTATAGCATATAATGCATATGAAAGAAAAAAAAAGAATACCATTTTCACGAAGATGCCTTGAGCAATTTCCGAAGCACGGAGAAAGAAAACAAAAATGAAATTTCAGCATTTTCACTTGACTGTGAAACTTTGAAATTTGATACTGAAATTAATGATAGTGACAATAATGTTAGAATTTAAATCTGTGTTGTTGTTGTTTCTTATTGTAATATATAAACACAGTCTGCCAGATTTCCACCATCATGGACTTTGAAGGTGTCGAGGGCCTACATGAACTTGCTCCTGTACCTAGCACAGTACGTCGCTTGAGATTCAGTGTGAAGGGACCTTGCTTCGGTCTGAAGATAGGTGTTGGGCAACTACCTACCTATAGGGCTCGTAAGATGTTGAACCCCATGCGTTTTGTACTATGACAGTATAAACGACAGTCCATGTATAAGGCCTAGAAATAGTCTACATTATGTTTCTGACTGTTCCCTGATAGTTCCATAACTGTGATTCTATCAGCTTGTATAAAATCCTCCTTTCCGTGAAAAATTTTATATAGCTATCCGGGATTTAAAAAAAAAAATGTTGACTTCAAAACTTTCATGGTCAAAGGAATTTCATCTCAGTGTCCCCTTAATTTACCTACTTTTGCCTTTCATCTGCTACAATATTCCCTACCTTATCCACTTTGCAAGCCGCAATTACAAAGTTATGAATATCATATCACTCAGAATTCGGTAGAGAAAAGCCAATTAAGTGCTACATTGTATTCTGCATGTTTATCATTTGTTTTCGATATTATTTAAAAGGGATTTTAAGCAATTATTGCAAAGCGGAAAGTAAAATCATGGACAGTCTTTATAAGCCCCTTTTTACACTTCAACCGGTCGCTTCACGGCTCATCATGGATTGTAATCCGTGGTATTCGCGCGTGCGACTTCACGATTTCCCTATCGATGCCGGTGTGGATACGATTCCAACACTGCGTGTCTACACTGACTAGTAGAATTCGGCGTCTCGTACGAAAGTACGGTGTCTGCACGGACAGAGAAGGTAAGCCCCTGTCACACTTTGCCGGATAGGCCCAACGTAAAAGAAACAGGCGAGATTTTGCTCATCCGTTGTTCAAATCGTAAATCTTGTGGACAAATTGTAAATTTTCCTTTTTAGAGGAGCATACATACACGGTATAGCGGCCGGACAAAACGCACCCTGTGCGATTGTGTACAGGACAGTCCTGTGGAACGCTCGCACATGCATGAGAAACGAATAAGAACCGCATGCCCACAGGGCAGAACGCACGAGGAACAAATGGGTGACGCATGAGACGTACATCGAACGTTAGAGAACCTTGCGTACGCGTTTAATGCACTGTACGTAGCCGTTCCATCCGTTCCATTTCTTGCAGCAACGGACTCTACAGGAGGCCTAGCGGATGGAAACGAGTGAAAACGACAAAGTACAGTACAGATAAAGAAGAAAACGTACAACTATCGGACAAGGGTTAGATCGCGCTATCCGTTTTTGGCGAGAAAAAAATTTTGTGCATGCACAAAGTTTTCTGGCCGCTCTGACGGAAATCAGCGGAAGATAGACGTCCCTCCAAAGAATAAAAAGGACATGAAACGCATTTTAGCGGATACCAACGGATGCCAAAAATCGACATTCGTTTTTAATGCTTTTGCCATATCCGGCAAAGTGTGACAGGGGCAGTAGCAAAGCGGATTACACCGGAAACGTATAAGGAGGTTACGCGGACATCTACGAAGCAATTCGATTGGGTCCCTTCACGGTCCTCACACCGATTATACGTTGTCTAACTGATATCGCCGAAATGTTGACAGATGACTTGTGCTTTTAGGCGCTCATGAACCTTCAAGAATCTGTCTTCGGAACCAAGTTATATGGCAAGGTTACCTGAAAATCTGTAGCACACGATTCTGCTAGTCACCATTAACAGATTAAACTCCTTGTTGCATTTGCTCTTATTTTACAGCACATTGTGGTATAAGCCAGGAAACACAAAACAAAGAAGAGAAGGAAAGTGTGGGTCATGCCTTGGCTCCTCAGGCGACTACTTTACGAATAGTATGAGAAGTTGACGGCTAAATTGATATAGGGGAAGTTGCGAGCAATTATAGCAATTATAGGAACTTTATGACCGTGGATTCTGACACATTTCATGAAATCCATTCTTCAAAACGTGTGTATATCTGTTTCCGTCGAACGGCAATTTACTCTTAACTACTCGTTCGTATTGACAAATACCCTGAAATTTAATCCCGGATACAAACACAAATAACAATGGAAAAGCAGCTTGCTTGCAAATTACCCTTGTCAGAAACGGACAATGTAAAGACATCTATGGTGGTCCTGAAGTACGCTCGACAACAGGTCATGTGCGCCGTGAATTTTGCGACCAGGTCGCGAAATTCGCGATTTGGGACCCCAAGTTCGCGACACAAAATCGCGAACCTCGCGACCCAGAGTCGCGAAGTTTGCGACCACAGGACGCGAATTTTGCGTCCCCGGTCGCCAAATTCGTGTCCCCGGTCGCCAGGTTCGTGTCCCCGGTCGCCAAATTCATGTCCCGGGTCATGAAATTCGCGTCCCGAGTCACGAACTTGGCGTTCCAAATCGCGAATTTCGCGACCTGGTCGCAAAATTCATGGCGCACATGACCTGTCGTCGAGCGTACTTCAGAGCCACCATAGACATCAGCCCCGCACCTTTCTGACTGGCTTTCCTGAAAGAAACAAAAAATGTGTTCGTCCTCTTAATGTTTTACCAACTATGGCTAAGGATTCCATGCTATGTGTCAAGGTCTACATCATAAAATTGTTGAATTATCCACATCTTCCCCAATCAATGCAGCCATCAACTTCTCATAATATACGAAAAGTAAGCGCCTGAGAAACCAACGTTTGACCCACCACACACTCCGTCTCTTGAAGAAGATGGTGTCAGTTTTTTTGTTTATGTTATGTTGCTGCAAAATAAGAGCTTCTGCAACAAGGAGTTTTACCTGTATGGCGTACCTGTACTTGTCCATGTAGACACCCATAGCCCTGCTGGAAAGACACAGTGTCCCAGTGTGAGAACCACATTGTCTCACAGTGTGAACACAGTGAGAAATCGCTTCACACTGTTAAATTCGAGCGTTTTAACAGTGTGAACACAATGTGAGTCGTCAATTCACTGTGTGAAACAAAGCATTGCTATGTCATGTATGTGAACACTCGGTGAAAACCACATCACAGTGTGAAATCCTTCACACAGAACTGTTTAAAGTCGAGCGTTTTGACATAGTCGACTACTTAGTATATGAACACACTGTGAACACACTGTGGGATACTGTGTTCTTTCCAGTAGGGAGGGATCGTATCCACACCGGCAGTTGAAGGAAAATCGTAATATCTCATAATCATCATACCGTGATGGTCCGTATCAAAAGCAAGTGAAAGAAGAGAAAGGGACTTGATTTTAAAAACATTAATTCAATCTGCAGGTATAGACTAGATTTTTGTTGTCATTATTTTTTTGTGAGTCTGCTTTGATATTGCTTTTTGTTTGTTTGTTTGTTTGGTTGGTTGGTTGGTTGGTTGGCTTCCCTCTTTTTTTGGGGGGGGGGGGGAGGGGCGGGGGTACTTCCTTTTTTTTTTTTTTTTTGAGAAGACAAAATCCGATACATTGTATTTGTATAAATGACATTTTGGGGGTTTCATTTGATCACTGGTAATTGTTTGTGCCTGCAAAGTCGGAAGCCCTAAATATCCATGTTCGATATTTCTAGTGATTTGTAGAGGCATTTCGACGAAGATAGCTTTAAATTCAATCATAGACGTACATACGTACTGTAAGTTAATGTGTAGAAAAGGTAGAAATCGAATACGGACAAAATCTGTATGACTCGTTGACAGTCTTTCATTATGAAGAGAAATACACTAAGGTCACCTTATAGAATTATAAAATTACCTGATTTCACAAAATGATACTGAAATAAGAATAAAGATTTTTTGACTGGCCGTCATCACTGGTCATTATGGAATATGCCACAATGTACATTCCTAAGTTATCTGTGCAGTGTTAAATGAATAAACCGAACCAAGCTGTGGAATTGACGAAAGTGTCTCATTACGTGTGAATTCCGTTTAGATATCTGCTTGTCAGAATGGTCGCCAGATCTACACGTCTTGTGGGACTGTCCGCGTGAAACCCCTGATTGCCTCGGGAAAAGCTGGTCTCGGACGAAAGTGTGCAGTAAGTCGAGCTTCGTCCAGTTCTGGCTCGATTTCGAAGACCACGGTTTCGTGATAAGAACACACGGACGGCAACGACCAATTGTGAGCGCCGCGTATCCAGTGGCGGTCGAACCAACGGCAATCATAACTCTACAACCTCTAACGAGGCATCACTGTGCAGCTGAGTGGTTGTGGGAATGGTCGTGCGGAAAAAAAAGTATAAACTAGGTCCTTAAACATGTTAACGTGAATTACACTGCACAATGTAAGTTGACTTCGATCAACAGAGTACAACCAAACAAACAGAATTATATTAATTAGACCCGGTATATGCACCGTAATCCACTGTGAGATATCTCAACAATTGTGTTTTTAACATTCGGTTTCTTTTTTTCTTAATCCGATAGCGGCCTCATTATGAAAGAGTAATGTGCAAGTTAGTTGAGGTTATTATGCATCAAATTAAAACCGTCTCATTTTATAACCAATGTTTTGGTTCGGCAACTACAATTTTTTCTACCTGTATGTAATCACTGCTTTGTTACAACAACAACAACAGCAACAACAACAACAACAACAACATGATACCAAGGATCTTTTTTTTTCTCCATGAAAGAAATTTAGTGAAGATTAGTACATCTATAGTCACTGGGAGAAATGTGATAGCATGACCCTTTATCGCTTCATTTAATTTGAGTGGTTGTTGAATTTATCACTTTTCGAATTAATTTGTGAAATATCAATGTGAATCCTTGATATTTTTTTCTAGGTCCGATATTGATGAAACCTTGTCGATTCTACTTGATTGCAATCCACTTATTATTCTGACCCGAACGCAATAAGGGATTCGGCTTAAAACGTCCTCATTTGCGTTTCCTTCACCGCCCTTTATGTGCGTGTTTGTTAGTATGAGATATAAATTATGCTGAAAGGAAATAAGCTGATCTTTTTTTTTTTCGCGGTCGAAACGTCGTATTCATCTCTTCGTGTTTACCTCGCTTTGTGGGACAAAAGATCAGATTTATTTCCTTTCAGTTACTACCACGATAATAAACATCTTCCGTACTATGTATATGCTGTTTATCATTTTACTCTTACATCTTTTATCAATTAGATTCGATTCTCCTATAAACATATTGTACATGTATCTGCTCAAATATCAAGTATATGAATTATATATATATATATATATATATATATATATATATATATATATATATATAATACGTAAAGTCATTTTTAGAGTATGACTGACCGAAGGTAGTTTTTGGCTTTTTAAGTCGTTAAAGGGATCTATGTTTTTGGTTGAGACCTAACTTGAGATTTCTAATATTTTGTGGTGAGATAATGACAAACCTCTCATCAAATGTGAAAGGGCGTGTAATTCCATGAGGAATTTAATGTTTATCTAATGAAAATTAGTTTTTTCATCCTATAAACTTTGAATTGCTCTCAATGGTATGGCCTGTGCTATATCATAAGTGGTTTCTTGGTATCTTCATCTCCACAAATACTATACCAGTATACCATCACTTTAATGACTTTAATCACTTTATGACTGTTTGATGTTGTAAACCGCCTGTGTGCCGCATTATTCTGAGACAGCAACGTAGTTATGATAATATCCTGTTTTTCAACTCTTATGTGTAATTTCTGGAATGAGCAATGTTGTAGAGAACATACCAAGCTTTGCGTGCATGTAAATTGTATGACAAATCAATGATCGTTTTTCTTTCAAGTGGCCAGTAGTTACATTGTTGTAGAAGCATGACTTTTGCACACAAAACAGTGACAGAAACTTAAAATCTTCTTCCAAATACAGTATAGAGGACACCGCTTGATAGTTAATCATCACTTGAAATGTGACAGGAATAGAATCGCGAGAAACTCTTTCATTGTACTGTGGTATTTGGCGATTTATCATTCGGTTTGGGTGGTACATCACTTCTTCTCATGACACAAATTGCATTGATTTCCATGGTTCTAAATATCAGGCGCAATATTCCTCAATTACGATAATGAACAGCAAATGAAAAGTTTTATTGCAAAACGAGCTAAAACCATTCTTGTAAAAAAAAATGAAGTATTTTTCATAAAGCTGCTAAAAAAAAAAACCCCAAAGAAAACAATACGAAAATATGGGATACTTTTAATCAAAACCTCTATAATATTTCTTGTAATGTTACAAGTGAGGTATCACCGGAAAGATTTTATTTTGCTCTGTCTGACGATGAACATACTTGAAAATGTTTTAGAATAGCGCCTAGCCCATTTTGCAATGAAACTCTTCAAATGTAGAAGCAATCCAATCAAAATTGGTTTGTTTAATTTCATGTCATTTTATAAAGTAAGTTTATTGAGTTTTCTACCAATTACATAATGTAAAATACATTTGCAGATAAAACAGTAGTGATAAGAAATGTGAAAATGTCGCGTATTCAGAGGCAACTTTGAATAGTAATTCAATTTCCGGAATACACCTTAATCAGTTTGCAGTATGTAATATCCATACTTGAAATAACAGGTGTGGAAAAAACAAACAAAAAGATACCTATAACAGTAGATACCAAGAATAAAAGTTGGCACACACACACAAAAAAACCCCACAAACACACGTACACAGTTCGAACACGAAAGTGCATACCAACACACAGCATAGAAGAATTAAAGAGAGAGAAAAAAGGCAGCATTCAAAAATCATAGGGCCACAAGGGGCACCCACGCAAAAGATTATTATGTGGGTACTTTGGCTTTGAAGAAAACATGAAAAAATAGGAACTGGAGAAGAGACCAAAATGTACCTATTCAACAGCCATGTGAGGAGTATATAAAGCATGTGATGGTTGCTTATTTATTCTTCAATCGTTTGTCAATTTATGCCCTCAATATAGAGTACTGAGAAAGTATTTAATTTTGAAGCTCATGTTATTGAGTGTATTCAATCTGGAAGTGTCCAGTCAGTCCGCAGCACCCGATAATTCGCTCGTATTTATTCAACTTGTATGCAAGCCCGCTCTAGGCTTGCATACGTAATGAGCTGCGTGAGGGGATTTTGTCCTTGGGCTTTCGGCAACAAAAATACACCGTATGTTCACAAATTTGGTATCAAATTCAAGGAAAATATGTAATCTATCATCACATGTTACTCGAATTATTGCAAATGAAAAATATCATTGCGTGATTTGAGCTTGAAAATGATGAAAAAAGTAATTCGTGCAGTACACGTTCAAGACGTCAAAAAATATCAAATTCACCTTGCGTCTCAATGAAAATGCTTTATTTGGTAGTCCATCTCCTAATCTTTGTATCCATGTAAATATCTTGACAATTTGTTGCTTAATCCGGTCAGGAACCAGTAAAATGTACATCGATGTCAGTGCTGATCACCTTGACACCGTGCAATCTCAAGAGTACGCTCTCTCATTGGACGGCGCTTGCATTCAGCGCTTGCATTACGTCATTACGCTGCTACATAACGGTTTCATGCCACTTGCGGTTTCTTGGCACGCGTGTAGTTCAAGCGCTGAATGCAAGCACTGTCCAATGAGAGAGCTCTTTCGCGCCACTGTACACTTTATGTGGAACATACTTCCGGCTTAGGAGTGAATTTTACAGACATTTCAAAACGGAAAAACTAGTATAAATCATGCTTGCGTCTCCTTGACTTCAATATATGATGAGTATCTAAGTTTCCTCTCTACGAAAAAGCCAAAATCAGAAACAACAGTTTCTTAATCCGGTCAGGAACCAAAAAAGAACTTTAGACAACAAAATCTTCCGTGAAAAGCAGGTAAAATTTACACAAATTCAACTGATTATATATTCATGATAAGATCCGATGTTATACGCAAATTTAGTACCAAAATAAAGATCAAAGTCTGGAGAACAATTTACCGTGACTTGTAGCCATGACAAATGTATGTACAAGTCGCTACACTGTGAAAACCATAGCCCTATCAAAGTCTCGCAAAATCTCGCACGACGAGACACCTTTCGAACGCAAAGATTGTCAACGAGAGTGCTGAATAAATCTTGCCGGATCGGCTCATTAGCATACGTGCTGCGGACTGACTGTGTCTTTAATTCAATATTTCAAGTATTCCAGAGTTTATACTCACAATATTTGAAATCATCTTGCCACATACGTTCTCTATGTTTGTACACGGAAATTGTCTAATTGAATATTTATTATTTTCTTGAATAAAGGTTGCAAAATTTCAGGCACTTTAGAATCATTAGTTTTGAGAATCAATTTCAATAATTTGTTTGTTACTAAAACCTTTGCCCAAACTATCCGGTATCGCCTTAAAAGTGCGTTAGAAGCACGCGTGCGTACATTGCCACACTTTTTTTCATTAATAGCAGAAGTAAAGATATATAATTTCACTAATTATGATAATAGTAATAAATCAAAAGGGAAGAAATGAAATGATGACAGTTGAAATTATACAAGAAGAAGAATTATATAAGAAGATTGAAAATAAATAAGTAAAATGAAGAAAGTAAAAGATAAGGGGGAAAATAATGAACAAAATACAAAAGAAGAAGAGAACCATTTGAAGAAAAATCAGAAGCAAAAGAAAAAATGTTTATCTTGTATAATATTTTGAGTTTCTCTGAACTGCTTGAGTTCTTCGGGGTTTTTTCTAAATCATAATCTCAAATACTAGTACTATTATTACGTTGTTGTTGTTGTTATCTGTGCTGCTACTATTGCTGTTATTAACAATTAAACAACAAAACATGTAAGCTGGCACTCTCCAAGAGCACTCTTCCGGCAAAACGAAGTACATTCTTATCTTATACGGCGTGGTGGTGTATGCCTTATGCGTTGAAGATCTATGGTTCCAAAAGTATCAAACTTGGCAAGTAACTACATTGTATTAACAATGCATGCGATGTATCATAATCCTTACTCTCCAGGATCAACGCCCCTGGATAAGAGGGAGCTTTTGCATTTTTAGAATTTTATATGAAAATATCTCGAAAACATAATTTTGATGGAATTTGGGAAATTGTCAATCCCATAAATGTACTTAATCTTTATAGGAAACTAAGGGTATGATTGAAAGAAGATATTCCTCTCGTCAGACGAAACTGTTGCATTTTTCTTTTAATGAATTGACAGATTTGGTGCTTTTGATGAAATATTCGAAAATCTGAATATAAAAGATATGTAACTAATGTACTAAGTCTGTGGGGTAAAGTTTCGAACAAGGGAGAGTATGGGAGGGGAAGGAGATTTTGTATTTTTGGAATTCAGCAATCTGGTGCACACTTGTGCGAAATATTTGGACAGTTTTCTATCAAAAAAGGGAAAAAATTCCACATTATGGGAAGGGGGGGAGCAAAATTATATCTTTTCCTCCCCTCCCCCCAACGACGCTCAGAGTTCCCCATGTGATGAACGAAAATAAAACAAAACAAAAGAAAAACAGACACGAATGCGCGCGTAAAGACAGATCCACAGCATACGCACGCACGCTCACAGACCAAAAAAAAAAAAAGAAAAGAAAAGAAAAGAAAATTAAATTTTACATGCCATCTATGGGTGTAGTAACATTAGTGTTTTTCTCGTGTGTGTGTGTGTGTGTGTGTGTGTGTGTGTATGTGTGTGTAGTGTGTGTAAAAAGTCCTTGTGCCATTAATAAAGGAAACACCTAAATTCCTCTGAGCTACCTTCAACGGGACGGACGGCTTTAAAACCCCTCCGGTGGACAAGGCCATGAAAATAAATTGCCTTGGAATCGGCTACCCACCGTCAGCGCACCCGAACCCAGAACCTTGCGGTTTCGATTCCGTCGCCGTATCAACTGCACCACATTCCTTCTTCATAATTATCTTCTTTGTTTGCTGTTTTTTAAAGCAAACGTGGGAAAAGCTGACATGCTGAGAGCTGTTTTGCGGTCGCCCTATGTCCCTGTGTGACATTGTTTATCGCATTCAATACACAACAAAAGAACATTATTTCATGAAAATAAATACACAAGGTGTTGAGTGGATATCCTCTGACTTTCAAAGTAGATAAACCTGCCATCTTGTCGTCACACATGGAATCTCGACGCTGACTCTCTCAACCCTTTCGTAGTTACACTTATGGTGACATGACATTTGCTCCTGCGACAATTGCTCCGGTCTTATTTTCTCCAAGGATTTGGGTTATCAGGGTTAGGGTTGTGACAGGACTTGAGGTTTAGTTTGAAGTGACAGAGTAAGGAGAGTAATAGACTTATGTTTGTTGGCAGAATTTATGTTTGGCTTAGCGTGCACGTATTTCATTGCAGCAATTGTTGCAGGAGTAAATATCATCGAACCTATTTTTTTTTTTTATTTATACAGTGCTCCTTTCTCTCCAACGTCGTCTTTCCCTTGGAATTTCGTTAAAGGGATCGTATAGTGTTGGTTGAGACCTACACTGTAACTTCAGGTTTCTAACATTTTTTTGCTGAGATGATGAGAAACCTCTTGCAAAAATATGAAAGAGCATATAACTCCAAGAGGAATTCAATTGTTTAGGCCTATTTGATGAAAATTGGTTTTTGTAATGGTTTAGATATCAAAAACAGAGCGATCCCAATAAAAGGTGGGACCCACTTTTTATAAGGATCACTTTGTTTTACTTAGTTTTTGAATGTCTCAGCCATTCTAAATCCGATTTTCATCAAATAAACTTTGGATTCCTCCTAGAATGGTATGCTCTGTACTATTTCAAAAATGATTTCTTGGTATTTCGCAAAAAGTTAAAAGCCCAATCCTCCTCTCCACCTTTATGTCATCCCTTTAAACCCAAACATTGCAAATCTAATACTTCCTGTATTTACGCTCCCTGTGTTTTCCTTTCAGCCTCTTTAAAAGACACCTTTTTGGCTTAATAGGGATGTTTCTAGACTGAGAAAAAAAAAGCAAAGAAATAGAAGAACATAATACTACACCCACGTTATCAGATTAAAGGAACATTCCTCGTGCACACAGAAATAGGCATGATTCATTGAAACCCAGACCGAGCATGCAGAATGACAAGACTAAAGAGGTCAATATACCTGTCAAACAATAATGGCATAACCTGTGATTCCAATTAGTCATTCAGTTTCTGTAATTATTCTGCTTTCATTGCCTTGGATGCCTGGTATCTCATATACATGTACATAAATAGGGCCTACTTGAAACACTTTAAGTGTATTCTCTGGTGTAGCCAATCAACGAATTTCATACGCGATAATTGCAAACCCGTCCTCGCAATTTGAATTATAGTCTTTCGGTTTCTGTAATTCATTTGGCATAATCCTCTTGGCACTGTGGTATCACATACTTCAGGTAACATGGACACTGTGTATCCAAGCAATGCAGTTGTCTTGTAACAAAATTCTCCATAGGCAACCTTGCCTGTGGCATTTCATACGCAGCCTTCCTTGTCAACACACATGGTAAGTTCACATTGCCTTGATTGTGAATTAGCTGACTGTGCATTGCAAATACGAGTCATGTCGGGTACTATAATAGTTTTTATAGTTTTCATGCTGAACGGACCTGAGAAAACTGCTTCTAACGTTTATGACATATTTCATAGATGTTTGCACTTGTCTGCTTGTCACAGCTCAATCGATTCAACAGTGCGACTAAACAGAATCTACCAGGGACATTCATAAAACCCAATTAAACTAGTTTATTGGAAATGAGCCTGTAATTAGTGTTGAAAAAAAAAACGAGCTCTATCCAAAACTAAAACCGACGTTTGCCAAAACAGTTTGTTTTTAAAGAAAGTTCGAACTATATTATGTCCACCAATTCCAAATGAATGAAGAAAAGTAGCGTTCAAATAGGACGACTTCTGCATTTCTGTATGCTGCATTTATAGTGTTTTATAGCCATATCACACCTTTTCCCCGCACAGTACATCTAGCTTTAGTGCTGTGGAGACTTGGATCAGGGAGTCTCTATACCCACACCTCCCTGCTTCGATAAAGTTTGTAAATGAAAAATGGTCATTCATGTCTTTCCCGAAGACGTGATTTCCAAGCGCTTATTGAAAGAACACCTGAAGGAGAGTTTTATACGATGTTCTTTGTTGAAGCATGAATTTGAGTGTACAGGGCCGGAGGAACTGGAGGGGCTCGCCCCACCCCCACTTTTTTTTTTTTTTTGCACCCGTACATAGGAATACATAGGGTGTCACCACTTTGGGCCCCCACCACTTTTTTTTTTTTTCTGGCTTGTTGGCAGAAGAAACACGGAAGTGGCACCAGAGAAGTTGCGCTGAAGGCTTTCTTTTTTCTTGTTAACTCATGAGACCCGGAAGTGCCCCCCACTTTTGAAAACGTGGCGCTGGCCACTTATATAGCAAACATTCGCCTTCACTGATCATTATCTCCTGACCATGTTAGAGGATTTCTTGTTATGTGGTGGCAACGTATAATATAAAAATGTATGTATGTCCCTGTATTGTTTGTATGTATTAAGCAGGAAGAGATAATTTATGTCGTCAGATATTACGGCCTTCGTAATGAAACACCTAAGTGCACTCGTCCTGTCCGCCTGTCTCCTGGGCGTGTTCGGAGCCTTCGAGGAGGAATGGACGGCTTGGAAGCTGAAGTACGGCAAAGTATACGCTGACGACTTTGAGGAGTCGAAGAGATCTTCGATCTGGCGAGAGAACCTCGAGTTCATCACCAAGCACAACGTCCGATACGACCTCGGCGAATTCACGTACAAGCTTGGCATCAACGAATACTCTGACTTGGTGAGCTATAGGGCCCCTTCAGTATTCAGTTCTGTCGCTTTTGATCGAATGTGAACACTTTGTGTAAAAGTCACGATTATTATGTAATTAACATACACCAGATGCTCGAATGCAACTTCAAAGACAAGAATTCTGATTGAATTTTTCTACAAATATTTTTGGACTTATAACAAAAACTTCAAAATTTCCTTGAATTCACGGTATCGCCAATACCTAGGTGCCGTGCGCAGAGCAGCAATTAGATGAATTATGGGTTAGCTCAAGGGGGCAAACTTGTCCCGGTTTTTGCTGCATATGCACTCCGGTATCCAGATGTATTTTTTGATGAAGATTTCTTCACTTTCTATCATTTGACCAGCACAGTGAAGCATTGCAGTAGTGATCCATTACCTACTACTTTTTGACAAATCAAGTAGTTCGAATAATTTTTGTACTGAAAATATCAGCCCTTGAGCGTTTCAAAACCTATGCCTGCCCAGAACCGAAGACGTGAGTTGGTCTTCTTCTTTTATCACAGCATATTGTTAACTGTCACATTATACCCCCGAAAAATTCAAACAATTGCTGTTGTATTTGTTTCTGATAACATTTTGATTCAGTTTAATATTATCAAAAACAGTGCTCTCCTCAGTAGTGGTGTTGCTGTTGGTTTTTCGAGTTTTCCGATCTTCGAGCAATGCGAGGACAGACTGCATTTTTAAACCAGCAATAACTGGTCAACAGAAGCAGGCCAGATTGTTTAGTGCCATGGACATCTCCGCCGAAACATTGTCATTGAAATCACTGAACAAATGGTGGAATCAAAGATCCCTGTGACAATAAACATTAAAATTCATGCAAATCAAGCCCCTGAAATTCCGTGTCTATGACCTTATCGTGTCAGTGTGGTGAAGGGGAAAAAAAACAACAACAACAACTCACTAACTCACTAAACTTGGGTCGTTTTGACACATTTCCCTTTTGGCCTTATCCATGGCATTTTGAAGTACTGCGCCTTTGCAAGCTCGTTCCATGGCATTTGCTCATGCAGCAATGCTGCCATAATACATGCACGCTAAGCCAAACAACCCACAAACATAACACTAACCCTTATCCTTATCCTCACATCAATCTAAACTTAAGGGGTGCTGTTCGTTATTCCGAAGGTTCGATATTCCGAAGGTTCGTTATTCCAAAGGTTCGTTAATCCGAAACACACAAATTCCCTATACATGTACCTAGAGGTTCGTTAATCCGAAAATGAAAAAGGGTTCGTTAATCCGAACATTTGTGGCGTTATTCCGAAGGTTCGTTATTCCGAAGATTTGTTAATCCGAAAATAGAATTCGGAAAAACGAACCTTCTGAATAACTAATCTTCGGACTGAAGAGCCTTCGGAATAACAAACCATCGGAATAACGAGCTGTAACCAAACTTAAAGCCCTATGACAACCCTAACCCTAACCTTTGGGGAAACAAGACGAGAGCAATTGTCGCAGGAGCAAAATATGTCGTGTCACCATGTAAGCTATGATCAACACAAGTGGGGTAATATTTCACAGAATATTTGATAATACGTATTTCTGTCGATAACAAACATGCGTCAAATGTTACTGAGATTAGAGAGAAATAGTCGAGTAAACTCAGATTTGTCAACTTTTTTTGGCGATGTGTATTCATATTTTCTTTTCTCCTCTCGGAGGTGATTGACACATGAATACAAACAACGACGTGTATTGTATATTTGCTGACGTGGACTTAACGGCATAGGCCCTACTGTATGACAACGCTACTAATATTCTTGATAGCATGCTATTTCAAGCTTAACGACATCAAAAACAAGAACCAAAGCATTATTTGATACTATGACCACTTCACTGCTTTAATTGCATGTGTGCTTAGATCATTTCAGATATCACAACTTATTGCTTTGACCAAGATGTCCATTTTGACAAGCAATTTTTTAACATTTGTTTTACTTGTCCTCACATAATAATGATGAATATTGTGTAACAAGTAAATTTATTAACACACGGTGCCGCAGCTGTTCACCATAAATGTGTTCATGTTTTCACAGCAAAATAACGAATTTGTGGGACTGATGACTGGATACCGACGTAACATTTCCCGCAAGGCAACATCTGGTTCCGTTTTTCTGGCCCCAGAGAATGTTCACATTCCAGACTCCGTTGATTGGCGCACTAAAGGATACGTCACAGCCGTGAAGAACCAGGCAAGTTTTAGAGGCTTGTGTGTTGATGTAGGCCTATCATGTCTATTTGTCTATTTGTGTACGCGGTTAAATTGTTTTTGGATGTCTCAGCCATTTCAAAACGGGTTTTTATGAAAATAGACTTTGAATCCCTCTTAGAATGGCATGCTCTGTACTATTTCATAAGTGGTTTCTTGGTATCTCGCTAAAGGTTAAAAGCCCAATCCTCATCTCCACCAATACTATACCATCCCTTTAATCTTTGTCCTTGGATAAAATGTTTATTTACCATACCTATCTTCACCTGGGTGTTCAAAAAAACAATGGAAAGGTACTCGTGGTTATAAGGACAGGGCTATACCTAGTTGGAGAGCATCGCTTGCACTGCAAAGGCTCACCCCAATAGCATGCCTATAGTAACATAACATAATTATGATCATATTCAAAGAATATTGGAATCACTTGTTCTGAGGTCTGTATCTTGCTGATTCTCTTTCTCTTCCTCTCTCTCTCTCTTCCTCTTTCTCCCACCCCCTTCTCTCTTTATCCATTTATCCATCTATCTCCTTATCAACGAGAAAACAAATTGTACTAGAAAAGCATCCGGAGAGAGCAGACCTCCGCTAAGCGGCTCATTTCTACCCATACCCGCATGCTGAAAATTGCCCAATTTCCCAATATTGAAGCCTTTTGTTTTACGTCATCAGCTTCAAGCTACCGTATCGCGGCGCCTCGCCCTTATGCAAACCTCAAGTACGCGCAGCTCAAGCTCACCATTTCATTGACCCTGGCAGAAATTTTGGAAAATCCTTCGAAAATCCATAAAAAATATTCTCGTATCCCTATCAAAATGTAATTATCTGCTCCTCGTGTCATCATCAACTTTTACCTGCAAGTTTCATTTAAGTCCGTTCACAACTTTTTGAGCTGTTGTGCAAACAGACAAACCAACCAACCAACCAACCAACCCTGATGATAACATAACTTCCTCCCTTGGCGGAGGTAATCAGAGCTCAAAAAAGAAGAAGAAGAATTGCTCTGGTTAGGGGTGATAGTGAAATGTCTCTTTGCAATTTAAGTTGCCCGTCGAGAATCGAAAGTTGCTACTACAAAATAGGCCTTTATTAACGTGGTGAACAGATCACCAGGCTTATTACACACAACTAATCCACTGAGAAGAACAATGCACAGGACAACAATAATCAGTCGCCATAGTTATTAAGTGTCAGAGAAATTCAGGAACAGTGGTCTAATATAAAGCACCAAAGGGCTGTAATGCGGCAACAGATGTCAGTTTTTAACAGACCATTTCAGTGGACCATTTTTTTCCACATTGGTGCTCGTGAAAAAAAAAAAAGATATGAGTTTGGTCATCGACCATGGTAATCAGTGATGGCCTCCACCACAAAGGATTATAACAATGAACAACTTTTCTTGTTAATTCCCTTCCAGAAACATTGTGGGTCCTGTTGGGCATTTAGTGCCACTGGCTCCCTGGAGGGTCAACACTTCAAGAAGACTGGTAAGCTGGTCAGTCTCAGCGAGCAGAACCTAGTGGACTGTTCTAGCACCGAGGGTAACCACGGGTGCAATGGTGGTTTGCCGGTCCGGGCCTTCCAATACGTTATCGATAACAATGGTATCGATACCGAGGAGAGTTACCCGTACGAGGGCCAGGTGAGCGCTACCCAGTCAGGTAACTGGGGGGGGGGGGGGGGGGGTCAGGGGGTTCCACGGAATCCCTCCCCTCCCCCGTTTGTCAGCAGCAAAAAATAAATAAATAAAGATAAGAGAAATAAAAAGGAAATATGAAAAGGGGCGTGTACGCCCCCTTTATTATTTGTTAAAGAAACCGTCTTTGTTTGTGAGGCCATTGTAGTTACCCCAGAAAAACACTTTCATGGAGGAGCCTTTTTTTCTTCTTTTTTTTTTTTGGCTTGTCACCTGATTAAACCCGGAAGTGCATTTGCGCCCCAAATGTGAAGTATAACGGAACTGAGCATAAACTCGAACTTTAAAGGTTCACTTTTTCTAATTCTGAACCCTTTCATAAAAAAAAAAATCCTAGTTATACGTGCCATTCGTATTAGCCTGTCCCCATATCCTTTATCGCCACTCGTGAAAATGGGCAAGAATAGTTTAAAAAAGAGTTTCTCATCTGTTTTATCATTTTGTCCTTTTTTTTTCTCTCTCCATTAGAGTAATATTGAACGTGGAGTGCATCATTTCGTACACCCAAAACACCTCTTTTTGTTTGTTTTTCCCTCGACGCCTGCATTCTCCTTACAATAGGATGGTCCATGCCGCTTCACCAAGTCGGGCGTGGGTGCGACCTGTACTGGCTACATGAAAATCGCATATGGTAATGAGAGCGCACTGAAGGAGGCTGTCGCTACGGTGGGACCCATCTCAGTTGCCATTGATGCCAGTCATGACTCTTTCCGGCATTACGAATCAGGTGCGGTTCCCGTAGGGTGATATTTTACACCAGTGACATCAATTTCGTCGTTAACCTGTGACGTCAGTTTTTAGTATATAATCTATATTCTAACTGATTAGTACCAAAGACAGTAAATTAATTTGTAAAAGTGGAGGTGGCAGTGATGCAAAAAGAGTGTTGCAAACTGTGTACGAAAAAAAGCATTATCCTCCCGAATTAACACCATTCAGAGCCTTGAAACTGCATTGTTAGCGTCAATGTTTATGTTGGGCATAGTACTCAAGCAAAATGCAAATGATTTTAAGACGTAGAATGAAAAGAACGTTTTCTGTCTGCAGAATTTGAAAAAAAAAGATATATGAATATCCACTGAGATCTCCATGGGCGGACGTCTTCAACCAAGTTCACTTACCAAGACTGTGCACATAAAGCAGATTATTGAACATTTTGATATGGCAAAGTGAAAGGAGTATAAATGAAATGCTTTATCGTTGTCATACCGTGTTCTTGCGTTCTGATTGGTTAAAGCCTGACAGCCATTCCATGGATGTACAGTTTGCAGCATCACTGTGTTATTTATGACACATTTCGCCCGCCATATACCGTCTCCGTTGGTGGCGAAGAGCATTGAGACTAGACAAAGCCAGTCCATACCAGTTTCGTAGGAAAAGTAGGCCGTGACGGATGATAATCTGTTGTAAAAGTATTTTGAGGGAAAAAAAAAAAACAGAAATTCAGAATGATCTGAGCTGACTTTGTCCCAATGACCACAGGCATTTACAACGAACCCGACTGCAGCTCAGAGACGCTTCATCACGCCGTTCTCGCCGTTGGTTACTCCTCCGACAGCGGCAATGACTACTGGATTGTCAAGAACAGGTGACGTCACGTCTTGACACCACACCCCTTGATATCCCCTTTCAGCAAATTGTTCAGGGCTGAATTATTAATACCGCCGTTTCATCATGGGCAATCAATAATATAATTTTCTCTGTTGGTGGAAAGTAGCGCTGTTCTGAAAATCATGTAGTTAGTAATTTAATCACTAACTACATGATGAGGTTGTGTCATGTATTGTGCACTGGTACGTTTTCAGTCAGCAAAGAAAAGGGAAAAATGCTTTGGTCAAGAGAACATTGCTCATTCTCCTTATTTAAAGGGATGGTATAGGTTTGGTTGAGATGGGGATTCAGGTCTTAATCAGGTCTCATCAGGGAGCACAATGGTATGGTCATTTTTTTTTTTCTGTGTATCACTTCACGACAAATTATAGGTTCAAAATTTCCAGTGAGGCTACCTTTGGACAAGATTTCTTAATCATTAGTTTATTATCCCTATAGTGACCTTTTCCGCTCAGGCGAATAGAAATCTGTGTATCTGGCAGTCCTGGAGTAAAACATGATGACTGACTCCTCTGGTGGACCAGTAGAAACACTGGTTTTGTATAGAAGTTTTATAGGTGATTCAAGGACAGCGTTTTCATTCATTATTCTCCGTCACAGCTGGGGCACAAGCTGGGGAATGGACGGTTACATCTTGATGTCAAGGAACAAGCATAACCAGTGTGGTATAGCCACCGACGCCACCTACCCCCTTGTGTAATAAAGAATGAAAGACCCTCCGTCTCGCCTCCGTGATGAATGCCGATAAAGATGTCTTCTCCAACTTTTTGATATGTCTCATTTCACCGTGATTGAGTAGAGGGAAGAAAGATGGCTTGAAAGATTATAGATGGAGAGGACTTGACACTGTTCATCGCATTGTGGTACTGATTTCCTGACATCTGTGTATACGAGTGTTTCATTGTATTTCTAATCATTTGTTTGTTTGAAATGAAATAAATCAACTTGAAACTTGAAACTTGACATGAAATGGATAACTGTCCATGTTGATGTTTACCTGTCACTTGCACACACCAACACTTCTATCTAATAGTAGTCAATGGTGCTGCGTGTGTTTTTTCCCCTTTAAAACTGGTTTTGTTTTGTTTTTAGGAATGCATGTTCGGTATGCAGCGTTTGGATTAAGATTTGTTTTAATATATGTAGGTTTATTGGTGTTGTAATAGTAATGTATGATTGGGTCGCCTCTACGTCAAGCTCTGCTCATGATGACGGTCCATTTGGGTACTGATTTCTTTTTTGTTCCCATATGAATACAGTATGATTTAACATGTTAATTCTGTTATTAGATATAATGTTGTTAAGAAATTGACAATTCTCGTATAGATTTGGGTGTTTTACTCTGCTTTTTTTTTTGCATGCATAGTCTGTTTCATTTTATTTTCATTTGTTGTTGTATTTGGAGAAAAAATGCAGAAATAAAACCAAACCCATACAAACCAAATCAAAATCGCATCCAATAGGCAAAATTTACGCAATCCATATCTTGGTAAAAAGAAAGGCCGTTGTCATCTAAACGTTTATTTCTTAAATTTTTGTTTCCACCAATCTGATTTTTTTCCCATAATGTTTACAGCAGTCAGAAGAACGTGAAACTCTGTGACATTGAAAGAACAATTCAATGTTGTTTGGCTTATATCCGTGTTTATGTAATTCATGTCATTTTCATTCTATGAATTTTATGTCATTGCGATACTTCAGGAAGGCTTGAATTATTTTTGTTTACGTACAGTAACTTTGTTCAATTCATATTGTCTTGTTTACATTATTCCATCACTTGAAGTGAGATGTAAATTCTCCTCGAATAAAGGAAATAATCTTGAACATGAACTGGAAATCGAGAAAGAGTAGTTCAATGTGAAGTTGAAATGGCATTTTGTTGTCTTGTTGCGTGAATAAACGTGTACGGTTGTATAAATGCATAACACATTATTATTTATGATTACATGTGTTACGGCACATTTTGGTAAATCGGCACATTTTGGTAATTTACCAAAATGTGCCGATAGTCCACCTATACCTGACGGGATCAACTGTTACCAAAATGTGCAGTTAAAAGTGGATTTGTCTACACATTTTGGACAATCTGCACATTTTGGTAAACGAACTAAAAACCCATGGATGGGCTTTAGAGTTATTATACGGTCAAGGAGTTAAGGTGATAATTCGTGTGGTCCTGCAGTAAAGACAGGCAAGACACTTATTTAGCTCACCCGAGCCGAAGGCTCGAGTGAGCAATTGCGACTGCTTTTCGTCCGTCGTCCGTCGTCCGTCGTCCGTCGTCCGTCGTCAGTCGTGCGTCGAGCATAAACTGTTTACATTTTCATCTTCTCTTACACAACCGGTGGGCAGATTTCAATCAAACTTGGTGGGAATCATCCTGAGGGGGTAAGGACCCACCCACAGTTGTTCATGTATAGTATGTGCCCCCTCCCCCTCCCTCCGGGGGGGGGGGGGGGGGGAGGGGAGGGCTCCCAAGGGAAAGGGGGTAAATTCTAAAAATCTTCTTCTCCAAACCCAAATCCAGTACAGTGTAGATAATATTTTATGTTGTATGTAGATACTTTTATATATGAAGAATGTAGTTTCTTTATGGCAAGACCCAAGATGGCCCCTTGGGTCCTAGAGGGGGTGAAAGTTTGAGGGATGGGGGCCAAGGGGGAAAACACATTTTAAACTTCTTCTTCAGAACCAGTGAACGAATTTCAAACAAACTTGGTGGGGATCATCCTTAGGGGGTAGGGTCCTAAGGTTGGTCATGTAGGGCATGTGGCCTCATTCTCATCTTCAGAACCAGTTGGCCGATTTCAGACAATCAAACTTGGTGAGAATCATTATAAGACGTTGTAAGACATTACAAGACGGGCCAAAGTTGTAAGTGTGGGTCAAGTGCCCCCTTCCCCCCTCCCCTCCCCCCACCCGGGGTGGGGGGGGGGCAACGGAAGAGGTACATATCTTATACATGTAGCCATACCTTAATAAATGAGGAATATAAGCAGTTCGTGGGAATATATAGGATGGGCCCCTTGGGTTCCTAGAGGGGTGAAAGTTTATAGGGGGAAGAAACAAGGGGGAGGGGAAGAGAATCACATTTCCATATTCTTCAGAACCAATGGACAGATTTGCGGACCAACTGCGGAGAGCTCAGGGTAGCAAATTTGCTTCCCCGCAAGTCAAACTTCCCCAGATACGGTATGACAAGGCCTTGAGCATGTTCAAAATATGTGAGTCGCGGGAGCACACGCAGAACACCAGTAGGAGAAACTTATTGGCAGCACCTTGCAGACAACTCCAACGCAGGTACTTCGCAGTACCCGTAAGTCGCTCGTCACAGAAAACGGATCGGTTTCAAAGTTTCAAAGGTCAAAGGGAATACACGCAAGTAGAAGGTAAGTAGCACGCGTCTAGCAAATAAGACACAAGTGCGAAACTCGCAAACATTCTTGTCGGCTCGCAGAAAATTTTCCTGCGTGCTGAAAAATCCCTACTCGCAACAAGCCCGCGTAGCTTGTAATGTCCGGAAAGGTGTGACACGGCCTTACAGGCCATGTCACATCTTTCCGGGCAAGCCTTGCGAAGAACAATTTTTACTACCCGGAGATCCCCGCAGATGACCTGCACATAACAGTACCTAGCACGTATCTCACCCGTAGTCGCCCATACCGGACAATATCATTTCTGAGGGCGGACAAGGATTTGGGCGAGTTGTGCATGTGTCTTACTTGCTGGATGCTTGGTACTTATGTTCTTCTTGCTGGTATTCTGTGTGACCTGCGTGCCAGGCGCATGGGGGCTGACAACTCAGAAATCCATCTGAAGGAATGGCAGAAATCCAACAGAAATGACGGAATGTCATTATCTTGGCCGCGCTGACCGCATTCGGGGACTGCGAAGTACCTGCGTTGGAGTTGCCTGCGAGGTGCTGCTCAAAACTTGGCTGCGGGTAAATCGGACTTGCGTGCACAGCTCCGGACAACTACGGGCGATATAATTTTCCTGCGTGCTGGAAAAACCTTACTCGCAACAAACCCGCGTAGCTTGCCCGGAAAGGTGTGACACGGCCTTTAGGCTACCGAACTCATTCGGTGGGGACAAAAACCAACAGCACTTACAATTGTTTTTGTGATGATTGTGGAGGAGCAGAAAGTTACCAAAATGTGCCATCATATGTCCTGCACATTTTGGAAAATTTACCAAATTGTGCAGTTACCAACATAGTTACGGCACATTTTGCTGAAGTGTTCATTTGGGTAATTTACCAAAATGTGCAATTTACCAAAATGTGCCGTAACAGACCCTCCCAAATCTAGATACTGACTCTCTCGTATAGTTACACTTATGGCGACAAAACATTTGCTCCTGCGACAAATGCTCCGGTCTTATTTTCTCCAAGGATTTGGGGTTATGAGGGTTAGGGTTGTGACAGGATTTTACGTGTACATTTTGTAGTTTAAGGTGAGGATTAGGATTACTATTAGGATTACGTTTGCTGCCAGAATTTATGTTTGACTTTAAAGTGTATCTTTGGCCAAAAAAAATATTTTTTGATATGTGTAAGAGCTATATTTCAGTAACCTATTACACCAAGAATCAGAAAAAAATGTTTAATATTAGCAAAGAAAAATACATTTAAAGTTATAAACATACCACTAAAGCCAATGCGTCTGAAAAGAAGACTATAACTTTGTTATTGTTCCCAGGCTACCTAATCTCTTGCTGGTTCCTTAATCCCTTGCTGGTTCCTGAGAACAAAAGAAAGTTGACAGTCTTTCCTTTCAGACTCACTGATTTAGTTCTTAATTTCTATATCAAAATATACTTTTTCTTCATTTATATGTAACATTTTTTTTTTCTGATTGTTGGTGCAACAGATTACTAAAATACATCTCTTTCACATATCAAAAAATATTTTTGACCAAAGATACACTTTAACGGAGCGTAAGTATTACAGTGCAGCAATTGTCACAGGAGCAAATGTCATGGAAACTATACATTAAGTGCTCCTTTCTCTCCATTCAGTTCTCCTCCTTTAAAACCAACGTCGGCTTTCCCTTGGAATTTGGCAACCCAAACATTGTCAAACGAGATATTTTTTTTTTTAAATCTACGCTCTTTGTATTTCACTTTCTGCCTTGTTGAAATACCCTTTTTGGCTTGATAGGGACGTTTATAGATTAAAGGGACGGGGATAGTGTTGGTGGAGATGAGGATTGGGGTTTTAACTTTCTGCGAGATATCAAGAAACCAGTTATGAAATAGTGCAGAGCATACCATTTTAAGAGGAATTCAAAGTTTATAGTGATGAATATATGTTTGGGAATTAATGGCTGAGACAGTCAAAAACAAAGCTAAACAAAGCGATTCTAATAAAAGGTGGGTCCCTCCTTTTATTAGGATTGCTCTGTTTTGGATATCTCAGCCATTTCAAAACCAAGTTCCATCAAATAAACATTGAATCCGTCTTGGAATTACATGCTCTTTATTTCATAATAATAAGGTTTGTCATTATCTCACCAAAAACGTAAGAAACCTGAAGTTAGGTCTCAACCAAAACAACACGATTCCTTCAAGGAAAAAAACAAAAAACAGAAGAACATACTTTTACCACGCCCTCGTTATATATCACATCAAAGGAACATTCGGAGTGTACACAGAAATAAGCATGATTCATTGAAACTTAGACCAAACACTGCCAAACAGAATAACAAGACTATTAGGTCGTCTCTTTACGCGTCAAAAGATAATTATGGCAAAACCCGTGATCGCAATTAGTCCTTCAGTTTCTGTAATCCATCTGCTTTCATTGCCTCGGATGCCTGGTATCTCATATACACAAATAGAGCCTATGTGAAAACACTTTAAGTGTATTCTCTGGTGTAGCCAATCAACGAATTTCATACTCGATAATTGCAAACCCGTCCTAGCAATTATAGTCTCTCAGTTTCTGTAATTCATTGGCATAATCCTCTTGGCACTGTGGTATCACATACTTCAGGCAGACGATTTCAAACAAAGAGGTGCTTAATCAAACTTAACATGGACATTGTGTAGCCAAGCAATGCAGTTGTCTTGTAACAAAATTCTTTTAAAACCACGTAGGCAACCTTGCCTGTGCCATTTCATACGCAGCCTTCCTTGTCAACACACACGGTAAGTTCACTAGCTGACTGTGCATTACAAATAAGTCATGTCGGGTACTATAACATTTTTTAATAGTTTTCATGCTGAACGGAACTGAGAAAACTGCTTTTAACGTTTTGTTTGTTTAATAGATACTTTATTTTCTGCAAATCATAAAATCAATCAGCAAATCAATATACATAAGGTACATAATCATGAACATGTGGGAAATATACAAAGTAAATTCAAAACCGGGTCGTTTGACTTGCATAAACAAAGATATAAAAGGAAATCAATGATATAATATACTGTATGCATGTCTATGCAGCGGGGATTACAACAACAACTGTAGTTAAGAAGCGATTATGCAGAGGGCCGCCATTGTAAGCATAGCTTGAAAAGATGGCCGGCCCGAGGAAAAGGTAGGGACGTACTAGATTCGTAACAGTACAAATTCTGCTGCGAAGATAGCAGGGGAAAATAAACTCTGATGTGTGATGGTGGTGAATGTGCGTGCAAGTGCTTGAAAGTGCACAAGGGCAGATAGGCTGGAATTTAGAATAATAGAAATGGTTTGCTGGAAGAGGGAACGATATGCGATGTTGCTATCGGGAGACCAACATTAGTCATATAATTATTTGTTTTTAGTTCGTATTTGAAGTATACTGTAATAAAATGTGCTTCTTTAAGTTTGCTTTGAATGAAACCAAGGAGGCACACTGTTTCAACTCCTCAGGAAGAGTGTTCCATGTATCCGGACCGTGATGTCTGATCGACTTTTGAGCAAGTAAAAGCTTTGGATTACTTAAATGAAAATTTTGGGAACGACGGGTTGGGTATGAGTGAATATGGTCATTGGTTACTAAGGCATTATGAAAAAATGGTAATAAATTTTGAGTGTGTTTATACATAAATATGGCAGTTAGATACATGTATATCATGGGCCTCTAGAGTTTTTAAGCGATAAAATATGGGATCAGTGTGAGTCAAGAAATTTGAGTGTGTGCATACACGAAGATTATTCACATAATACGTTTTATGACATATGGCATTATAGTAACGTTTATGATTATTTCAAAGATGTTTGTACTTGTCATAAACTCAATCGATTCAACAGTGCGACTAAACAGAATCTACCAGTGACACTCATAATCCCAATTAAACTAGTTTATTGGAGATTAGAAAAAATAAAAAACGAGCTCTATCCAATGCTAAAACCGACGTTTGTCAAAACAGTTTGTTTTTAAAGAAAGTTCGAACTATATCATGTCCACCAATTCCAAATGAATGAAGAAAAGTAGCGTTCAAGTAGAACGACTTCTGCATTTCTGTATGCTGCATCTATAGGCCTAGTGTTATAGCCATATCACACCTTTTCCCCGCATAGTACGTCTATAAGCTTTAGTGCTGTGGAGACTTGGATCAGTGAGTCTCTACCCACCTCCCTTCTTGGATAAAGTTTGTAAATGAAAAAGGGTAATTCACGTCCTCCTCGACGACGTGATTTACAAAGTTGATTTACAAGCGCTTATTGAAAGAACACCTGAAGGAGAGTTTTATACGGTGTTCTGTGTTGAAGCATGAATTTGAGTACCCTGTATACTCAAATTCAGTGCACCCGTACATAGGAATACATAGGGTGTCACCACTTTGGGCCCCCATCACTTTTGTTGTTTGTTTGTTTTTTCTGCTTGTCAGCTGAAGAAATCCGAAAGTGGCACAAGAGAAGTTTTCTTTTTTCTTGTTAACTCATGAGACCCGGAAGTGCCCCCCACATTTAAAAAAGTGGCGCTGGCCACTCATATAGCAAACATTCGTCTTCACTGATCATTATCTCCTGACCATGTTAGAGGATTTCTTGTTATGTGGTGGCAACGTATAATATAAAAATGTATGTATGTCCCAGTATTGTTTGTATGTATTAAGCAGGCAGAGATAATTTATGTCGTCAGATATCACGGCCTTCGTAATGAAACACCTGAGTGCACTCGTCCTGTCCGCCTGTCTCCTGAGCGTGTTCGGAGCCTTCGAGGAAGAATGGACGGCTTGGAAGCTGAAGTACGGCAAGATCTACGCTGACGACTTTGAGGAGTCGAAGAGATCTTCGATCTGGCGAGAGAACCTCGAGTTCATCACCAAGCACAACGTCCGATACGACCTCGGCGAATTCACGTACAAGCTTGGCATCAACGAATACTCTGACTTGGTGAGCTAGGGCCCGTTCAGTGTTCAGTTCTGTCGCTTTTGATCGAATGTGAACACTTTGTGTAAAAGTCACGATTATTATATGATTAACCTACACCAGATGCTCGAATGCAACTTCAAAGACAATAATTTTGATTGAATTTTTCTACAAATATTTTTGGACTTATGACAAAAATTGCAAAATTTCCTTGAATTCACGGTATCGCCAATACCTAGGTGCCGTGCGCAGAGCAGCATTTAGATGAATTATGGGTTAGCTTAACTTGTCCCAATTTTGGCTGCATCCAATTATGCACTCTGGTATCCAGAGGTATTTTTGATGGAGATTTCTTCACTTTCTATTCTATCACTTTCATTTGACCAGCACAGTGAAGCATTGCAGTAGTGATCCATTACCTACTACTTTTTGACAGATCAAGTAGTTCGAATAATTTTTGTACTGAAAATATCAGCCCTTGAGCGTTCCAAAACCTATACCTGCCCAGAAGACGTGAGTTGGTCTTCTTCTTTTATCACAGCATATTGTTAACTCTCACATTATACCCCCGAAAAATTCAAACAATGTATTTGTTTCTGATAACATTTTGATTCAGTTTAATATTATCAAAAACATTGCTCTCCTCAGTAGTGGTGTTGCTGTTGGTTTTTCGAGTTTTCCGATCTTCGAGCAATGCGAGGACAGACTGCATTTTTAAACCAGCAATAACTGGTCAACAGAAGCAGGCCAGATTGTTTAGTGCCATGGACATCTCCGCCGAAACATTGTCATTGAAATCACTGAACAAAATGGTGGAATCAAAGATCCCTGTGACAGTAAACATTAAAATTCATGCAAATCAAGCCCCTGAAATTCCGTGTCTATGACCTTATCGTGTCAGTGTGATGAAGGAAAAAAAAACAACAACAACAACTCACTAACTCACTAAACTTGGGTAGTTTTGACACATTTCCCTTTTGGCCTTATCCATGACATTTTAAAGTACTGCGCCTTTGCAAGCTCGTTCCATGGCATTTGCTCATGCAGCAATGCTGCCATAATACATGCACGCTAAGCCAAACAACCCACAAACATAACACTAACCCTTATCCTTATCCTCACATCAATCTAAACTTAAAGGGTGCTGTTCGTTATTCCGAAGGTTCGATATTCCGAAGGTTCGTTATTCCAAAACACACAAATTCCCTATACCTAGAGGTTCGTTAATCCGAAAATGAAAAAGGGTTCGTTAATCCGAACATTTATGGCGTTATTCCGAAGGTTCGTTACTCCGAAGATTTGTTAATCCGAAAATGAAATTCGGAAAAACGAACCTCTCGGAATAACTAATCTTCGGACTGAAGAGCCTTCGGAATAACAAACCTTCGGAATAACGAGCTGTAACCAAACTTAAAGCCCTATGACATCCCTAACCCTAACCTTGGGGGAAACAAGACGAGAGCAATTGTCGCAGGAGCAAAATATGTCGTGTCACCATGTAAGCTATGATCAACACAAGTGGGGTAATATTTCACAGAATATTTGATAATACGTATTTCTGTCGATAACAAACATGCGTCAAATGTTACTGAGATTAGAGAGAAATAGTCGAGTAAACTCAGATTTGTCAACTTTTTTTTTTTGGCGATGTGTATTCATATTTTCTTTTCTCCTCTCGGAGGTGATTGACACATGAATACAAACAACGACGTGTATTGTATATTTGCTGACGTGGACTCTACGGCATAGGCCCTACGTGTATGACAACGCTACTAATATTCTTGATAGCATGCTATTTCAAGCTTAACGACATCAAAAACAAGAATCAAAGCATTATTTGATACTATGACCACTTCACTGCTTTAATTGCATGTGTGCTTAGATCATTTCAGATATCAGAACGATTGCTTTGACCAAGATATCCATTTTGACAAGCAAGTTTTTACAATTTGTTTGACTTGTCCTCACATAATAATGATGAATATTGTGTAACAATTTTATTAACACACGGTTCCGTAGCTGTTCACCATAAACGTGTTCATGTTTTCACAGCAAAATAACGAATTTGTGGGACTGATGACTGGATACCGACGCAACATTTCCAGCAAGGCAACATCTGGTTCCGTTTTTCTGGCCCCAGATAATGTTCACATTCCAGACTCTGTTGATTGGCGCACTAAAGGATACGTCACAGCCGTGAAGAACCAGGCAAGTTTTAGAGGCTTGTGTGTTGATGTAGGCCTATCATGTCTATTTGTCTATTTGTGTACGCGGTTAAATCGTTTTTTGATGTCTCAGCCATTTCAAAACGTTTTTTGTTTTTTTTTAATCAAAATACACTTTGAATTCCTCTTTGAATGGCATGCTCTGTACTATTTCATAAGTGGTTTCTTGGTATCTCGCTAAAGGTTAAAAGCCCAATCCTCATCTCCACCAATACTATACCATCCCTTTAATCTTTTGCCCATTACTTTGTCCTTGGATAAAATGTTTATTTACCATACCTCTCTTCACCTGGGTGTACAAAAAACAATGGAAAGGTACTCGTGGTTATAAGGACAGGGCTATACCTAGTTGGAGAGCATCGCTTGCACTGCAAAGACTCACCCCAATAGCATGCCTACAGTAACATAATTATGGTCATATTCAAAGAATATTGAAATCACTTGTTCTGAGGTCTGTATCTTGCTGATTCTCTTTCTCTTCCTCTCTCTCTCTTCCTCTTTCTCCCATCCCCTTTTCTCTGTATCCATTTATCCATCTATGTCTTACGGGAATACAAATTGTACTAGCGGAGAGAGCAGACCTCCGCCAAGCGGCTCATTTTCTACCCATACACGCATGCTGAAAATAGCCCAATTTCCCAAAATTGAAGCCTTTTGTTTTACGTCATGAGCTTCAAGCTACCGTATGGAAAACCCCGGTCACACAGCACTCCACGTCCAAATCACGTACAAAAAGTTACGAAAATCTGGTGGACGTGGTCGTAAGTGGTAATTTTTTTTGGTCAATTTTGGTTTGGCCGTGCTTTGTACTGGGTATGGCCGTTGACGGCTGTTCCACTGCTGAAGCACTGCCCAAGCACGGCTAACCACGTCCAGCCACGTGTGTGTACGCGGAAAAATCCATTTTTCAGCGATAAGCCGCTAAACACACGCTATTTCCCGTGATACCAACTCGTAACACGCGTCAGATGACCGTGCTCTGCCCGTGACAGATCGCTAAATTTTCGCGTCTTTATCGCGTCTCCCCAAGTTTTAATCAGTGCCGGAACACGGATTATCGCGTGTGTTTCACGTGTGTTGCACGTCTTTACTACGTGTGCCGCCCGTGGTTGTTCGCGGAATAAAATTTTGAGCAGTTCAAAACTTTTTACCGCGTCCGACGCCGTTCAGATTTTTCCCCGCGTCCTGCCACGTCTATAAATCGACCGTATAAGCTCGTCTTAAACTCGACATCAACGCGAACAATATCGTCTGCTTCACGGGAGACCACTTTTTGACGTGTTTTGGCCGTGATTAAGCCGTAAAGCGCTGTGTGACCGAGGTTTTACGTGATGCCTCGCCCGAGCAGAGCGCGCTTTTATGCAAACCTCAAGCACGCGCAGCTCAAACTCACAATTTCATTGACCCTACTGGCAGAAATTTTGGAAAATCCTTCAAAAATCCGTAAAAATTCCTACATCACTGTCAAAATGTAATTACTGTTCCTCGTGTCATCATCAACTTTTTCCTGCAAGTTTCATTTAAGTCCGTTCACAACTTTTTGAGCTGTTGTGCAAACAGACAAACCATCCAACCAACCCTGATGATAACATAACTTCCTCCCTTGGCGGAGGTAATCAGAGCTCAAAAAAAAAAAAAAAAGAAGAAGAAGAAGAATTGCTCTGGTTAGAGGTGATAGTGAAATGTCCCATTGCGATAATGTAAGTTGCCCGTCGAGAATCAAAAGTTGCTACTATAACGCCGCAAAAGGAAGAACAAAATAGGCCTTTATTCACGTGGTGAACAGAATACCAGGCCTGTAAACACAACTAGAACCCACTAAGAAGAACAATGCACAGGACAACAATAATAAATCGCCATAATTATCAAATCTTTCAGAGAAATTCGGGAACATTGATCTAATATAAAGCACAAAGGGCTGCAATGTGGCACATGATGTCAGTTATCAACAGACCATTTCAGTAGACCATTTTTTCCACATTGTTGCTTGTGAATTAGAAAAGAAAAGATATGAGTTTGGTCATCGACCATGGTAATCAGTGATGGCCTCCACCACAAAGGATTATAACAATGAACAGCTTTTCTTGTTAATTCCCTTCCAGCAACATTGTGGGTCCTGTTGGGCATTTAGTGCCACCGGGTCCCTGGAGGGTCAACACTTCAAGAAGACTGGTAAGCTGGTCAGTCTCAGCGAGCAGAACCTCGTGGACTGTTCTAGCACCGAGGGCAACCGTGGGTGCAATGGTGGTTTGCCGGACTGGGCGTTCCAATACGTTATCGATAGCAGTGGTATCGACACCGAGGAGAGTTACCCGTACGAGGGCCAGGTGAGCGCTACTCAGGGAGGTAAAGGAGGGGGGGGGGGGGTGTCAGGGGTTTCCCCTGAAACATAAAAAAAAAAATAAAAGGGGCGTGTGCGTCCCCCTTGAATTTTTGTTAAAGAAACCATCTTTGTTTGTGAGGCCATTGTAGTTGCCCCATTGCGCTGAAGCTTGAAACCCGGAAGTGGCACCAAAACAAAACGAGAAACAAAAAACTCTCACAAAGGAGCCTTTCACTTTTTTTTTTGCTTGTCAGCTGATTAAACCCGGAAGTGGCACCATTTTTTTTTTTGCCACCAATGTGTAAAATAAATAAACTGAACATAAACTTGAACTTTTAAGGTGAATTTTTTTCTAATTATGAAAGCTCCAATTAAAATTGTAGTTACGGGTCTGCTACCATTCATATTTGCCCCAGTTCCTCTATCCTTCATCCCCTCTCTTAAAAATGGGCCAGAATAGTAAAAAAAAAGAAAAAAAAAAGAAAAAAAAAGAAGACTTTCTTGTGTTTTTTTTTGTGGGGGGGGGGGGTCTGATTTTATCGAAACTGTTTTTGATCAGTTTGTTCCGTTTTCGAGGTCCATTATTGAATATGGAGTGGATATTAACTTTGCAACAATTCTTACACCAAATACAACTCTGAAAAAAAAATTAACTCTCAAATTGGAACAAACTTCTTGTTTTTGTTTTTGTTTTTTTTTTCCCCCACGCCTGCATTCTCCTTACAATAGGATGGTCCATGCCGCTTCACCAAGTCGGGCGTGGGTGCGACCTGTACTGGTTACATGAAAATCGCATATGGTAATGAGAGCGCACTGACGGAGGCTGTCGCTACGGTGGGACCCATCTCAGTTGCTATTGATGCCAGTCATGACTCTTTCCGGCATTACGAATCAGGTGCGGTCCCCTCTGCATGATAATCTGCCCCAGTAACATCAATTTGGTCGTAAACCTGTGATATCAAATTTTAGTGCAGTCTATTCTAACAGAATAGTACCACAGACAGTATGTTAACTTGTAAAAAGAGAGGTGGCAGTGAAGGAAAAGAGTTATAAGGCATGTAAGCTTTCCACGAAAGGATACATATTCTCCAGAACGAATCCCATCCAGAGCCTTGAGTTCTCATTTCTATGTTCCGGCATACTCAAGCAAAACACAAAATAAGTTCGAGCTGATTTAGCTAAAACACGCATTTTCTATAGACACATGCCCAAGTATACTCGGGACTCGTCTTCAACGGGTTAAAAAAAAGACTACAAGAACGTGGTCTGTCTGGAAATTTAAAGAATTTGTGTATATAGGCGGACGTCCGTTTACCAAGACAGTGTACATAAAGCATATTGAACATTTTGATATCAGAAAATGACAGGATACAACTGAAATGTCTGAACGTTGTCAATGTTCGTCATACCATCTTCGCTGGTGGCGCATATAGCATGAAACTAGATAAAGGCAGTGCATAGCCCCCTTCAGGTACTAGGTGCGGAAAGATCTTTGTTTGTTTGTTTGTTTGTTTGTTTGTTTTTATTTCCGAAACAATAAATTCATATGCAAACAAACAGTGTTGAACATGACATAATTGAAACCTGAATCAAGGTTGAAGTATCAGAATACAATGAAAACAAATTGACTTGTGACAATGATGATAACATGTAACGGGGGATAGCCCATTTCAGATCTACCAACATGATAGATCTGTTCTTTCATGGGGTCCAAGATTATAAACCCTTATAACATGTCTTTAATTCATACCAAACATAATATCTACAATGATATCACAAAGCAAACAGTCAAAACACCCCCCCCCCCCCCCCATTCGTCTTAAATCTCTGATGGTATATAGGGTAATATACATGTAAATTCGAGTACATACATAAAACATGTATTCATCGATTCATTTTGAATATTCTACTAATTAACGGTTCAAAAACTACATACACATTTTTTTTTTATTTCTTTGTTGAAATCAGTAAGGCTGCTGGACTGTCTAATAGACAAAGGCAGATCATTGTATAATTTACTACCACGATCTTTCGTATATAGGAAAAGTAGGCCGTGGCGAAGATGCAAAATAGAATGACAGTGACGAATGCTGTAAAAGCATTTGGGGAAAAAAAACACAGAAATTTAGAATGATCTGAGCTAACCTTGTCCTCATGACGATAGGCATTTACAACGAACCCAACTGCAGTTCATTGATGCTAAGACATGCCGTGCTCGCCGTTGGCTACTCCTCTGACAAGGGCGACGACTATTGGATTGTCAAGAACAGGTGACGTCACTTTTTATACCATACCCCTCGATATCTCTTTTAGTATCTGTACACAGAAATTTAGTTTTCTGACAGTGTAGGTTATTGTACTGGTAATATCCCCATGAAATATAAGAGTGCAACGTTACTGTCATACAGAGATATAGCAATGTATAAAGAGACATAGAGCAATCTCTAAAATGCCAGAAATGATACACGCGCCTTGATCTAAGAGTAGTCGTCTGGCGTTATCGACTGCATTCGATTGCGTAGTTCGATAGTTTTCTGTACGATCAGTGCACTACGATACTCACAAAACACGCAAACCAAACGCACGCAAAATGTCCACGTACGCAGCCAGACCAGGCAGCCGCGGCAGCATCTACTCATGCGGATGCATATGGCTCGATGAGGCGATACCGATAGACAGTATTCGATATAGCTGTGTGCAGACGGAGTCGAACGAAGGAAACGTGCACACACCGATGGTCTACGGGCGGCTACTATTTTCAGATCTGGCTACTATTGCAGCGTGCACTAGTGCGTGCTGATTTATGAAGATTAATTTTTCACAGTTTTGAGCATTTTTTGTGATGGGATAGAATTTTCTGTAGAGTTCTTAGGACATGCTCTCACACCTCTCAAATTTAAAGGAGACCTCCGGATGATTTTCAGATTTTTACATTTGAACAACTATAAATTAGTTATACTGAGGACAGAGTTTCAGAATTTGTGATAATTGGGATGAAGAATAAGAATATTTTCAAAATTTAGAACAAATTGCAATGAACAAGGATGATGGCATAGCAGAGTCACCATAAGAATGTATGAGATGGGGCTCAAGGAAGCAGAACAAAAGAAGAAGGCATGCATAGATTATACACAGGTGAACTCGCAAGCAAGCGGTATTGTAATGGAATGACACTGCTACATTTCTGAAATATGTGAACCTCCTATGTCATCATCCTTGTTCAGTGTAATTTGTTTAAGGTTTTTCAAAGTATTGTTTCTCTGCTCAAGAACCACTATAAATTCCACAAATCTATACATGGAGTTGTCGATTTTTGTATTACATGATGTGAAATTATGAAAATCATCTGGAATGTCCCTTTAAATTCTAGGGGAGAGTACTGGTTGAGGTGGGGATTCATGTTTTGAACATTCCTAAGTGAGACAATGAGAAACCTCCTATGAAATATGAAAGAGCATGTAATTTTAAGAAGGATTCAATGTTTGTTTGATGAAAACCGGTTTTCAAATGGCTGAGATATTCAAAAAAGTTATAATAATAAAAGGCGACGGACCACGCCTTTTATTAGGATCTCTTTGTTTCACCTTGTTTTTGGATATCTCAGCCATTTCAAAACCGATTTTCATCAAATAAACTTTTGATATACCCCTTAGAATTGCATGCTCTTTCACATCTCATAGAGTGGTTTCTGAATATCTCGCAAAACATTACAAGCTAAATCCTCACCTCAACAACAACTGTACACACCCTTTTAAAGGGACTGTACAGTACTGGTTGAGGAGAGGATTCATGTTTTGAACATTCCTAAGTAAGATAATGAGAAACCTCATATGAAATATGAAAGAGTATGTAATTTTAAGAAGGATTCAACTTTTATGCGATGAAAATTGGTTTTCAAATGGCTGAGATATCCCAAAAAGTGCTAATAATAAAAGGCAACATGCCTTTATTAGGATCTCTTTGTTTCACCTTGTTTTTGGATATCTCAGCCATTTCAAAACCGATTTTCATCAAATAAACGTTTGATACCCCTTAGAATTGTATGCTCTTTGACAACTCATAGGGTGGTTTCTGAATATCTCGCAAAAAAGTTAAAAGCTAAATCCTCACCTCAACCAGAACTGTACACACCCTTTAAGGGCTGAATTATTAATACTGCCTCTTCATTATGGACAATCAATAATATAATTTTCTATGTTGGTGGAAAGTAGCGCTGTTCTGAAAATTACTACATTATTAACTACATGATGAAGTTATGTACGTTTTCAGTCAGCAAAGAAAAGGGAAATGCTTTGGTCAAGAGCACATTGTTAATTCTCCCTCCTATTCAAAGGGATGATAGTTTTGGTTGAGATGGGGATTCAGGTTTTAACTTTTTTGCGAAATGCGAGATAAAAAACTACTTATGGGAAATATTATAGAGCATACATTCTAAGAGGAATTCAAAACTTATTTGATGATAATAGGTTTTGAAATGGCAGAGATATATAAAAAAAAAAATAGAGAGGTCCTAATAAAAGATGGGTATCAGGAACACTTTGTTCTACTTTTTGTGGATATCTCAGCCACTTAAAACCCTAATTTCATCGAATAAACTTTGAATTCTTCTTCATTGAATGCTCTTTAAAATTTCATAAGTGGTTTCTATTTATCTCGCAAAAAAGGGTGTTTTATGTTGTTGTTTATTTTTACCTGCAACTCAACAAGATACCTTTCTTAGGTTCCATTATCTTGCTCTATTTCAAATGATAAGCAAATGTAATCCTGAAGTTCGTACTACTTACATATGAAGCAATGTGTGGTGTGTGTGTGTGTGTGTGTGTTGTTGTTGTTGTTGTGTTGTTGTTGTTGTTTTTTGCTTATCATTGCATACTGCAGAAATCTGAAACAAATATTGAAATTGAATACAAAACAAAATCGAAATTGCAACTGAGCTTTCGTATGAGACTTCTAGTCATCAGGGAGCACAATGGTATGGTGATTATTTTTCCTGTATCTCTTAACAGTAAATTCTAGGTCCAAAATTTCCCGATGAGGTTACCTTTGGACAAGATTTATTTATCATTACTCTGTAAAAAAAAAATCGAGTGAAAATATTCACTCTTAAAGGAGTAAATACAAAAAAGAGTGAATTAAGAGTGAAATTGGAGTGAATTTTGAGTGAAAATGTTCATTTTCACTCATTTTGGAGTGACCTCAGGGATCACTCGAAGATTTTGGAGTGATCCCTGAGGTCACTCCAAAACGAGTAAAAATGAACATTTTCACTCGAAATTCACTCGAAATTCACTCTTTTTGTATTCACTCCTTTAAGAGTGAATATTTTCACTCGATCTTTTTTAGAGAGTAGTTTATTATCCCTAGTTACCATTTCCACTCAGCCGCATAGAAATGTGTGTCTTGCAGTTCTGGAGAAAAAAAAAAAGTGATTGCTGAGCCCTCCATGCCAGTGGATCAGTAGAAACACTGGTATTTTATAAAAGCTTTACAGTTTATTTATTCATTATGTATTCTTCATTTCAGCTGGGGCACAAGCTGGGGAATGGAGGGTTACATCTGGATGTCAAGGAACAAGCACAACCAGTGTGGTATAGCCACCGAAGCCATCTACCCCCTTGTGTAAAAAAGAATGAAAGGCCCTCCGTCTCGCCTCCGTGATGAATGCCGATAAAGATGACTTTTCCAACTTTTTGATATGTCTCATTTTACCGTGATTGACTAGAGGGAAGCGCATGGCTTGAAAGATTGTAGATGGAGAGGATTTGAAATGAGAGTGAGAACTGTCAATATTATCCATGTTAAACTGTCACTTGCACACACAAACACTTCTATTTACCGGTAGTTAGTGGTGCTGCGCTTTTATTGTCTTTAAAACACGTAGTCACTGTTTTTTGAAAGGAATACGTGGTCGGTATACAACGTTCAAATCAAGAGTTTTATCAGTAGGTTAATTTGTGTTAAAATATATTCGTCTATGATGGGGCTTCATCCACGTCAAGCTCTACTTATGATGACGGTCCCCCGATGTACTGATTTCTCTTTTGTTTGTTTGTTCAATTCATATGTTATTACAGAAGATGATGTTACGAAATTGACAATTCTCGTATTGATTTTTGTCTCTTACTCTCCTTTTTTTTTTTTGGCATGCATGCTCTGTTTCATGCACTTTATTTTAATTTGCTATTTTAAACCACTATTTGGAGAAGAAAAAATGCAGAAATAAAACCAAACTCATACAAACCAAACCAAAGCGCATCCCACTGGCAAAAAGCAGACTGTAATCCTCACATACTATACGCAATCCATATCTTGGTAAAAAAAAAATGTCGTTATCATCTTACGTTTTTACCTTTGTATCCACCAATCTGGAATTTCTTCAGTAGGTTTCTATGGTCAGAAGAACTTGGAAAGAACAATTCAGTGCTGTAAAGCGTATTTTTGTGTTTATATTTGTTTTTGTAACATATGCAATTTGTATCTAATGCAATTTTAATACTTCGCGAGGTTTTAAATAATTGTTGTTTAGTCTGTTCAACTCACGTTGTCTTGTTGACACTTCTGTCACAAAAGAAAATGATATATATGTTCTTGTCGAAAAAAATGGAAATAAACTTAAACTGGAACTGGAACTTGCAGAAATAGCTCGATGTGAAGTTTTTCAATGAATAAAGGTGTACAGTTGTATAAGTATAAACGCATCAGACATATTTATAACTACATGCATGCTTGATCGCTGATTTTGTATAGGGCAATTCTTCATAACTGTTATTACGTGTACCAGCATCTTCACTGGAAAAAGATGATGTATGTATTCACTACATAGCCTACATCACATGTGCATGCATCTGAAACTCGTTACGTCAGCGATTAATGATTCAATCCTCCACTAAAAAGTAACTCCACGTTAGTCAATGTGATAGTAAAGTGAGAACAACAACCTGTTCATAAGTTTGTGTGTGTGTGTATAGTATATAAGATATGTATAAGATACATGACATTGATTTATATACAGATTTGATCCCGATTTAACATTCAGATATGATTTGCTATGATTCCATTTATCATGACCGAGAAATTCCGAAAGAGTGATGAAAAGGAAAAACAATAGAATCGGGGAAGTCACGTCATCGCATGTAGCGCCCATTATTCACCAACTACGAACGACATCCCCCTTCTCACACTTGTATCATTACACTAAAAAAACTCGCATTCTTTTAATATAGCTCACGATCGGGGCTCCTCGAAGACAGTCCTCCGTTCACACAATGGTCATTGTGGCACGGTCGATTTTGTCGACGAAATGATTAATCATAGTTGACAATAGAAATGTCCTACTGCAATTTAAGGTGATACATGAAGAACATTACTACGGTGATCCACTCGCGAAAATTCTAAGGAGAGTCCAAGTAAAGCGCTAAGCGCGGAGCTCCGCCTAGTGTTTCCCCTACGTCCGCATTAAGTCAATAAGTTGTGCAGACATTTCGGTATCTGGGGGGGGAGACTCTTGAGATCCTTATAGGGACTATAATACAGAAATGTCAAAGTCGAAACATAGGAACAAAAAACTCGTAAGAATACCTGTAATTTTTTCCAACCTTATAATAAACAAATTATGTATGCCTTTATAAGTTATAAGAACATGAGGTGTAACGGTGAATATGGAAATGGCCTTCAGTGTAATAGTGCCGAAATAGAAAATCTGTGTGATTGTGAAAATTTAACTTGGATTTTTGCTTATCCCTGAACTTGAAATCTTTCTTATGAAAAAAAAAAACACACACCAAAAAACAAGCAAACAAACTAATTAACTAACGTGTGTCTTTTTGTTTCTGTACAACTCGCATGTATAAATATATATATATATATATATATATATATATATATATATATTTTTTTTTTATTTATATATATATGCCCCTACCACTTAGATTCCATCTAACTTCCATTGTCATGTATTTGAACCAAAAGAACTCTTCCCCGGTTAAGACTAAATGTTCCTGAACTAATACTTAATCTTGCATTGTTTCACCGCTCGGACTTCGGGTTCAGCTGAACACCTCGCCCACAATTAAGTCCAATTCAATTCAGTTCAATTCCGTTTGTCATTTATTTCCATCGTTAGGTTATTTTGTAAGAAAACAACTTGTAAGGATCATAAAGTATATATAGTAAGATATGCTAACTTTTATGCAACTGCGTAACCAAGATGACCAAGAATAACAATGCACATTTTGAAAGGCTGATAGAAAGTAAGTATAACAATGGAAAGAATATGGTCCACTAGAAAATAAATCTTATGTAACGTCACTGAACGTGAATCAAACACGTAATATGTAACTTAATATCATCTAGAACTGATTCATGTATAATACAGACATCATCATTTATACAACATGTCATTTTGGAGTAAAAGAAAAATACAATTAAGACTATAATAACAGTGCTACCATCACCTACAGACACTACAGGAATTGAGCCATGTGTACCCAGAAAAGACAAACTGATTAGGGAATTGATGGCAATCTAGGTTCACGTCTACCTGATGATTCACATCAGGGGCCCGTTGCATAAAAGTTACAATTATGGTAACTTTGCCATCCAATGGTAACTACCACGGCAACAATACTCAACAGCCAATCAAAATCAAGAATTCCATGGAAGTTACCACTGGATGGCAAAGTTACCATAATAGTAACTTTTATGCAACGGGCCACTGGAGGTGGTTTTTTTTTTTTGACAAATGAATGTTTACTTCAGAAAAGCAATTATGTTTCGTTGTTTAAATAAAAGTTTCCACGACGATATCATCAATATCAATATCATTAAGACTACTGCTATGAGTCTGGGCTTCCCTTTTTATTTACAAAATGATAAAAACTTGAGCATGGACTAGAAGATTATTTGAACCATACTCCATTACGAATACTATCATTAGAATCATCATTCCGTGAACATTGTGACGTAACTAGAACGGCACGTGGATGACACTGCTTCGAAGTACATGTAGTTGAGCGCATTTGAATAGTGTACTGCCATCTACTTCTCCGTGACTGTAAAGGATCCAGGCAAGACAATCTCCTTAAAGGGGCCCTGAAATCCAAATGCATGTTGATTTGTGTTGATTTATGATACCCTCAACATCACTTTTGCGGTGAAACGAATATCTAGAAACATTTCATATATTTCTAACGATTTATTTTTCTATTTTTCTTCAGATTACTTGGGAACGCCCACAAAAAAAAAAAAATCCTTCCAAACCAATATTCTTGAGATGACCTCATCTGTCAATCATTGCTAAAGTACTGATATGTGATAACTAAAGACATCGGAATGCACCTTCCCCTCGCCTCAGCATAACCTCCATGTCTCTGTGATATTGATGTGTCTAACAAAAGACATGGCGAGGGAACATACAAGTTATGCTGAGCCGAGGGGAAGGTGCATTCCAATGTATTTTATTAAACATTTCAATACTTAAGCAATGATTGACAGATGAGGTCATCTCAAGAATATTGGTTTTGAAGGATTTTTTGTGGGCGTTCCTAAGTAATTCGAAGAAATATAGAAGAAAAAAAATCATGAAAAATATATGGAATGTTTCTGGATATTCGTTTCACCGCAAAAGTGATGTTGAGGGTATCATAAATCAACACAAATCAACCTGCATTTGGATTTCAGGGCCTCTTTAACTCAAAATGGCAGCTCCCTTGCGCGGCTGCTTCCACCTTGGACTCCTTCCATTTGTGCCTATAAAATCTCTTCGCTATACATCACGTTTGCGCGGGGCCGTCACACTTTTATCACGTTGGTGATATCATCAATATTGCATGTTTGCTGTAATAAAGCGTGAATTAATCTCTTGATTTACTTTAGATATGATGGCCCAACGTTTCAGATAATTCCTGTTTATTATCATTCTGGCAATATAGATGAATAATGATATTCAAACGTGCATATTGTCCCTAGTAAAGCGTATAATCAAAGAAACCCTGTGATATATTGTGTGCTGATTTTCACGGAAGCACTGGCACCGCTGTCACCGAACAGAACTACCAGGAACATAATTATGTTGGCACCTAAGTTCCTGTCTATTGTGTGCCTTTGCGGTAAGAACATAATACCTGACAAAATGCCTGAAGACAATCGTCGGTACAACGTCGTGATACACGTAGTTGACCTGACATTTGTTGTGTTAACTTACAGAAGATTACTGTGTTATTCGGAAGTTTAGCATTTGTATTTGTCCATCACAGGAGTCCAAATACAATAATACAGCGTTCTTCTGAATTTTTTACCTTTCATATCTCTTTCCTTTTGGAGGGGGGGGGACAAAAATTGTCATAACATACGAACAAATTCATCTCAATTGCCGTATTCCGGAAACTAATGCAAATGTCTGGAAAGATTTCATGGTACGCTCTTTACTGTTACGCGGCCTTTATCAGATCAAGTTCTTCCAAGTGCATTTTGTACATACATGAATGGACGGTGCGTTTTTACCCTTGATGCCCATCTTAAATGAGGCTTTCGGATGATCGACTTTCCAAGCATTTGAAATCTATACCTTTGTCATACAGGGTACAGAGTTTGAGGATTCGCAGTGTTTGGGATGAGAAACAAGAATGTTTTCAAAATAATCGAAATCACAATGAACGAGGATGATGATGAAGTAGTTCCGCATATGTACTATTGGGTGCTCAACAAAGCGGAATAAAAGAATTAAACATGCATAAATTCTACAGAAGTGAATCTGTTAATGAAGTGATATAGTATAAGTATGGACTTATATCCCCAGTAAGGCATACGCTCCTTTAAGAGAAACTGATTATTAGTTGTAATGTAGTTGCAGTGGCAGGTATAAATGGCTACCGAGGCTCAAATTTTCACATGATTTTAAATTGTTACCAAGGTTTCTAGTAGCTACTGTAAGTGAACATTCTAAGCAGACCAACTGACAAAGAAAGGGTAGAAGAAAGTGTTCTTGATGATGAACCTTCTTAAAATATGTATAGTTATTACCCTTAATTATAATCCCTTCGAGACTTTGCTTACAAATGAAACAAAATTCAGTATAAAAATGATATAAAATTCATAAAAGCTTCAGGAAGTTTTCTTTGATCGTCATTTTTGTTGACCTTTGGTCATGACCATCATAGGATCTTGAATGGAAACATTGAATTGTGTGATTAAAACCTATGGTCTACTAGGATTTAGCAAAAGTGGATGGAGGCAATTTTGCAAGAAAACTCTCTATACATTTTTCCTGCCTTGTACGTCTTGCGAAGGCATCACTTCGGTGGCCGGCAGCACGCAGAGCTTCACACGTCCGACGGTCTGGACTGAGTTTGCACACGCTGAAGTTCAGCCGGTTCAGACAACTACAACGTCGACCCTCCCAGCGGCGATGCTGCGATCTTTCAACCTGACGACGTCACCAGAAGCGATAGCTTGTGTGAAACCCTGTACGTAGGGGGACTTCGAATCGATAGATTTTACAAAACAGGAATAGACAGAAAGTAGCGCTGAAAGGAAGTTAATATACAATTAAAGAATAATCATAGTTATGATTGTTAATCATCACTGCCGAGAATGGAAATTCGTATTCAGCAAAGAAGACATTATCATAGAAGTATGGGGGTAGGATAACTTTCCTGAGGTTTTTACCAACAATTTTACCCACTGCATTTGGAAATTTTGTAACTTTCGTATTCCGTAAAACCGGAAATACGTGTAAATGATATATCCTTATCCGTCTGTCGGTCTGTCGAATGAGTTCTTTGTTGTAACAAGCCTGAAGGTACCGAATCAGTCAGGAATCAATAATGTAACAAGCGGATAGTGTGGCACGTTAATCATAAGTTTCAGTTTTGCTAAAATGCTTCGTTTGTGTCTCAAGATTCTTGCCTTCCTGGAGGAACACGGCCTGCAGACGACCGAGTTTTCCGCTTCATTTGTACGTCTCCCTACACAGGAAGGTATTACCAGTGTGAGTTGAACAGCTGATCAGTTGACTAAAACGAACAACATGACAACAAGAACAATTAATCAGATGCAGGGGATTAACGAATAGTTTTTAGCAAAACACAACAACTCCCACACAGCAAACTTAAATCATTTCCACCGTTTACTTTTCGAATATTACGTCATGGCACACTGCTCCTGCTAAGGGCATCATTTTGATTGTTTTGCTTTAATGATATGCATTTTTGAGACATCAATGTCATTTGAAGAAATGCACTTAGTAAAACATTGATTAGAACATGTAGAGAAAATATGGCAACTTATCGAATTTCTAAATCCTCCTCCTGATCAATTCTAACGTTCACTGATCTCGTGAGTTTAACTGTGCAAGAGAAGGGCAAATAATAATTATGGTAGGCCTAATTAGAGGCTAAAATCGTCACAATTACAGTTTGTTCGTTTGTATCCTTTTTCAATAATACACTGATCCATATACATGATCGATATATTGAACATTTCATTTTACTTGAAGTTATACTCGTTTGTGTAGGCTATTTCCCCATTATACTATATATATATATATATATATATATATATATATATATATATATATTACACAGTACAGATATACTTTGCCTTGATAGTTTTTGATTAAAACAAAGGGAGGAAGTGACTTCAAAGAATAGAATTTTTGGATGCACCGAGGCCCATAGGCAATGATAGGTTTAATAAGAAGCTCCCAAGTTAGGCATTGTAGGCCTATACGCCCCATTTGTTTTACATTCAGGTACAAAAATTTAAACAAAAGAGGAAGATGATATGACGAGAGGCAAGGAGTCGTGTGGTGGATGCGACGTTGTGGACGGACACTTTACAGTGACCGCTTGAATCCGGTTGCAATGCCATTAATATTGCTTTGACGAAGCAGAATTGCTTTGTGATGTCCCAAATTCTATTGTATTCACTCCGCAAGATTATAGGTTTGTGAACGGTCATTTGATAGGGGCTTTTCGATTTCACCTCGTGGACGTGGCCGTCGAGGAATTGACGTCATTTTAAGAAACTCCGCACGCTAAGGGTGGGATTTCACGGAGCACGCGAACGATTTGCGAAGGACGCGAATGACAAAATCCAACATTCGGAAAAGTTTTTCTCCGAATGTTTTCCGACAATGAAGCCGAAAACTATTCTTGCGCAATTTGTGCGAAGTTTTCACGACGTATGTGCGAATGTCGTGTGTATCATTGCTAAAGTACAGCATGTTACGTACACGAAGAACACGCGACGGAAATGCGAACAACGAAAAATGTTCAATAATCATGGGAGAAAATGTACCCGAGGAGAGGTGGAAGCTGTCTTGAGTTGAATTTTTTTCTTTCCTCTATTTCTCCTTTCTTTTTCTCTCATTTTTCTATTGTGTGCTTGCCTACATTTTTTTTTTCCTGGGACGTATCTCCACTAGTAAAGCATATGATCCTTTTTTTTTTTTTGCAGTTCCTCCAACACATAATCTTTATACTTCAAATGAAATTTTACATACTTTAGATTAATTTTAACTGTATTCTGCGATTTTTTTTTTTGTATTTCAAACATTTCTTTCTCTTTGCTAGTCTTTAATTTCTTTTGTTACTATAGTTGTTAATAATTGTTTGATGTTTAGGTGTATGCTACGATTTTTATTTGTAGAAAACGTATAGGTCATACATCCCCCAAACGTGCGCTAAACGTTCGCGAGAATGTCTCAAAAGGTACGCGAACAGTTTGCGATTACGTCGTAAAATGATCGCAAAAACTTCGCAGATTTCGCGTAACATACGCGAGACATTCTCCAAAGTTTCGGAGTCTGTTTGGGGTTTCACGAACATTTTGCGAACATCACGCGTGTCTTGCGAAGGTCTTACGCATATGACGAGGCTTTAAAGACACTTTCGAGAACAATTCACGAGCAAATCACGACCAAGTGTAAGGGTGGGATTTCACGGAGCACGCGAACGATTTGCGAAGGACGCGAATGGCAAAATCCAGCATTTGTATTTTAGTCTGCAAAAGATCGCCAAACGAACGTGAGGGTTCGGAAGCGTCGTCAATTGTTCGCGAATGTCGTTTTTACTTCGGTGAGAATTTCAAAAAAGTTTGACATTTTTTGCGAACCTTTTCCGCACACTTGGTCGTGATTTGCTCGTGAATTGTTCTCGAAAGTGTCTTTAAAGCCTCGTCATATGCGCAAGACCTTCGCAAGACACGCGCGATGTTCGCAAAATGTTCGTGAAACCCCAAACAGACTCCGAAGCTTTGGAGAATGTCTCGCGTGTGTTACGCGAAATCTGTGAATGTTTTTCCGATCATTTTACGACGTAATCGCAAACTGTTCGCGTACCTTTTGAGACATTCTCGCGAACGTTTAGCGCACGTTTGGGGGATGTATGACCTATACGTTTTCTACAAATAAAAATCTTAGCATACACCTAAACATCAAACAATTATTAAAAACTACAGTAACAAAAGAAATTAAAGACTAACACAGAGAAAGAAATGTTTGATATACAAAAAAAAATCGAAGAATACACTTAATGTTAATCTAAAGTATGCAAAATTTCATTTGAACTATAGAGATTATGTGTTGGAGGAACTGAAAAAAAAATCAAATGCTTTACTAGTGGAGATAGGTCCTAGGGGAAAAAAATATGTAGGCAAGCACACGACAGAAAAATGAGAGAACAAGAAAGGAGAAATAGAGGAAAGAAAACAAAATTCAACTCAAGAAGACAGCTTCCACGCTCCACCCCTCCTCGGGTACAGTTTTTCCCATGATTATTGAAAATTTTTCGTTGTTCGCATTTCCGTCGCGTGTTCTTCGTGTACGTAACATGCTGTACTTTAGCAATGATACACACGACATTCGCACATACGTCGTGGAAACTTCGCACAAATTGCGCAAGAATAGTTTTCGGCTTCATTGTTGGAAAACATTCGGAGAAAAACTTTTCCGAATGTTGGATTTTGTCATTCGCGTCCTTCGCAAATCGTTCGCGTGCTCCGTGAAATCCCACCCTAAAGGTTCTCCAGCACGTCTAACGCCGGAATCGCTAAAGCGTGTTCGAGGGATTTCACGGCCACAGCGGATTCATGACGTGATGACGTCATTGCGTGGCGCAACCAATCGCCCGCCCGCTGGAGACCTGGGAAGGGGGCCAGGACGTCATAGCAGTACGGCGCCAACGGCGTGCACTGAAAATCGGGTTATAACACCGCGGACGTGAAGAATGGACTGCAGCCATTAGAGCCGCTCTCGTACGAGACTGGCGGCCACGTCCACACAATCGAAACGTCCTTAGCGACCGTACGAGGAGGCGCGCTATGTTACAATTGCTTTGTGACATCATTCCACCAATAGTGCGCTCTTTGGAAAATGCCGTCATAAACAATGACGAGATTTTCAAGTTTTTGTTTTTTTTTAAACAGTATACCACGGAGTGTCAAGTAGGCCAACATTCTGAAATAGTTAAAGGTACATACAACCAGGTGAAGCTTTTTCACCCAGTCACTAAGGCATTATTTTTTTTTTAATCCAAAGTACAATGTTCAAATGCAAAAAAAAAAAATAATAATCATTATGCTTCTATCATCATGTACTCGTTTTGCAAGGTTCCTTGTCACTATCACTTAGGCATTGTTAATCATTGGTCTTTCTTCCATTTCATTCAATTACAAACAGTCTGCCAGGTTTTTACCTCTCGGGGACCAATGACCAGTAGAATGAATAATGTACTTGCTCATGTACCCGGCACAGTACGTCGCTTGAGATTCAGTGTGATGGGACGATGCTTTGCTGTGATGATGGATGTTGGACGACGACTTCTTCTTCGTGCTAGTAAGATTTTGTCCCCAATGAACCCTAGTCCAGGGGTCCGTTTCATGAAAGTCTGATGACAGCCTGGTATACCGGGTTCCCAAGATGAAGACAAGAGTGCCTGCTTTCGTGGCCTAAATTCATGTTTCTTTGTGTTAAAATGCCCAGAAAAGTGGGTTTAATATGTTTATTCTATCAGCATTTAGGGTTCTGTTCTCCTTCTGTTTGAAAAATGCGTATTTCACAGTATTATTCACCTTTTTCCTGATTTAGTTTGCGCTTGTACTACTGTAAACTCGTACGAACATGCACATAGCGATCAAGGCAGCTGAGCTCAGTAAGATTTCTGCGTTCGCTGACCCCAGTCACCACATTTAGGCGCCTGGTTTTGTGTAGAACAAAGGATTCTGTGAGCTCATCAGCGTACGCTCTATTCATACCTCGGACCCGATCGATATTTCCATTGTTCACTAGCATATCAAATGTAGTTGACCGTGGAAAGGGGGATACAATGTACCGCTTGACTGCCTTCACACAGGTGGATTTCTAACCCGTCTGCCTCTGTCGACGGGCGAAAAGAATCTCGTTTGGGGACACTAAAGGCGCTCAGAGAAATTGCGGAAGGAACGGGCTACTTACATGCTGGTTACGGACGACATAAGGGGACTGCGAAGTACCTGCGTTACTACTGTGCGTTACCTGCGTGGGAGTTACCTGCGAGGTGCGGCCGCTACGATCGAGCCTCCTACTGGTGTTTTGCGTGGACCTTTCCCAGCAATTCCCGCGGCACTCACCCGGAACAGGCTTATAGCATGCTCAAGGGTCTGTCACATCTCTCCGGGCAAGCCTTGCTTGTGACTTGCGGGGGACAATTTTTGATACCCGCAGGACTGGTACCCGCAGATGACACGCAACCGACAGCACCTGCACGTATCTCGCCCCTAGTTGCCAGGAGGTGCAAGTCGCAAGTCCGATTTACCCGCAGCGAAGTTTTGAGCATTCTCAAAACTTGTTCCGGTTGAGTCGCGGGGATTGCCCGCAGATCGAGGCCCACGCAGAACACCAGTAGGAAGCTCGTAGCTGTCGCAAGTCACAGGTTCGTGGATCTTTTCCTATGCGTCGGACGCGCGCGAAATCTGCGGGCATGCTGCGAGCATAATTCCGGTGTTTTACTGGCAAGGAATAGTGTCGATACTGAAAACATCCGTGTAGTTGGTCAGTTCTTTGGGAGTGGAACGAGCTATACGAGCAAATTGCGTGCATGCTGCATGGGGGTCAGTTACTGCCTTTCTGCTGGTTAGTTGTAATCTTATACAACATTTTCACAGAAAGTGACAACTGATGAAATATCTCTCATGGCAAGTGTTTACACTGCTACCCACTCGTCTGCCATGACATAACATGCTCACTTCAGATTCATACCGTGATCTCATCAGCTTGTATGGTCATCCGTTCAATGATTTCCGAATGTGAATAAGCTTTTATTAAGCTTGGTATTGTGTCTGCAATATGGGTAGTCTTTTCAACCAATGTGTACCCTCTGACAAGTCGTTAATATCCATGCTTAGTTTCTAATGTGTGACTTTGCAGCAGTTTAATGAAGATAACTTTTTTTATTCCAATCATAGACGCACGTGTACAGCAAATTAATGTGCAGAGAGGTGGGGGTGGATACGTATGGAAAATCAGCTTGTTGACAACTTTTCAGGATTTAAGGGAAATCAACCAAATTCACATTCTGGATTGATAAGTACTGAATTCACTATTGAAATAAGAACACAAAATTTTGACAGGCCGTCAGTAGACGTTTTCATATCTGACAGTCCGATGTTTCGAAACAGAGCGCTATTTTCTGACTTGGGAAATTAACCCGATCACGAAATAGCGCGCTATTTGATAATGTGAACACAAATTAGCACGCTAATTGTATCGCTCTGCTCGAGAAAATTTCTCGAGTCCAACTCGGGAAATTTCTGAAATAGCGGGATAGTAGCGCGCTATTTGATAATGTGAAAACGACTCGAGGAATTAGCGCGATGCATCCCATCATGCCTAGCGTGTGTGACCCGATCGATCGAGGCAAACTGCACACAAATCATGAGGAATTTTTGAGAGGGCACACACATTACTGATGCTGTTTGCACATACTCAGCTGTCGGATTAGCTCGACAAAAATTCGGGCTAATTCTCTTCGGGCTGATGTGAATAAGAAATGAAATAGCGCGCTAATTCGCAATCGCGAAAAATATCTCGAGCTTGGATTTTTATCGGGCGGATGTGAAAACGCTTATTATGGAATATGCCACAATGTGCGTTCTGATGTTAAAATCTCCCGTATTTTAAATGAATAAACCAAATAAGGCTGTGGAACTGACAAGGACTACCTGACTTACTACATGTGAATTCTGCCTAGGCATCTGCGTCTCACAATCGTCGGTGGGGTCGGATAGGCATATCTTGTGGGAGTGGCCCTACGTGTGTCCCACTGGAAACAGAAATTGCGGCTGGAAACACTGGTTTGATCATCCCAACGTGTGCAGTGAGTCGAGCTTCGTCCACTATTGGCTCGATTTTGAAGACCGCCGTTTGGTGTTGGGAATACAAGAGCGGCAGCGGCCAGTTCTGAGCCTTACGTATCAAATGGAAGTCGATCCGACGGCAGTCATAAATGTGCAACCTCTACAGAAGTATGGCTGCGCGGCTGAGTGGTTGTGGGAATGGTCATGTGGAAAGGGTATAAACTAGATGAACAGACAGAATGTTTGTAAGCCAGGGGAACAATGGTGTTTTAAAGATTCACTTTTTTTCATCATCAATAGTGGCAAATAATGCAACCAAATGTCATCACATCAAAACCGTCCCTTCAAAAGTTACGATTTTTTAAAAGTTTGATTGTTTACCCGTTTGCATTCATTGCTGGGTTAAGCCAAAATCAGTCCATAAAGTGAATCTAGGCATTCGATGGAATGATAATATTATACATAATAAATATAGAGAATGTCTCGAAATTGTCATTTCATCAAGCAAACTGCATATTCCATAACCGATTTGTCACTGACACATGCTAATTTTGACATTGTTCCCCCGCCTTGTGAATTTTCTGTATACTGTTCCCCTTCTACGACATCACATATTCAAAGATTGCCCGGCCCGAATTAAAACTGAAGCTTAGATGCTTTGATGAACGTCTGAGTAAAATCCCTCAAGATCAAAGGTTAAAAAAAATCTAATATAGCAAAAGTAGAGTTTTCAGTTGTGAATTTGGAATCTAGAAATTTCCAGTGATGTTGCAAGTAGCTAGAAATGGTAATACAAATCGTGTGTTTGAAAAAAATAGTGGTGAAAAGTATATAAATGTAGAGGCCCGAATTCACCGGTGCTGTTCGTTATTCCGAAGGTTCGTTATTCCGAAGGTTCGTTAATCCGAAACACACATATTTCATATACCTAGAGGTTCGTTAATCCGAAAATGAAAAAGGGTTCGTTAATCCGAACATTTGTGGCGTTATTCCGAAGGTTCGTTATTCCGAAGATTTGTTAATCCGAAAATGAAATTCGGAAAAACGAACCTTCGGAATAGAGAATCTTCGGACTGAAGAGCCTTCGGAATAACGACCCTTCGGAATAACGAGCTGTAACCGAATTCACATAGGTGGTACAAAATTTAATGAAACCATAGTTTAAACCATGGACAAAAACCATGGACAAAAACCATGAAACGCCTAGTGTCGCACGGAATATTTTGTTACGAAATTGGTCATTTCGTCGACAAAATGACCGTTTCGTTAACGAAATTATCATTTCGTGGACGAAATGTTCATTTAGTTACAAAATGTTGTCATTTCGTTACAAAATAATCGTTTTATCGACGAAATGACTGATTTCGTAAAGAAATATTCCTTGCGACAATTGGCGCTCCATCGTTTTTGTCCATGGTTTAAACTATGGTTTCATTTTGTACCACCTTCGTGAATTCGGGCCAAAAAGAAAAAGAAAAAAAAAGTCGACCAAGACACAGCTGAGAAAGATGAGTGCACACGCAAACTTTACGACATAATAAGAAAATAGAAGAGTTATAAATATTATACAAGTCCATTATGCCTGTAAACTTAGTAAGAAGATCTAAAAGAAAAGAAAACAGTTGTATCATGAGGAAGCCAGATCCTATGTTTTATCTTCAAGGGTACATAAGGTAAGTAACAGAGATAGTTTGTTAGTGATAGTTGGGAAATCTTACATTGTTTATGAATTTGAAATTAATTTTACATCTTACTGAGAAATTGGATTCCATTCTCTGATAAGCATATAGGCCTACCTGTACATACATCCACTTAAATATCAGGCACTTTTAAGCATATATTTTGTTTTTTCTTGTAAAATTTGAATGGCAAAGGTTGTTTGTTTGTTGTTGTTTTTTCCACTTGCAAAGGCTGTAAGAATGATGACGCAGTCTGCAGATTATTTTTGTTTCAATTTGATGTGAATTTAAACGTGCCAAATTGAGATGTCTCGATACAACCAATAAAAGCCTTTGCACTGTCTCCTGCTTCAAACTACCTTCACTTTATACGTTGTTATATGGTTATATTCTGGGCCCATAATTTGTCGATCTGCGCTAACGTCTTTTTTTATTGACTCGTTTGAGACTTTTTCACGGTTTGACGACACGGTCGTATTCCTTCACTTTACTGCTTTGGTCCCATTGCAAGTGTTCAGTGCGAGAAAAATTCCACGAATATAAGTAGAATCGTAATTTTTTTCTGCTTGTTGTTGATACAATGGGCGGCATTGAGTAAGAGACATAAATTTCAGGATATGATGAAATTGTTCTGCCCCTGAGATACTGGTATAGCTCCACGGCTGAAGCCACTTTTGTTTTGAAATCATCAAAGGTCACGTTCCACGTTTGATTACGAGCGCCCTCTTACGTTCCTGTTCCGGCATGTTCGTCTCTGGACGAGGCCACACTGATCTCTTGAATGCAACCATCTTATGTAGATAGTAACATAGAGATCAGTCGTGGTCGAGGCGTATGGAAATTCAAGGTTAGAAGCAATTAAAATTGGAAGTTCGCACAGACTTTTGAGAAGCTGTTAATGATTTGATTCTATATATTTATCACTGTCTATCTTCTGTTAATCTGTCTATCTCTCTATCTTTAGTCTATATCCAAGACTATAATCTTTCTGTTTGTATAGTTTGTTCGTGTAATCTAAAAATATTTTCTGTTTGATAGGCAGTGTACTGGTAGACGTGGGGTTCCTGTTTGAAGGATACACCATTGGTATTTATGTTTTGTGCTGCCCAGACGGGCCAATGCTAGGGATCTCTTTTTAAAAGGATAAAGCAACGCATGAAACATAATTACTAACTGCATGGACGCGTGGAAAAAAAAGCGGAAGAAAGGACTGGTCGGAAAGAACATTTATTAAAGAAAATATGATATATTCAAATTCTAATGAAAAAATGAAATCTTGAGAATGGTATTTAACAAGATTTGCAGTCAAACTCTTTATTTATTATGTATGCATATATATATATATATATATATATATATATATATATACATATATGAAGAGTTTGTTTGCAAAAACCGATAAGTCTATATTTGTCAAATGGAGATAATTGCGATTAAAGGTCAAGAAAAATGAATAGAATAATAAGAAAATGTTTGCTTCTTTGGACCATAATTTCAAAAATGTACCTTTATGTGTAGAGACCAATATATCATTTAAAAGGTATTATTTTGTATTTTATGACAGATACCGTACTTCAAAATCTTCAAAAATGGACTTATCGGTTTTTGCAAACAAACTCTTCATATATATATATATACATATATATATATATATATATATATATATATATATATATGTATATATGAACGTGTATATATGAACATTGCAAATGAGCTAAGCGCCATTTTTAAACATTTCAAAATAATTCCACCGTCAGACAGAGGAAAAACGTTTCCAGTAATACCTCACTCGTAACAAAACGTTAAATATTCTAGAAGTTATGACTAAAAAATATCCTGTATTTTCTTATTATTTTCATTGTTTTTCAGCAGTTTTAATCACAAATATCTCAACTTTTTAATAACAAGAAAGGATTTATCTCGTTTTTGCGATAAAACTCTTCTTATTATAATATGTTATAATAGCTAGCGATAAACTTCTGAAGTCGTATAGTAAGCCTCATTATGTGATCCTACTAAATAAGTAACCATTGCTTGCCACAGAATTGCCCTAATTACCCATTGTTCCGTTCAACGTTACCCCAAACACCTATTTTTTTTTTATTTGATACAACCTGGACTTTATATGACTTGTTGAGATATTTAATTCGATATGCCATGATTCAAACTTTGTTACCGTATATTATGAATATTTTGAAAGACTTTGTATTCAGACGATCATGTTGTGTTTATGACTGAGTCAATTTTTTGTTAGAAATAAAAAAATAAATGACATGACATGAAACGAAATCATTCATGTGAGATAGTTCATTTTTAGAAAATCCTATTAATTCATTCATTCAAAGTTTATTTTATTTTTCGATAAAACATATGTTTCACTTCCTTTGATAACAGAGAATAAGGTAAATAGAACATTGTGAAATGAAAAGACTATAAAACAATTGAGGTAATTAAAGATTGTGTAGTAAAAGAGAAACAGAAGTAATTGAAGTGAAGTACATGTATACCGTTGCTTAAAGTGCGAAAAATGGAGGGACCCACTAAAAAGACAGAGCTGGTAGTATGTGGGCCCCTCTGGAAAAGAACATCGATGGACAGATAAATTGAAGCATCGTAGGTACAAAAAATAAAGAAGAGGAAGAAGTCTGGATTGAATTGAATTGATTGATTCGTCAATGAGTGCGAGATGAATATTCATGAGCTTCTATGGACGGAACATGTATTTCATGTCTCTCACTGTTGTGCGTGTATACAGTTTATTTACATGGTATGTCCAATTGCATACTATACCACCATGTGATATTTTTTTTTTCTGAAGTGCAGTGCAATAGTAATATGATACCAATGATATATATTGCTGAAAGGTGATTTGATATCAGGTTAGTAGAATGTCTGTTTGCTTGTTTTGTGAAGGATATGTACTTTTGTATTTTCGTTTTTTAAAAGTGATTTTTAATACATGGTATTATACATCGGCAGATTTAACGTTGTTTTTTATTCGTTATGCTGCATGTGGAAATGTATTCTGCTCTAGCTATAGCACAATGTATATTGTGTATTTTTGAATGTCTACATCTATGTGAATGTTTACATCAATATCACCACAGGTGTATCCAGTTATGACCTTGTGTAAATGTAATGTTTAATTATAGGACTGTAAGGAATATGATATTGGTATGACTGAATAATTTGATAGGTTTTTTTTTTCTTTAACTGTGAATGTTCTGTAATCATGCATATAATGTACTTTTATTTTGTACGCATGACACTATTAGTCTGCGAACTTACTGTTATGCTTCTTTTGATTTGAAATAAAACCGAATTGAATTGAATTGAATTGAATTGAATTGAATTGAATTGAATTGAATTGAATTGAATTGAATTGAATTGAATTGAATTGAATTGAATTGAAAAAAAAAAACTCTGCTGGATGGTTGTGAGTTTTGCTGCCCGGCACTACAACACATACTTTGGGAAGGTCTCAAAACTGAAGAAGCCCTCTCTATATAACTCTGTCCTCTTCATTCTAATTTTTACTACATCGAGGGGGAGATTTATACCGGGACAAAACCTCCTCTCCTTTAAAAAAAAAAAAAAAAAAAAAAAAAAAAAAAAAAAAAAAAAAAAATCCTGATCATTATAATTTGAAGTCTGCAATTCCTTAAGCGTGCCGCTTGTCGTGTGATGTGTAGATGCAGCGAAATGGCTACAGATAAAACATAGCCTCTTCATATAAGATCGCTCACGTTCTTCGATTGGAATCATGGGAGGGACTGGCAAATTTCAAACGGAAAGGGAGCCACATTGTTCTGAAACCCATTATATCAACCCTCCCCTTCTCGTAGCCAATACCTAAGGCGAAGGCCCCGGCATTCATGCCTACAAAGAGCGTTGGTGGATGGCATTGTGTTCGACGGGTGCTTTCAGCGTCTGTCCAGAAATAAGGCCTCATTCACTCAATGACCAAAACAGCAGAAGGGTCATCTCATTCGTTCCCTCACTCGAGTATACCTTGACCAGTCGGTACTGACCCGCGAAATGGCTCCCGAAAGCATCAAATGAATGCTTTTATAAATTCTGACCGGCCACGTAACAATTTGAGAGCTTTCAGCGTGTAGTATCCCTTTCACCACGCTCTTTTTAAACTCACGATGAATACATTTGTTTTCTCGAATTCGCACAGAGCTAACATATACTCCAAAAGAGAGAGAATTTACCAATTAAATGTAATTTACCAATTAAAATACAATGACGATCTCTCTTTGCAATTAGCTTTGCGTGCCTTAAAAATACATATCTATTAATAGAGTCATGATACGGAGTGAGAGATAGAGGAGAAGAGAAGGGAGAGATAGGGTGAGAGAGAGGGAGAGAGAGAGAGAAAGAGAGAGACGAGAACCCACAGAATACATCTCTGTTGAACACGTGTACTCATTTTCCAGTTTTTCTCACTTTTTTCGGGGTGGGGGAGGTACAGCTGCTCTTTAAAACTTTCCATCTTCTATTTTAGTATTTCCTTTGTTGTGCTAGCAACCCAAACGTGATGCGACATAGTTTCTCTAGAACCTTGCCAAATGCTTGCCTGACATAGCAACGACTAATGCATGAAAAAACTATGTCCATATGAGAAGTATCCATGAAACTACAATGAGCATATACCTTAAAAAATACAACAATGTTGTTACTCATGATCACATGTATTTTGTTAATTGACACTTTTGAAATTATCACAAATATGTTTTGCTAATGCATTTTATTTAATGGAAATGAAAATAAATTTTTATTGAATTGAATTGAACATATAAATTGGCGGCATATTTGGCACGCGTTAAACATGTATAAAATCACCACAGTACTTCAGTTTCCAAAGGCACCACTCTCCTATATATTCACTGACACCCAACAAACATATATATATATATATATATATATATATATATATATATATATATATATATATATATATATATATGTGTGTGTGTGTGTGTGTGTGTGTGTGTGTGTGTGTGTGTGTGTGTGTGTGTGTGTGTGATTGTGTGTGTGTGTGTGTGTGTGTACAGGTCTAGAAGACGTAATTAGAGAGTGATCACATAATTTGCAACCTTTCCTGAAGAAGTCTTGTGAAGGTCCGCGAGTAGAATATATATATATATTTTTAATAACAATTACATTATTTCCACCATTTCCCATACAAAATGCACGTTATCTGCATCTGAGGTAAAAAGCGATGACAGATTCTGAAGATCACCGGATGCTTTGGGCGTGCGCAAATCCTCGCGGTCTCCGAATGGATATAAATTACCCTCACAAAATGTAACGTTGCTGATAAACGTCGGTCTGTGTGTACCGTGGCTACATTGTGCTTGGAAGTATCATTAAAACCCATCATCCGTGCTGAACATCGAGAGCTCCTGCTATACCTTCCCGGTAGACTTACCGGGAGGCCGTGCGTCCAGAGAGGGTTTTACACCTGAACCCTGGCGACTTAAAGTAAGGAATGCTATCAATTACTCGAATGCGTTCAAATACGTTCGTACAGATTTATTCCGTTAATTTATCATCGTCGGTAGCTTATCTTTATATCTTGTCATCTGCTTGTTGATGACATTTTGAGTTGGTGGTCTTGAAAAGAGGGATATTATTCCAAATGGCACCCTACATCGAAAAATATGCATCGTATTTCCTCGTCCTGAGTATTAACAGATTTTTTTTTTTTGTCTTTATACTGGTTTACTGGTTATTTCATAGTTCATAATCCCCTTATCGAGCTTGTTTAAACACGTTTGATCATTTTGTAAAATAAATTTCATTTTTGACAAACCAATGCATATCAATATATCAGGCAAGTAGGCCTATCGATTTTAGAAGCTTAATAGTATCTTCAGATCTTTTTGAACACCACAGCTACCATTTTCACACAGTTTATAAAACTTCCGAAAACGTGAATCTGCATCATTATTATTGATTATGTAATCAGCTATTGTTCAGAAAATGTTGAATCTTGACTTTGCGTTTTGAATCTTGGAAAGTGTTGTAGGTCATGTTAAAAAAAAAAAAAAATCGGTCATGAGGACGTAATCAGTCATTGGTCAGAAACACTGTTGAATCTTGAATTTGAATTTGGAATCTTGCAAAGTGTTGTTCGCTCCGTTTTTTTTTTTCTTTTTGTTCTTTAATCAGACTAGGTTTCATTGTCGACTGCGATTAAACGCCGCATGGTTTCACTTTAATTTGATCACGGACCTACTGCACATTACATAGACATTTATCAATCTATGCACCTTTTTCTGTCAAAAGCGTCACAATAATATTTCAAGTAGGCTATTCTGTTTTGATCTCAACATCACCGTCGACAGCCAGTCTAAACACAAGATTGCGCTTTGAGAAATCTAATAACTACATTGTGCAGAAGATAATAGATCCATTAAAGGGAAGGTAAACCCCAAGAGCAATGTGGATTGAGTGAAAGCAGCAACATTAGTAGAACACATCAGTGAAAGTTTGAGAAAAATCGGACAATCGATGCAAAAGTTATGAATTTTTAAAGTGTTGGTGTTGGAACCGCTGGATGAGGAGACTACTAGAGGATATGACGTATGAGTGGACAACAATACAAAGAAAATATAAAGGATATTCAACAAAAATTCACTTTTCTAGAATTATGAAAGAGCAGTGGACCAACCGCTTTCAGAAAGCAGGGGGAATAATTGCTACCCTTATGGTATGTCAGTATCAAGTTGATGGAATTTGTAATTCTCATGAAAAATGGATTTTTGTAGTATTTTCTTTATATTTTCTTGATATTGTAGTCCACTCATACGTCATAACCTCTAGTAGTCTCCTCATCCAGCGGTTCCAACACCAAAACTTTAAAAATTCATAACTTTTGCATCGATTGTCCAATTTTCTTCAAACTTTCACTGATGTGTTCTACTAATGTTGCTGCTTTCACTCAATCCACATTGTTCTTGGGGTTTATCTTCCCTTTAAATCAAGAAAATGTGCAGTTGAAGTGTATCTTGGAAGATCATCAGATCATTGCTCAAGCAATTTCATGTGCGAAATGCACGTACTTTACCAGAAAATGGTATTTTGGAAGGTTGATTGTGATTTGTTATTTAATTTTTCCCCTTTTTTGAAAATTGTTTCAGAGTAAACATGGATAGAAACAGTAAGACGATATGTATGTCTAAGACTTACCATTAGGCAACGATACATGCGTGTCCATACACAAGTGTTCACTTAAGTAACTACCAATTTTGTGACACAAAATTTGTCATTTTGAGGTTTGCAGCTCCCCATCATTAGTATTTATTCAAAGGCACTTGAGTTTGAAAAGGCACCTCGGCCAAATAAGACCGAAATGAGGGAATCGATTCGGTTCTTTTGACAGTGACGATGCACGATTACACGATCATCACTGTCCAATATGTGAATGCATTCATTATCAAGATGAACGTAATCAGGTGGCGGCCATGACGATGGGATCAAATAAAGACCTGCCTTAATAGTCGTTGTACGTCCATGATTTGATAAACTGATAGCATGACAGGTTATTGATAGCGAGAGATGACTAATATAATCAACTCTCCCTGCTCTGTTCATGAGAGGTCATCGAATGAACATCCAAATTATTAACTTAGAGCAGCACTACATAATGCGTTGTTAGAGTGGGAAGCGACGAACGCAGATAAATGAAGCTTAGTGCCTATAGTGTGGACCATTACCATACTACATTAACTGTATACTTGGTAAAAATCCGGGGAGCTTACCCCCCCCCCCCCCCCCCCACCATACACACATACAGACACGTACGTTATGGGATAGTACCATATATTTTGATAGGCAGATTAAAAAAACACAGGAAAAACATGAAAATCTTGAGAAAAAAAATAAAACTTCAAACTCAGAACAGACGCAAAGAGACCTGCTTATAATCATTATTGCTGTTTTTTTACTCCACTATTCAACGCGCATATGAAAAATGCGTAGAAATGTAAAGAAAGAAGTCGGCAGTGCATGATATAGCTTTAATTTTTGAGATGCTTAAACGTGATTAGATGCAATTGGATTTCTCAATAAGAAGACTATTTGCAATGACTACTGCAATTTTTCTTTCGTTCTTTATTCTGAGATCTCCTCAGACATTATAAGGTGGCCGAATGAAATAGAACATCGATGATTTCTCCACGACCATGGTGTGCGCACACCGCCACTCACTAACGTTTACGGAAGATCTTTTTGAATCATAATCTTCAGTATCAATAGACTGACATCCGCAGGTGATATTTTTCATCAGGCTGTGGTCATCGGTCTTCATCAAATTTTGCTCTGCAATGAGAAATACATCATTTAAGGCTTGAGCTGGAGAAATGTGTGCGCCAGGGATGCCCTGCATTGAGTAGAAATCGAAAGGAAGATAATTATACTTTCATGCGTTGTTTATATTCTGATTTGAAGCATCAGATCATTAATCAGTGCTATCCTACAGCATACACTCACGCAGACAAGTGAAAGGTTCACGGATTATTCCTTTCCTTGCCGATGAGTAAATTGTCCACAGCATATCACACACATGCCTATGAACAGGAAAAATGAAATGCTGCACAAAGGGTTAAAGCGACATTAGATAACGGGACGCATACAGTCAACGCGTTGGATATTGACTCGCCAATAAAGTAGACCGGTCAATAGATTGTATTAGCGTTTGTGTGCGCATGTCTTTGTCGTTCGTACATTACTGCTCGTTAGTGACCCATCCCAACGGATCATTACAAAATAATGGTCTGTCATCACGAGATCCTATGTCTGTCAAATCAATGAATGGTGTTTGACTAGTCCATATGATTCGTTATATCTACATGTACCTTGGTAAACTATGTAAATATCGGCACGAGGGAGCTCTTGGACGTCATACACTTTCACGTGAATTTCATGTACACAAACACAACTTTGAATACAATGTTTTGCCCTTCGCAGTGGTTAGGAAGAAGGTTTGTATTCTTAGCAATTTATGGCTATTCAGTTACCACGACAAAGTGACGGAAATTGCTTTGTACAATATACTATGTTTTTTGAAGCATGGCCATGAAAAGCCATCAGCCGTCAGAACACCAATGATGATCGAAACATTTTAGTTAGATTATCGTTGTTTGGATCGCTTGAAGATACATTATACACCACTCTAGAGATATGCTGGCGGATAACACACACACACACGCACACACACACACACACACACACACACGCACAAGTTACTTTATCCATTTCTGTGAGTTCTCAGACGATGTGTAAGAGCCATGTTCATCATAAGCAGCACAGCGGAAGAAAGATGAAAGTACCCATGACATTTATGATAACTTTATGTGACCGTGCATCACAAAAACGAACAAAAAGTCGCACCTTTTGATTTTACGTTAGGACTCAAAAAGGTGAAATGGGTCAACCTACTCAATATTGGGTTTTTCATATTTTCTGGAAGAGCCACCCTTCTTCTACATTATTCTTAAGTTTGGGATCATAAAATGAGTGGAAAATGGCATTTTCAGCAATTTTTGTATGACGCTTTTTTGTAGAGTAGTGAGATCAGATATGTCTTAGAGGCCCCTTTTCATTTCTTAAAAACCATTTGCTGTAGGGATATTTGTGTGTTCTAATTCAGTGAAATGTCATGTATTTTCTTTCATAATTATGTTTTCTATTTTAATGACACCCCTTCCATAGCTACACTGTAAATATTGCATCTCTGTTACCTCAATCTATAAAAATGTTATCCCGCTGCAGCTTTATGCAAACTCTCTTACTCCCTTTTCCCATTCGTGTAGAAAGGCGGCAAATGCGTTTACAGGCAAAAACTTGGCAGGGCAAGTTGCTATGTACTGTAAAAGTGGAAATTTTCGCGGTGTTGAAATTTTCGCGCATTTCGCGCAACCACAAGCTACCGCGAAAATAAAAGCACGCGAATATTTTTGTGTGCCATTATGTTCCAGTAGTTGCTGTCCCGATTCCGCGGAATTAAAAACATGCGAAACTCTTCTTACCCGGCCAATCGCGAAAAATTAGTCGCGCGAAAATATCCACTTTTACAGTAATCGAATCCACCATCCAATAACGAGACAACATCCTTCAGTGTCTCTGCTGTGATAAAGATCGCAAATCAGAGTCCGGACAGGGAAAGAACGTTGATGCTTCTGTCCTTGGATGGTTCATTTCGGAAAGGATGAGACTTCAACGAGGCGTCACTTTAGTCACCATCATTATCGGCGCTGCGCTGGGCGTGGGGCTGAGCAGCGCCGCTGCCTCGACAACACTCGAGCGATGGCGGAACTGCACACTTTACAAGGACATCTGGCCCGACGCAACCCGCTGGTCCGAAGACGCGGGCGATGGGCGCGAAGAAAGTGCCGGCAAAATTCCGCTGTACATTGCCGGATTCCTCCCGTTCTCTGCCACGTACTATGACAAGCTGGTGTGTACGGTCCTCCTTGCCGTCGAACACGTAAACGCTGAACCGAATCTCCTGGAGGACTACGAGCTACGAATTATTTGGAACTGGACTCAGGTATTAGGGCTTGTTTGCCACTTTATGTTTGACTTTGATAAGCAATTATCGTAAAGAATAATTATTCCTTTAAATAAGTTGCATGCAAAAGAGGTTTTAACGAATTACAAATAATGACAGACAACTTCGCAGATCGCTGGAAATTATGTCCTCAAAGCATTATTTATCTGAACATAGACTCCCAAAGACACTGAAATAAAAGCCCTCTTGTTTCCTGTTTTCTGACATGGATTAGGTGTGGGGTCATTTCACCAAACTTGATTGACTCCACATAAATTATGCTTAACAAAATGCTGACGCTTTATTAAGTGATAACAATGACATCCACATGACAAGACCAGTCCCCATTCAAGTCTTCTAGAGATATGGCATTACATGACTATCCGCATACCATTATATATATTTTTTCCTTTTGTTAAAAAATATCTAGTAATCATGGCTTAAAATTCCATTCGAGATGGCTTTATCAGGGCATTCATATCTTCTTTTGATTACGGTATCTGAGACTGCTTATTCAACCGTTCATCAGTGCAGTCTTTTGAATAAGAAGCTACAGTACATCGGTACCGACGCCTTCACTTTACAAACGGGAAAATGATATTGTACATTGCATACTCTATTGGGCATCCCATGTAGGCTCGGCCAGGCCCTGCTCTCCGATATCTTTATGACGTCATCTATAATTCTCCCCAAGTTGTGATGGCTTGGGGACCGACGTACTCTAGCGTGGGGGAGGTGATCAACAGGGTGGCGGCTCAGTACCATCTCGTACAGGTGAGCGCTGTGTTGTTTTTCTTTTTCTCACTATTATAGCTACTGCTTCGTCTATTGTCTTTACCATACTTCCAATTATAATTATAGTTCTCATTGTTATCATTATGTGGGGGAAATAGTGAAAATTACTTCCTGAGCCTGAAGTCTAGCATAATGAACATAATGAAAACTGTCCAGTATCTACATCGGTTTATTGACGTGAAAAAAAAAAAGCAAGAGGCCTCAAAGGTCCATGATTTCATCTCCACCAAACATCAATATTAACTTTCGTCACCATCATCACCGGCGAGCGACAAATTGCATTTCTCCTCACTTTGTAAATAGCACCTACCATCATGAACGTGCAGATTTGAAAGTGATAGAGCACTTACGCGACATCAAATTGACAGTTAATCAATGCATCTGTCAATAGGTTGGAATAGCTCAGTTCCAAGCAGACGACAGGCTGCTGGAATATTACCCCTACACGGTGCAGATCTACCCGGCCAACTCGGTCTTCAACCCAGCCAGGGTGGCCCTCCTGAAGGCCATGGATTGGAAAAGGGCTGCCATCGTCTACCAAGACGTCAACCTTTTTAGAGACGTATGTATGATTAGACATGATTACTAAAATACTGTATATTTTATTTTATGTTTTTGTGTATGTATACTGCTCAATGCAATCACTTATGTGTATTTATTTGTGTACTGTTATCGATTTATTTCACTGCACTTGCTTTTCTTTGTCTTTGTACTTTTGAAATTTGTATTTAATTTGTATCTGATTGAATGCAGAAATAAATCAAATCAAACAAATTTGCATGGCAAAGAGAGTTTATTCCTCCTCTCCACGAGATTAATGCACCTGACATGACCTCTGACTGTAGTCAGTAAGAATCGCGCTTACAGGTGACTGGTACAATCCAAGGAGCTTGCGCAACACATATCGTACCACGTGACATACAATCTCCCCGCAAAGAACAAGACAACATTCCATAACCATAAAGCAAAGATACAGAATACTGTGAGTGAGTGAATGGGAGAGAGGATGGGATGAGATGGAGAGAGAGGAGGGGATGAGATGGGGAGAGATAGGGACATATGATGGGAATCGACTGTCGAGACGTCAACCTCTTTCACGTCTTTTGATACATCATATTCCAGTGGACCAGCGTTAAATTTGAAATTTGTTTAAAAAGGAGACTTCAAAATGATTTTTAGAGTTGTGCATCTAAACACCTATGAAGTGGTTATACTTAATCACTGTTCAATAGCCTACAGAGTTTCAGAATTTAGATTCTGAATTTAGAATGAGGAATAAACATGTTTTCAAAATTTATAACATATCACAATGAACGAGGATGATGTATGGAGCTTCACATATTACAGTATAGAATGCATGATTGGGTGATCAAGGAAGCAGAGCAAAAGAAGAAAACATTCATAAATTCTACACAAGTGAACTTGTTAAGGAAGGACTACAATAGAGTCAACAGACCTTTACATGACACCCTGGATTTATGCACTACATGATATGAAAAGATATAAGTCATCCGGAATGCCCAAATCAAACGTCGTGCATCAAGATGTATTCAAACAAGATTTCCTTTCGTATTCGATTACCTATCAAGGGCCTTCATTCATCAAACAACACCCAACACGCTATACAGCGGCTGTTCCATTAGAGTCCATTGTGTGTCAATCACACGCCCAAATCTTAATACGCTTTTAGGTATACAGATACATGTATGCTAACACCATGATGAAGTAACTATATAGGTCTAATAAAGTTAAACTCTAGCTCTCTAATGTTCCAGAGCTGAAAAGGAACTTCGTTCAAAGAGAAATCTATCAAAATTCCGCAGTCTGCGTTTGCTATGTATATTAAATGCCACATTTTCATGGAACGTAGACATGTACGTGTGTGTGTACATTTTATATATGTTTGTTTTGGCGTGTGTGTTATTATTGTGTGTTTTCGCCGTGTTTCAGTTCTGACATAATGATGATTGGTTGTCAATTATGCCAAATGAAAGGTCTGGCCTCGTCATTCTTTTTTCTTTTTCTTTTTTCGCATTACGGAGTAGAGAAGACGGTATATGCACTCGCTCCTGCGGGCAATTACGTTAATCATTCAGAACTTAATGCACAATCATACCCCCAAATAGATCAAAATTACATTGGACGTTGGAGCAGCGGAAAGTGTTACCTTGCGGTAACAGTGAGACCTTCCACACTTCCGCTATATACAATTTCCTCCTGTCAGTTATTGCTTTCCGCTAGAGGGTCACATACACCCCAACCACTTTGACAGACAGGCCCTTTTTATCATGGCAGCGTGCATAAACCGTGGACTTATATTTAAACTATGTTCATGAATTCCTGATCGCCACTTCGCTGGTGTAATACCAGAACCAAAGATGATCGGAGGGGGCAGGATCATCACGTTGGGAGTAGATCGTGCCATTCAACTTTGCCGCCCAGCGTCCCCCCCCCCCCCCTCCCCACGGAAAACGTTCCGCGGCCCCTGATTAAAGTCTTGATAAATACTAATACTCCGCTATTTCAACTTTCTGAATTCTAATCCAGGAGATGATAGAGTTTGCTACGATGATGAAAGAGGAGGGAATGCACACCATTGCCATAGAAACCATGAATGATGACCCGCGCACCAATATCGAAAGTCTAAAGGTAAAGTAAAGACAAACCTGTAACTATGGCAACGCAGAGATATCAGCATTTTTCCCAGGTCACAAATTACTTTCTAATTGACAATTAAGGAAATGGCTTAATGATTGTGTCAACAGGAAATTAAAAAAACAAAAACATATATGTATATTATCTAGTATACTTTGTGATTATGCTGGAACTGTTCATGTTGATATATTACACACGAATGATGAATTATATGACTTTCTCCAAGAATTTATGGATGTATGTGATGTTTTGGCTCAATCTACTTTTTTTTTTCATTTTAGTCTCTACGGTCTATCGGATTATTGTGCTCTTGTTTGATAGGTGCATTAGTGTGCTGTGCTGTCTTTTTCATTTCAAATATTTATATGATGTGCTCTCTTTGTGCCAATGAAGTTGCTTTCAGGAAGAATATTAGATGAACGCTGAGAGGTTTTGCATCAATACATTTAAATTTAATGTCGTGATAAAGAACTTCACTCTTGATCAATATTTGCTACGGGGAACTTCTGCATGCGTGTTCCGCGCTGCTTTGCTCTGAACCTTGGCCAGATAATTTGAGGCTTTTTTTTTCCTTCAGACAAGGTAGCACATGCGGATAAAAAAAAAACCCAAACAAACTCTGAATACATTTGTGATTTCGCGTTCTACTTACATCTAATTCTGACTGACAAAGACCAAGGCAGAAATACCTGAGGTCGGTCTAAACTTACTTTCATCTCCGCAATATATATGGGCCGTGACGCGAGAAAAGGGCCCTTAGCTCTGACGCGCACAAACGCCAGAAAACGGCGCGGAAGTTTGACAAAGCAATACGCGCAATCCAAAAGATTTCAGCTCGTTGTTCACCTTTCCTTCACATGGAGTCAGCTCGAATCAACCTTATCAACCCGTCCACAACGTCTTTTTCTACGGCGCCTGCAGTATTTTGATTATCTGTCTCAAGGTGAACATCAACATATTGGATCCCCAATGATGAAATGGTAAGAACATACACTGAATTTGATGTTAAATTCATGGAAAAAATGTTTGAATTTCGTGCTCGGCCCGGTCAGGCCTGTGCTCAGCGCAGTCCCAATCTTTCAATTTTTTGTTGGGGATCTGCTGACGCTATCAAACGTTTCCGTAGTATAAATAGTAACGTGTTAAGCCTACATTGTGTCTGACGATGCGTAGATGTATGACATCGTTACATTTATCTTAACGCTCCTTTCATATAAAATGTCGAAATAAGCTACAGCCAGTGTTCACACTGTCCTTAGCAATCCTGTGTTTTAGCAGTAAGGATAATTTCGGAGTACTTTAGTTCAGGCAACAACGTAAACTGCATCATGCACGTGGTTCAGCTTTGTCTGACTTGTTCAAGTGTAACGTTAGGTTTCTGCACCCAAAGGCAAACAAGGTTGGGCCTACTTACTTGAGATTGTGACATTTGTGTAATGTCATTGTCAGCAAGATAGTTCTACAACTAACGTTACATTTTTTTTCCCTTGACAGTTATACTGCATAACTGAATTCTACATTGGTAAATCAAACTAGGTCTCAATACTTATTAACAAATAGTCTTAATTAGATACCGAGTTGTTCTACTATGTATCAACTTTTTAAAAAAAATCTGAAAAAGAATAATGGGACTAGCGTACCAACCAGTTAGAATCTTAATGAGGCTGAAGTATCAAAGGGCAAGCCCAAAAGACAAAATCAGTTCTCTCATATTTTCCACAAAAGACTCTAACGCTAAGTGCTAAACTTTGGTTACAAAGACATCATATCGACACACTAGTATTACAAGTATTACCATTGCATTTGTTATTCTGGTACGGTACTGTAGAATTAGGCCTATTCATAATAAGTATTCATTGTCAACATATGTTTCAGAGCATTGTTATAGGAGTTTTTGGGTAGGTACTCACTGTCTAAATGCCAAGGGGAGATTATTCTCCAGATTTCATGTAATGATTTAGTGACTGTGAAGGTTCTTTCACCTGTCATATCTCTGATCATTGGGTGTAGTACCGGTATTCATTTCTTCTTTTTCTTTCCGATTGAAATAAATAATTGTTGTAATACATCACTAGCAGAACACAACAACAGTCCACACAGTTGGCATCTATACCACTATTTTGATTTTTAAAATCCCACTGTACAGTCCACCTTTCAAACCCACATTAATCAGAGTAAGCATTTTGTTCTCATATTTCAGGGCAGAATAAAAAATTGGCTGTGCTAGTATTCCTGAACAAGCAGACAACCCTGGGCTGCACACAGAACTGGAACAGAACCGTCAGATGGAGAGGAGACGTACTTGGTGTCTGGCAGATAAAGGATTTGGCAGGAGCAAACAACTAATTGCAGGTTTGTATTGTGCTGTGCATCAGCTAATTGCATTAATAGTATCGAATGTTGAGCTTAGTAACAACCTTATGACTGTAAAGTAGAACTACATGTATAACTATAATTTGAATTAAAAAAAAAGATATCATTTGTTGTTATGGCCTATCCTTTTAATTTACTATGAATACCTGGATCTATGAACCAAATCAGAAGACATAATCATACAGTCATAATGTATTTTTGGTAATTGCATAATATGCTTTGTATTAAGATGCATCTTGCACTGGCTGATGAGGTATAGAACTAATTCATTGAGTTTACATTTCAAATCTGATTTAATCTGTTTTAATCACTCCATTTCTGTAACCTGCATGGTTCATTTTCTTCTGCAATGACACTCTAATATTGATTATGACCTTAAACCTTCGAAGAAATAGAATAATACATTGTACGTATCAACATTCAAAATATTCATGATTTTCAGGTCTGACTGTGACAGCCTTGAGGAGCTTTCAACAGTTTCAAAAGTCGTGGAGAAGTCATCTTCCTTCACGATTCAGGTGGGGTTGGCAATTGTAAGACTGGAAGGTGTACCTGTCCCGTTTACAGGGAGCTGTCTGAGATCAGAAAGTTTTCGTACTTTCACTTCTACCATGTTCAGCCAGGAATTGTTTGTGTGAGGGAACACCTCTGGGATAACGAAAAAAGAAAGAAAAACTATAATTGGGTTTACTCAAGACAGTTGGAGTGGTTCCTCAAAACAAACATTTACCCATCCAGGCTGATATCTACTGGATCAACACTCGACAGAGCGCTATGAATATCTTCAAGCACATCAGACCTTTCCTCTTCCAAGATGTCACTTGCCCCAAGTCCGAGAGACTGAGGCCTCATGATAGAGCTATGAAGTGTCATCCTCAACTTATTGGCATACTTGTCCAATTTATGTTTCCTACTGTATTTCACTCTTAGAGCAGATACTGGTATTGCCCTTTGGTTTGGAAACTTGGATCATGGTTGACAATATGTTTCGCCCCATGCATGTATGCACATTATATGCTGCACATTATCATAACCTACAAATGTACTCGAGTACAGCTGGTTTAGCTAAAAAAATTCCACCCTATACTGAATGTCGTTGGCGAGAAGGCAGGTGTGATTATCATGCCCTCAAGACACTGCTAGCTGTGGAAGACTACAGTATTAATACTCATGGCATATCAGTACTCTGCTATGAATTTACGGGTAACAATTTCAAATGCATGTTTAGATAACTTAACATTCTTAGGTTTTCTTCCAGTAGTTACCATATCCTTTATGTATTGTCTTTTGTTGACATGTGTTTATAAATGGCACTATGCAATTGCAAGTATTCATAGTTGACTTGTTCAAAAAAGTTATAACCATAGAAGTTTCCTCTTCACTTCCACTGTTTTGCTATCAGCTTACCAATAATGTGCAAATGATATTGTGATTTAATCAGCTCATGTATTAGTAGACTGTGGTCAATATCAATTTGAAAGTCAGTCTTTTTAGTGAGCCCAAGAGAGAAAAACTTGTATGTAGCTAGCCTCATCCTGAAGCAGTTGACATACATGTTTCTTCTATTCTGTTTTTCTGTGTCTAATACCAGGGGGACAAGGATACATATGATGACTTACTATTCTTCACATGGAGCTGAGTTTGGGCTGATATTAATGTAACTTGATTACTGTAATTTCATGAGGGTATGGGAAGCATGGAAACCAACAGAAATCTCACTTAAAACTTTCCACTTGAGAATCACTGGATCTTTTTCGTGAGTACAACTGTAGATGTTACTCTTTCTTCGGGGGTATGGCAAGTATTTCATAACATTTTTCTTTGAGTGGTTCACAATACACAAGCTTGCTTTTTAGTGGACCTCTCAATTCTTTTTTTTTTTTTCTCAATTGAAACATAACTGTATTTTTTTTTTGCCAGTATGCATACATATATCTTTATCTGTATCATTTATCCTCTGCGAAGTCGAATGTATACGTTTATGATATAGTTCCTGATTTATTCTGTGTTGTGTTTTTTGTTTTTTTTTGGAAAAAGAAGAATGAAGAAAATGGAATTGAATTGAATTATCTACACTTCATCATGCAGTGTCTTTGATGGAGTTGAGATCCATGAAGTGGAATGAGAAGAGATTAAAGTGTTGCAAGTGCAATAACTCTTTACTCCAACAAATTCCATATGGAGCATGTTTGCCTACAATTCTATATGTATTCTTTTTCATTTTCATTTTGATATTGTCTTGGAAGTATGAGTGAATATGTATGTTACAGTTTTGTTTGCATAGTGCATGCTGTGTACCGGTACTTCTTTGTACATATGTGTGTATGCGTGTGTGTTTTTGCACATGGCCGGGGGCCTATGTTGAATGAATGAATGAATGTATATTGGAGTACTCTACTTACCCCAGTGACATAATTCTAGTTTACTTTTGTAATGTAATTGTAAAAGATGGGTTAAAATAGGCCATGATTAATTCCATCCTACATTGCAAGTATAAAATCCACACATTTGCTACATCTATATTGTATATTTTGCAAAAACACATTCATGTGTAACAGTGCCGGGATGTTCCGTTAGGCCTGCACAAACATGGCTGCATTCATATTTAACCATGGCCCTGTTCGTAGCATTTCAGCTATATCACACACCCAGCCAAACACTCATGCATGCAACTTTTTAGAATATAAAGTTTGTTTATAGACCTTTTCACATGCAGAGGAACACAATAATGGCAAATACATTCAAACACATTCAAACGTTATTTACATGTGTACAAACATGCAAGACAAACGGCATGGTCCCTTATCCTCTTCCTGTCTCAGCACACACATACACTCAAACACAGACAGACAGACACATAAACATACAATATACATACGCACAAGCTCACACAGAAGTACACACATACATACACACACCACTTTCACATGCAGGAGAACACAATGATGGCTTAACATACAATCCAACACAAGCGTTAAACTTGCATGACTATAGTTTACGCTAGACACTCACGACAAAAGCATGGTCTGTTATCATCTTCCTGTCTCACTCACACACAAGCCTACACACACTCAAACACAAACAGACAGACACACAAATCTTCAATGTACATACACGTAAGTAACACACAAGTACACACTCACGCACACATCCACTTCTCAATCGGATACATTTTGTTACCATATCCAACGACATGTTTCTCTATGCGTGTTTTGTTATAAAAGCCCAAATTCGTTTAGAATTTGAAATGCAACTCTTATTTTTGTGGTTGTCATGGTAACGATGATTTCATAAGAATACTTAATTTTTACATCATATCATCCATGACAAGACTTGGGGGAAAGATTCCAACTTTGATGAATAACGGACCCAAACTGTGGGACTATGAGCTGTTAAAGGGGCACAGTGTTCCCCGTCCATGACTTACGCGCGCGCATGCATAAACGCGTTAAAAAGTGGCAGGATTTGGGCAAAACATGCTTTTTTAATTTCATAATTGGGGCACTTAGGAGTGGAATTTCAGAAAACGGTTTGCATATTTAGATACATCAGAACTCGCTCTTCAATATGGCGATGAAAACTCAATTTCGGTATTTTACGGCCTAAGGGCCCTTTTCTCGCGTCACGGCCCATATATATATATATATATATATATATATATGAAGAGTTTGTTTGCAAAAACCGATAAGTCCATATTTGCCAAATGGAGATATTTGCGATTAAAGGTCAAGAAAAATAAAGAGAATAATAAGAAAATTTTTGCTTCTTTTGACCATAACTCCAAAAATATACCTTTATATGTAGTGACCAATATATCATTTAAAAGGTATTATTTTGTACTTTATGACAGAGATCGTACTTCAAAATCTTCAAAAATGGACTTATCGGTTTTTGCAAACAAACCCTTCATATATATATATATATATATATATATATATATATGTGTGTGTATTAAAACGTTCCTACGTTAAACGTTTTATATATATATATATATATATATATATATATATATATATATATATATATGTATTTATACATACATATTAAAACGCCACCTCAAATTGCCACTCGTACATAGCACAGAGATAAGGTGACAATAGTAGTGAAAGAATTGATTGGTGCTGAAAGAGTTAATCGGGGCTACGGAGTGTAATCGAAATAACACTTATAACCCTTCGACGAAGATGATAACTAGTCAATTGCACGCGACAAACAAGACAATGAAAACACAAACATGTTATATAACTAAGAATAACTTTACGTCGTAGACAGGTAGATATTAGCGGCTTATAAAAGAAATCAGAAAAGGAGAATTAGAGCAACATAGACAGATAGATGGACAGTTGGACGGACAGACAGAATTACATGATTACCTCTTTCTATTTTTTGTCTATATATATATATATATATATATATATATATATATCCTATACGTCATCACAAATGGTATGTTTTAATCTAAATGTAATGTATTAATGTATATCGATTAGGGTACTATTCAAAATACATGATAACATAAAATCAATTTGATGCATGCTCACAAACTATGTATGCAGGACACTCAGGAGAGAGAGAAAAAAATGGAAGCTTTTAATGCTTTTAATTATTTTAGAGATATCTATTTAAACCAAAAGTGTTATCCATAAATACAGCACTGTACACCCTTCAATTAGGAAGGATTTCAGAGTTCATGAAAGTAGCTGCTATTATAAAGCATTATCATTGTAACTAATTCAGCTATCTAGCGATATTGAATATGTAAACAAATCTAAACGAACCAGTTAAAACTTTATAACCTACTCATTTTTTTGTGTGTGCGTGTGTGAATTACCCAATTTTATGATTCTGTGTTTAAATATTGATCAATATATCAGAAATTGACAAAAAAATTAGTTGTTCTCCATGTCGCCTGCCTGATATCACATTTTGATTTAGAGAAGATGATGTTTGTATATATATATATATATATATATATATATATATATATATATATATTAATATATATTTATTTATAATTGAGCGGTGCGGTGACAGTCAAGCCTACTCCAGCGGCATTTATACACTCATTATCTACGTCTCCATTACGTTGCCCAGCTTCAGGCACAATAATCACAGAAAGATCCAGAGAAAAGTTTGCAACACTTTAGATCCTGTGGATATTCCTGCACAAAGTATGATGCCTACTACAAATTAAATTAGTAGTAGTAGTAGTAGTAATAATAATAATGACAATAATAATATTTATAATAATAATAATAATAAAATAATAATGATAAACAAAAATGATAAAGCATGAGACAAAAAAAAGGAAATTATAAATCTCGTTTTAAGTGAAATATGATTCATATGAGATACTTCAGCAATATTTAGTTGGTACATTGAAAGTGATTCTTTGCTTTTGAATTTTGAATTTATTGATTTGATTAGGCCTAATAGAGTGCAATGGTGTTCGGTCTGAGCAATATTTGCTGAGCGACAGAATCTTGAAGCAAAATATATGTGCAGGGGCGCAAAATCTTTTACGTTTCATTCTAATAAGATGCGTTTCCATTTATCAGCTCAAATCTTTTTTTTCCTCGAGAAATTTGTTTGATTTCGTTTTTCTTTTACTTTCTAAATCAATAAAATCAGTCGAACTGACGTTTTCTTGAGAAACCTTGCTAATTCAGCCTAAACTATATTCCAATCAATATTCGTTAACTGCACAACAAATCGATGTCCATTACATGCTTATAAGAAGCTAGTACTTCTTTGTAGCATTGATAATGGACCTACGGTGGGTTAAACAAGAATCAAACATTTTTACCTGAAAAAAAAAAATGATATCCCTACCCCACATTATTAGCCTTGATTTCTGTCTGTGTCAAAATGAAAAAAAAAACAAACAAACAAACTGGTGAAAATTATTTTAATTGTAGCATCCATGGCGGTGTTTCTTTAATCTATCTAAAGATACCTTTTTAAAAGTATTATTCAGTCCAATGTTGTTTACACATTCATTTATTCATACCGTCTTGTACGTATATACCAGGGGCCGCGGAAGCGGGGGGGGGGGGGGGGGGCTGGGGGCTGCAGCCCCCCCCCCCCCCCCCCCCCCACACACACACACACACACACACACACTTTTGGTTCGTCAAAAAAAAAAATTGAAAAAAAAATCGAAAAAAATCACAACACTCATGAATTTCAATTCTCAAAGATTCCGCCCTTAGATTCTTCCCGTCTAAGCGGGGGGGGGGGGGGGGGGGGGGGGTTCTTGACCTTGCCACCTCCCCCCGGTCCCGCAGCCCCCCCCCCCCCCCCCCACACTGAAAAACGTTCCGCGGCCCCTGTATACAACTTGCATTATCTATGCGTAATTGTGTTTAAGACCGCTCAACTTCCCTTCGTATTATCCTTTCGTTCCTATCAAATGAATCAGCTAGCTTTTTGACACACACAAAAAAAAAAAAAAATGAGAAAGAAACAACCCAGACTTACTAGGAAATACCATGACAGATCAAATGTTTTGAGAAAAGAGAAAGAAGACATGAGACTCATAAAATATAGAAGATATATAGTCAGAGCAGGAGCAGTAGAAAGGGTTTCCTGTTTTCCCTTTTTTTGCAAATCAATAATTTCTTCAATGACGCCTATTTCTCAATCAAAAAACACCCGCTGTCATTTTTGTTACATAAAAGTCCGGCGGCCCTATCTAAACAAGCTTTCCCCTGAAGAAATACTACAGAAATCGATTTTTAGGAAAAAGAAATAAGAAGTGAATAGACTGGCGATCTTTTACCTGCATGAACCAACGAATCTCTCCATAAGTCTTAGAATTACTTCTAGTTGCTTAAGATATTGAATTGAAAATAGAAACACAAATCTCAAGTTAAAATGTAAAGGATATTTGTCTTTGTTGTCGTTGTGCTTTAAATCTTTGAGTCCCGTCGGAATTATGTTTATGTACAAAGTCCATAGAATAACCAGCTTGTAGTATACTGTGAGAGGGCTTATTTTGTATAGATGGCACGCGACGTCGAACTTTGCGCTTGTAATGCACTCTGCATACATAGAGAGACAATCATTCGAATTGAAAGTAGCTTTGAAATATACTCGTTAAATTCTGGTCTTCCGAAAACATCATGAGGAATAAGCTTCTAAGATGGTCATGATCTTTCAAACAGTCATATAAAGTTTCTCTTAATTCAAGTTTAAAGAATTTCAGTCACCAGCCTCCGTTATCAAAACCTTTAAGAAGTTTCGCCTGTCTAAATCTGTCATTTTAAAAAGGACATTTCATGTTATCTGCCTTAAATAATCTAAGTTCATCTCTCTAGAAACTTCCATAGCGTTCATGTCAAAATTGTGTGTACTCATAAGTTCATATTAAAGTGCACCCACTGACAGACATGGAACGTAGATTTAGATCTGCAATGATTTTGATGTTTTCAGTTTACACATGACAGTGTTCGAATATCGCTATTTTATAGGGAGGTAAATGTGTTACTGTTCTACCCCGAAGTCTAAAATATAGTAAATGTTGCGACACAGTCACTTATGCTCAATTGGAAGTTACGTGTACACCCCACAGTCTGCAATAATATACCTATTCATACAGGGTGCGGGACTTCAAACAATCTTTCTGAAATAGCATTTTGAAGCAAATGTCCGTCCTCCTGAAAGTGAGATTGAAATAGTTGTATTTCCCAAAGAAAATAATGATGCTAAAAATGATGATATAAGATGTTCTTTCGATGATACTACTTATATGACTCCTTGAAAAAAAGAAAGAAACCCTCAAAATTTATTCAGCTCACAAACTTATTCAGAGGTGAAGATTACAGATATAGGCCTATTTGTTATCTATTGCAGAAGATATGCCGTTAAACTTTATTAAAATGATTACATCATCTCTATTGGTACTTCTGATAAATAAGAGTTTTTTTTTTCAAAAAACTAATCACATGAAATTTCAAAATGTTAATCTCCCTTTCGATTTTTTTTTTTACTTATATACAGCGGCACGATGCGCGGATCATATTTCTCAGTGTGTACACCGACACCGCCACACGAGTCTTCTGCGAGGTATATAACAATGATAATATGGTATATCACAAGTCGATATCGATTAAAGTTTGATTGATATGTTTATAGAAATGGGGAGAGAAAGATAGATAGATAGATAGATAGATAGATAGATAGATAGATAGATATGATCATATATTTCTCTCTCTCTCTTCTTTCTCTTTTCATTGTATAATAATAATTAAATCATATATCATAGGCCAATATAAATCAAATGAATCTTATACGGCATGAAGGGAGTGTATATATTCAACGAATACCAATATGTAGATATTTTGAAAGAGAGAGAGGGGGGGGGGGCGTAGGGAAGAGGATGCCTCGTTATTAATCCGTTGCTGAATTGTTACAATTTCCAGAGGATTTGATACATGGAAGAACGAATGAAGCATCCTTTATTCTGTCTTGTCATGGTTCATCAAATCATTCATTTATTCATAGTGATGTAATGAATTATTGTCGCAATTAATAGAGACAAATGCTCTACTCTTTTAACTATTTTTATGATTTTATATCTCGAGGAAGGCGTGTGAGTGCTTTTACTCCTAAAATTTCCTTAATACACGTACACTTCTTAAAAGCATATCGAATCCAACCTGAACTCAGAGTTTGCTATAATTTAATTACCCCAACCTCAACAAATGTCTATACATTAATCAATTAATAAATCAAATTATGAATTCATTCTTCATTTATTCATCCACTCACTTGATAAAGTAAATATTTGTTTCGTGGGCTTTTGATTTCATGGCTAAAAAAAGAAATGTCTTGTTTTGTTTGAATATCACTTGATTATAGTTAAATGATTTGGGACTTGGCAATTGATGGAAACGGTACATGAGGGGACGAAATTATCAATCGCTTCAGATGTCAGCTGAAATTAGTCACTGCCGAATATACCAGTATTATCACTATTGTATATCAGGATATCATTATAGGATAAGATGAATCTGAGTTTAATTGGTAACGTGGATTCTGATTTACATTGTTTTGGTCTCATGCAGCAAACTTCTTGAAAGATACGAGCCGTCCATAATTACATTTAGTATGCGATGAGGAATGCTATGGGAAAACTTTTGATTGTATAGATTATGCTGAATCATATGGTATTATTTCAAGTCAAGTCAAGTTGTTTGGGGATTTCATCTCCAACAAATTCAGGATACACTGAAATGTTTGAGTATACTTTCTCTAATCAACATTATTTTCTCCAATCAACAGGTTTACAGGCAGGGCTTGTATGGTAAAAAGTATGTCTGGGTGTTGATGGGTTGGTACCACGCCAACTGGTGGGTGATAGAGACCAATAAAATTCTGGCCAGAGGCGAAGATTTCTGCTTGGTGGAAGAAGTGGGCGAAGCCATCGACGGATATCTGAGCATGCGCGGCTTTGAGGTTCAGGAAGACCTATCAACGATCAACTTCAATGGAATAGTAGGTCTTTCTAGTCTGTCTGATTATCGTATTACAGTAAATAGGTCAAGCTTAATATGGGTTGTGATTGGTTAGATTGCATCACGTGATCATGTAAAAATGTCGGTATATGGCCTTGTAGGTCTAGTAGGGCCTAGACCTATGGAAAATGCATGTAGGTAGAGGAGTATATCTATCATAAAAGTTAGCGCATGTTCTATTGATGCCCAAGTACTGGACTATAGAACTTCAAAAACTAAATCATTCAGTTGTATTTCACCTTGGCCTTCAGCCTCGGTGAAACAAAACGGGACTCGGAATAATTTATTACTTGTCGTTCTATAATCCACTTTAATATATGACTTGCATGAACAAATTGTATAATGGCATATTCCTAAACATCTACTATAGTCAAATTGTAGTTCGGACTACATAGAGATAAGTGTAGCTTTCAAAAAATGAAAATAGAAGTTATTTTGAGGATCGTTATATGTGGAACATAAGTGATATCTAACATCTACTTTGATGGAACACGTCGTAAATTCGGGCCTCAGTTGTGTGTGACTTTACAATCCAGGATTTGTTTGTTGGTAGAAACAATGATGTAAATATAATGACAATATTATGTAAACTGAGTATTATCAATAATTTGGTATTGGTATCTTCCTATGCTCTGATCTTGTGCTTCAGTTTTTTACTGTATACTTATTTCATTTCTCGATATCGTGAAAAAAGTTAATGACTTTTTTATTTTTGTTCCCGTCTATTATTTTTCAAACTCAAAGTACCCGGACGAGGATCGCTTGGAGTTTTTCGAGTTTCTTCAGGGGCAGCTCGTCACCACCGGTGCATGCGACTCCTATGGTTACGATCAGGTATGAAAATATACAAGTCATGTTTATGATACTTAATATAATTTAGAAAATATGAATTGCAAATGTTTTCATATAATCCATTCCTTAAAGTAATTGCTTGATAAGAATAGCATTACAATCAATACAATTTCCCGCCTTCTGAAGGAGGAGATAAGTCAAGTGCTCTTTCATTATTCTAGAAACATTCTTTCAGTGCCCTGCCACTTCTACGACGTCATCGTCTGCTGTAGCATTCTTGTCAAACGAAGACGGCACAATAACTTTGAATTTTCTTTTTGGGAACAGATTGCCCAACATTTCCTCAAACTTCTTTGATGTGTCCTTCTCATACAGTATTACTCTATTCATTGAATCCATGCATACATCTGGGATAAATTTCACCTTTAAGCTTTCCTCTTGTCACTAACATTGAACTTTTATAATGGTACACATTTATTGGACGCTGACTTATATCTGCCTGTCCTACTTTGCTCGCCGTCCGTATACATAAAATACAAAATCTAGACACTCGTTTCGTTCTGTGCATTGGTTTTCTTGCCTAGATCATGACCATAGCCCTCGCCCTGAACTCTTCTAGTCACGTGATATCCTCTCAGTATCTAGGCCTCTCATTGGCTGACTTCACTTACGACAACAAGATCCTGGCAGACATCATGGTGGAGGAAGCCAAGAAAACACGATTTGTTGGTCTGACGGTGAGTCTAACTGAGTGACGGGCATGATTGTTGATGTGAAAATACAAACTACACAAATTGGTGTAGAATCTCATCTCGTTTGTATGAGAAATTATGATGTTCGTGATTATTCTGATTCAAATATTTTTATATCACCAGTAGTGCATACTTCTGTATTACAGACATCTTCATCGGCTTCATTGTTCTTAATTGTAGGCATCTTTGTCAAACTCTATCATTTCTGCTATCGCTATCAAAATTTGTGAGAAGTATCATTTGATTATAGGTTTATCGGCATCCTAATTCAAACACTTGTCCTCAAGTTTGACCCGTTATCTATTAGTCCTTGTTGATGATCGCAACCCTTTATTCGTGTTTCCCGTCCAGGGACCAGGAACTTTCGATAAGTATGGGAGCAGAGAGAGTGACGCAGTAATCCAACAAATACAAGGTAAAAAACAACAACAATGTAATATTTTGGTGGTGGACTGGGGATGTTTGTTTGTTTGTTTGATATTTGAATGAATTTGAAAAGTAATAGAAGAGTATAGTATCGTAGGATCTCCAAAGGAACTTTACGTGTTGATAAATTGTAATTGACTCAAGTTTCATCCTAAGGTGCTTAAAAATTGTTTAGACAGATCGTCAATATATTTGCAATCGCAATAGAGAGAAAAAAAAACAACAACGTACGCTTACAGGTTAATCTTGTAGAAAGACTATTGAAAGACGTTGGAATCAAGATTTTTTTTTAATTGTTATTGAACTGTTTATTATGCTGTTCTTGATTAGAATGATATAATCTGCATCACAAAATCAACAGAAAGTCCCGCGCCCTTATATCAGATGAGGACTCAAAATAAGTGAAATGGGTCAACCCAGTCAACATCAGTGCTTTATATGTTCTGAAAGAGCATTTTGTCTTATACATATAATTGTAACGTTTCTGATCAAGATACAAATATTATAGAGCACCTTTTTCGACAATAATGTGATGGGTATAAAAGTCTGAGAGGCCCCTTTTTTATTTCCTAAGAACTATATACACACTCCTAACTTTTAACTCCGATAACGTTTGAAAAGATAATACTATTCCATTTGAAATTAATATCAATCGTAAATAGAATGTGTTGAATAAAATGTAGAAAATTATGCCTAAATTTGATAACCCCTTTATTGTGGCTGCTACGGAGATTTACATCCTCTTTTTTTTTGGGGGGGGGGGGCATTCGTTGCCCAGAGCACAGCCTGGTAAGATCGATGATTAAGCACTTGAATAGACCCTGAAGCTCTTTTCCTTACAAAGATTTTTTCCAGGATGCGTTATTTCCGTTGTGTGTGTGTGTTTGTGTGTGTGTGTGTGTGTGTGTTTTAGATAAGTTATAGTAAAGTTCATATGTATTGACTCATACGCCATTATACAGCTTAGACTCGAGCCTACTCTTTACGAATCTCCTTTTTAACTAAAGTTCATTTTCTGGCGACGTTTTGGTATTTTTGTAATCTCATATCATGAATAACATTGATGTATTTCAAGTTACATACATGAAATCGTGGTTTCACCTTTTTTTTATCTCATCATTCCCCGGAAACAGACGACGTGGTGCGGCAAATTTTTGTCTATGATCGCAAGACGGATGGCATTCGATGGAAACAAGAATTTAAGTGGGAAGGTATTACTATTTCATCGACAATTTCAACTGAATTCTTCCTCCTGATTTTACATCTAAAGACATAAACAATCATTTGACCATAAAACTGGTTAAGCGCCGTTTTTAAACATTTTAAATTAATTTCATCTTCAACTAGAGTAAAATGAAATATTTCCAAGGATATCTCACTGTCTTTCTGCTTAACAAGGAACGTTCTTCAAGTTATGGTAAAAGATGCCCTATTTTTTATTATTTCCTCTGTTTGTTACTAGGTTTAGTCGTGATATCTTTATTTGACAACAACGTGAATAATTCGCTTTGCGATCAAGCTCTTCATGTTAATAAATCACGAAGGTCAAATTAGATAGATAAAAAGGTGATATTATTCCGAAATGCACTTCGTTAATCGTCACCTGAAACGGACTTTGAACTTTTCCAGTGCATTTCTTCCCCCTCCTTTTTTAATTGGTGTTGATAATATTTCAGATATTCCCGAAGTGCGTTAAGGGTCATTTGTGAACTACATACGTGAGTGATATCAACTTAGTAATGATAAGCTGGTGGATTCTTTTTAATACAATTGTTCTTAATTTCTATGCACGAAAACGCGGACAGGAACATTCCAGATTTATTATGATGCGCATCATGCAAGACATGTCGGGAAAAAAGCCCGAAACAAAACAGAACAATACAAAAAAAAAAAAAAAAAAAAACGAAGATTCTTTGTTGCGTTAATCGACCTAGCTTTCAGGGTTTTTTTTTTCAACATGGATCTTCCATGCATCTTTTTAATCTCGAGTGTGTGTTTGTCGCTCTTTCCATTCAAGGTTCCTTCGTACCAGTGGATGGTCCAACAGAGATCAAAGTCAATGTTGCTATTGGCAACACCAATAAAATCATCATCCTAACCGCCGCTTCACTTGGAATTCTACTCGCCATTGTCTTCTTGGCCATTAACGTCGGCCACAGGAACAAGAAGTAAAATGTTTGCTTTGTAATTTTGTCAGAGCTCGTTAGCTAATTGGTTAAAACCGCTAGCTAAGAAAGGTTATGCCCTTCCTTCAATATACTTTCTAATTGTAAAACTAAAGAGATCAATATTGTTATGTGGTCACAGAAACATCAAGCTAGAAAAATCAATTTGTAATCTTTTTGGTCACATAAGTCCCACCTTTGTTAGATTGTGTTATGAGTGCAAGACATACAGCGGGGTTCTGTAACTCTCGTTTCTTTGGTATACTCCACGCAATTCGCGTTCAAAGCAAAGTCATATGAAATACTAATTAATTGCCAAAACTGTATCAAAGTTGTGACCTAATTTAGAATATCAAATTAGAAAGCTTTCACTTGAAATACCTCTGTCCGCCTTTTATGCTTGAAAACACCTATCTAATCAACGCATTTCGTGGATGAGCGCTTGGTAGGCCTATTTATGATCTAGTAGGATGTCAAGGTCACGACTTTTTGTTCTGTTTTGAATCATTGTGATTTTCTTGAAACGTTTGCGTGATTTGGCAGACCTTACTTCACATTTTGAGCAACCTTTATGGCTTTATGAAAAACAAAAACAAAAACAAAACAAAGCCACCCTCAAACAAGATTTCTTAATCCTGATTCGAAGCAGCGGTTATGCTCAAAGGCAAGGCCCACTATATCCTCTTTGCATGCCCCATGGTCCTTTGGAAGAGACTTTAAAGTTCACCTAAATATATCGCTGGTTTGAGTAAATTTGATTTTTACTCATTTATTCATGCCATACGCTTGAATGAATGAGGAAAAATAAATGCATGATAATTGGCCAATCAGACTGCAGAGATTTTGCAGCCCGTTTAAAAATACACTGTACCTTTCACGTTGGGTAACAAACGTCCGTTTTACCTCTTCTCCTAGAGCCCTGAAGATATCAAGTCCCATGTTGAACAACGTGATCGCCGCTGGTGGCGTGCTTCTCTACGCCTCCATATTTTTAACCAGCGAAGCCCTCCAAGTCCCAGACGAAGGCCACCCAATCGCCCTTGCACTGCGATGCCAGGTAAACCGTCAGAATTGGGGTCATCCCATTGTATTGAGATCGACACCCACGAGTCATACGGCCCACGAGTTCAACACTAGGCAAATAAGGCCTATGAGTTCTATAGCATTGAAAGTAGGCAAAAAAAAGGTTCACGACCCGACACTACGCCAAAAAAGGCCCACGATTTGAACACTGTATTGAAAGCAAAAAAGTCCCACGAGACGGACACAATCAAGTCCCGTGATGCAATGTCCGTCTCGTGGGCCTTGTTTGCCTTGTCAAAGGTCCTCTGAACAATGATATTTTCACTGTTATGGCAGTCAAAGGTAATATCCGGGCTCCTGCCACAAGGTACCTAGCGATCAATCACGATACCCTTTAACTCATTCCTTGTTTACCATTTCGTAATGCCCTAATACTCAATTGATATTTGAAGAGTTTGTTCGCAAAAAACCGATAAGTCCATTTTTGAAGATTTTGAAGTATGGTCTCTGTCATAAAGTACAAAATAATACCTTTCAAATGATATATTGGTCACTACATATAAAGGTATATTTTTGAAGTTATGGTCAAAATAAGCAAAAAATTTCTTATTATTCTCTTTATTTTTCTTGACCTTTAATCGCAAATATCTCCATTTGGCAAATATGGACTTATCGGTTTTTGCAAACAGACTTCATTTGTTAATATCACACAGATTCTGATTCGTTGTTTCTGTGTATATTTTAAATTATATTATTCAGGATAGCATCCTTTTAATTCTTTTCATTTTGCCTTAGTGTTTCTTAAAGAGATACTGAAATAATCCTTGTTTGAAATATCAATGATTTTGTGCAACCCTTTCCAGTTATCTAGCTGAATCAAACAAGAGACGACAGCTTAGTTTTAACATTTGTTGATAATTTCAATTGATAATTTGTATACGTCTCGAGGTAAGATGATATCGCACTGATATCAATATCATTCGCGACTTTTGCCGAAATTCAGACTAATATTTTTGTCTCTCCTTTCCTTACTATAATGCCTATTTCTCTATATATTATACATCTGTTTATCCCATTCATTGAATTCATCCCATTTAAGCCATCCATCTATCTCTCCGTCTTATAACCAATTAATTTATCAATAAATCCATCCCTCAGCCCATCACGTATATCTACCTATACATCTGTCTGTCAGTTGAGTCATCTATCTTTTTGTCTCCTTTCCAATTTATTTACCCATTTCTCTTCCCTATCCAGAGCGTTCTCTTAGTCGTCAGTGTGGGACTCTCATTATCATTCGGGGCCCTTTTCATGAAGACTTATCGTATTCATCAAATCTACACCAGTGCCATGAAAGCAAGGAAAGTGCTGGTAAAGAGACTAAATAAGACACTCCCCCCTTGAAACTTGATCTACATGGCAATATTGTGTTATTATGAAATGCAGTAAATGCTTTACAGTCTACATTATAACAATAGAGGGGGTTTTTTTTTGAGTATGTATTATAGTTTACGTGCTCAAATATCATTTTGGACATTTGCATATTGGATGTAAGTTAATTGTTATGTGATTCTGTAATCAAGTGGATAAGACATTTTCTTTAAAAGGAGAATAAGTATAAAATGAAATAAAATGAAATAATTTTTTAAACCTTGTGTGAAGTGCTCTTACAGATTAAATTTTCTGTCGGTACAGCAGCAATTTTGTGAAATTTTGTGAAATGTAGAACAGTGGCGTTTGATAGATTGATTTAATTAATTCAGATAAGTGCAAGTGCAAGTGATTGAGCAAGTCCCTATCCAAAAAGAAAGATGCCAGAACTGCGAGGCTTTCGATGGAAACGAATACTAATTTATAGTGTATAAAATTAACTTTTCCTTTTATGTAAGATCTTTTCTATCAATGATGTAATAATTCAATTTAATGAAAACATGTATGACTTATCATTTTTGTCATTCTTTTTGCTAAAAAAGGAGTAAGGTTAGATAAGTTCAGTTTAAAATGTCATTCATTTATTTCTTTTTCATTTTCAACAAAGAATTTGAGTGTGCAAAATTCTACTTTCTTTTTGTATCAAACTTTATCTTTCCATCTCCTCATTTCGCTTTACCATCATCGCTTTTCTAGAAAGGTTTAACAGACTCTCGTCTCCTGATGGCGATCTTCTGCTTCGTGGTCATCGACCTCGTTTTCTTCGCCCTCTGGCTGAGTTACGACCCGATGACGATACGGACGGTGACCTTCACACCAATCGTAAGCATGTAGTAATTCTCTTATGTGGTGATAAGCCACGAAGTATGGATTAAAATTTTGGTTCCATCTTATATATTTTGCTACAGACATTATCATAATTGTATTTACGATTTCAAAAAAATATATATATAAAAGTGACAGAATATCCATAAAACTGCTAGTAAATCTACCATGACTGGAAACTTCCCCCTAAATCAAATAATTGTGTTTATGATAGTGGTGCTGATGATGACGATGATGGTGATAATGACGGTGATGATGACATTGATAATGATTATGATAATGATGCTGATGATGACAGTAATTATGATGTTGATAATCCCTGGTTATAGTGTTGATGATGTTGATGTTGATAAAAATGTTGATGTTGATGTTGATGTTGAAGTTGAGGTTGATGGTGTCGTGATAATTTTGATGATGTTGATTTTCATGTTTATGTTCATGTTGAGGTTGGTAGCGATGATGACCATGATAGTGATGATTGTGATGTTCAAATCATAAGTGATTATAGGTATTGTTGTTGTTCCTGCTGTCACAATCGATATCATGTACCGCTGTAGTGATCAGAATGATTATAACCATCGTTACCTATTGCGATTGTAGTCGCAGTGCTAGTATCGTCGTTGTCACCACCACCGCCACCATCAATATTTTTTTTGCTTCCACCGGAACATCTATCAATTTATTTTCACTTATGCAGCTAAACATTACGATGCAAAATGAGGCAACGAGCAGTCTCATAATGCTTTGCAAATGCTTCAAAATGACCAGATTTAATATTATTCTCTAATACTAAATACACAGAATAATATCATGTATATCGTGATGATGATGATGATGATGATGATGACTGTTTATTTTCATCTTTGATAGTGCGAATTTAAAAAAAAAACACATAAGTTTCGGATCTTTGCAAAAATGTTCTACTATTCAGAGTACCAAATTCATTTCATTTCGCAGTTTGACGAGACGGAGCCCGAAAAGGAGATTTTCAAGGTGCCAACTCTGAACTCGTGTACGTCAGACCACATGATTCCCTTCTTGGGAGCTCTAGGAGTGTATAAGGGTGGATTGCTTGTGTTTGGCGTCTTTCTAGCCTGGTCTGTGAGGAACATCCGCATCATGGAACTCAATGACAGTACGTAGTCAACCAAAGATATCTTCTAACCTAACCTTTCGATATTGCCTTAAAACACGTGCGTTAAAAGAGTTGAAGATAGATCTTTGGATAGGTTCAGATACGCCTAATTGACTTACTGTGAACATCTTTGCGCTCTCACTAACGAAACCCATGAATTGGAAAACAGCTGTAATATCTTTCGTGTATCTCTCTCTTTGCCAGGTAAATTTATTGCTCTGTCGGTGTATACTGTCTGTTTGACGTGTGTGATCAGCGCCCCCTTTGCCTACGTACACTACAGCCGAGGAAACATCAACTTTGTCTTCACGTTCGTTGGGGGCGCCATCTCCATGGCGACCACTGTTGTTCTTTGCCTGGTTTTCGTACCGAAGGTAAATAAGCACTCTGGAATCTTGGTATCCTGCCCACAGGGGTTGGGATTGCGGGAGGAACTTACGGGGTTGTTGCACCTGGTTCTTCAACTAGCAGCTTATATCGTAGTAATAATAACACAGCAGTAGTAACTACTACAGTAATCGTAGCAGTAGAAGCAACGAGAGTTTATAATGCTGTAATAATCTTTACAAGGGTAGCATCACACTATCCAGAAATATTGACGCAAGATAGCAATCCGAAAATGAAATTTTCAGTTTTATGAGAAGTTCGCCCATCAAACTTGGTTAAAATCCAATCAACAGCCGAATCAGGTACAGTGCCCATAGAAGGTCAAACGACGGGGCCACAAACGAAGACTGATACACTATGTACACGAAGATGTGAATCTTTATTAAGAAGTTTTCCAGAAGGAAACACGAAGGAAACACAACGGCCACACGAAGATGTTGCCACCACACACGAGGTTGCTGCTGGAGCCTGAGAAACTCCATCATGATGGCACATGTCCATTTGGACATGTAAAAGTTACTTTGTGCTGACTTTGTGTATGTGCAATGTCATATTATATGGTTTGGCCGGAAATGAAATAAAAAATGAAATGAAATGAAATAAGATGCCCTCATAAATGACCCAATGTTAATACGATCAGAGCAGAATTTGAACACTTCTTTTATCTTGTGTCCATTTTTGCTCAATTTCGAGACAGTGCCTGCAATCGAGATTACCTACCGGTACTCAGCTCGGTGAAAGGGTTTCCTTTTGCTGCATCGTTTTATTGACCATTTTACCATGCATTTTTTTTTTATTTTAAAGAAATGGTAAGCATGGAAAAGTTATTGTCAAACTTCTTTTTGCTGATCTCAGATTATAGCTCTTAGTAACCCGGATGACGTGGGTACACAGCGACGCGTTGGCATGGGAACTTCGACGGAAGACACTTTCAAGGATAAGGACGCCGTGTTGGTGCATCTTCATAGCAAGCTGCAACAGGTATATACAGAGGCTTCATAGGCTACAGTAGTTACACTACCCCTCTGAATTTAGATAGCGTCGCCCCCCCCCCCCCACACACACACACACAATCAGGTGCCGCGGAGCTATTTTTTAAAGTTTTTGTTTTGTTTTGTTTTGTTTTGTTTTGTTTCTTAAAAGGTGGGTTGGAGGATGGGTCGGGAAAGGGGGAGTTGGATGGGCTGCAGCGGATCAATGGTAACCCCCCCCCCCCCCCCCCCCCCCCATTAGACGGGAAGAATCTATGGACGGATCCTTAAAAAAAATGGGTGTTGTAATTTTTTCAGTTTTTTTTTTCTATAGGGGGATTTTGTTTTCATGTAATCGTTTTTCTTTTACAAGCCAAAATGCCCCCCCCCCAGTTCCTGCCCTGCCATTATCATTACCCCCAGCGTTGCCAGGTACCCATTTATACGCCTGGGTCGAGAGGGACATGCTAAGTACAATGTAGTGGGTAAAACATCTTGTTCAAGGACGCATGGACCTTAGGTCCATGAAGGACGTAAGCACTGCGCGGGAATCAAACTCGGGTCCTCCGATTGGGAGTCGGGAGTCTTATCCCCCATGCCACAGCGCCCCCACAGCTCTCTGAGAGAGAGAGAGAGAGAGAGAGAGAGAGAGAGAGAGAGAGAGAGAGAGAGAGAATCTTTCCCAGTAAGCAGAATAATTGATTAGTCGAGTAAAATTTAATGTATCGTTGTTTTCAGTGAAAAGAAACAAAAGCAAGGGGGAAATCGACATAGAAATTATGGACCTGTTGTCTCTGATAGAGGTGTATCTATTACTCAAAATCGCTGAAAAATCGATAGTATTTACTTCAATGAAGGTCGATGTGTCAATCAGTTGTAATTTAGTGCTTAACGCTTAATGTAACTATTAATGGCGTTTTGCCTCGCTTCTCTTTATTCTCTCTTTTTTTTTTTCGTCGTAGAAACTACAAGAACGGAAGGAGCTGGCGGAGGAGTTGGCAACCCTTGATCGACTCTGTCTCCTTGGTGATTAATAGATGACATCCGGTTCATTCTCGATGACATCCGGGTCATCCTCAGAAATGACGCAAGTTGTCATTCTTGCCTTACAATTTTACCTCGGAGTCTGCAATTATTTTCAGGCATTTAATATGATCACGTATACAAATTGCAGCTGCACATACCGTGACAAAAAGTAGATAAGCACAAGTTACTCATTTTTTTTTTCACTATGGCTTTCCATACACCAAATAAACACAAGATGATATTTTGCTGTTTGCATTTCACGTACTTCACAGCTACTCTTTTATTCTAATTTCATTCATTTCATAAGTTCTCGAAGACCAGTCATCTCTAACTCTCGCCCATTGAAAAAAATAATTAATATAGATGGATGTACAGTCATTTACTTACATAGATATGAAGATACCTGCATACATGAGTACAGCAATATAATAATGAATCATTAAAAGATCCTGCAATCAAACACTGTCCACTGAAACGCTAAGTTTTATTTTGCCATCTTTAGAAACAGTGTCGAGGATTTTTACCAACATTATTATATAGATCCTTTTCGCCATATCATTTTTGTCTTGGTCATCCTTGTCTGTAAAACACTCGCAAAAGTGGCAATGATTTACACGCTATTCATTTGCCGTACATTGCTTGTATTACTCTTTAAATGACTATGTTTTGTCTGGGTCATTCATCCAATAGCACCTTAAAATGTTCATATAGTTATAATATTATACAGTTTTTTTTATTATCGTTACTACCATTTTCTCTTATATAACGACTCTGATGGAGTTTGATGATATTCTTACCCTTATGACACATGGGAATAGTCATCAATTTCAGAATGAATTCTGGAGAAAAAGTGTTTCATGGTAAGCAGGCTGTATCATGAGTTACGAAATGCAAAGCAAATAACGGAATCTGAAAATAGGGAAATTTCAACTTTCCTCTTTTGTTTATACAGTACTTCATAGTGAGATCGAGCAAAGGTCATATTAAACATGTCATACGCATTGTCACAACTGGCTAGAAGCAAGGTTTTTTTTTTCACTATATTCTATTCATCCACCTTGAGATAGTTTGTTACAAGTTGCATTACAAGTGATGTGATTTTTTTCGCCTGTCAATCTGTCAATAATATGCACGGGACTCGAATAGTACCATCATAATATACAACGATATCAAAGCTTTAAAACGTGAAAAGGCCCCGTATTGTAATTAAAAAATTGAGAATTAGTTCTTGCTCTCAGCGTATAGAAAAAATGTGACCTCAATTTCACAGCTTATTACTCTCGGGTAATCGTATTCTAATATCCGTCTATGATGTACCGTCATTCAAGGCTGAATTACTGCGAAGTCCTAATTGGGTCAATTAGATGTATTCAGTATATTCAGGGTCATTTCGCTGTGATATGACGAATAAAAGCACGATTAGTTTTGCATTTAATTATTGCCTTGGATACGACTCCGACCTTATGGAGAGCAGATTATACTCTGAGTGATGAGTGGTCAAGTCTCCCTCAGAGTCTGCTTGTCAATGAAAACATCAGTTGATGGTATACACACACACACACACACACACGAATATACTATTATATATTATATATTATATGTTATATATTATAGATCATAGATGATTAAAAATTATATATAATATATAATATATGATATATTATATATTATATTGTATAATATATAATATATATCATATATTATATATCATATATTATATATTATATATTATACATTATATATTATACATTATATATTATATATTTTATATTATATATATGTATATAGTATTATTATTCGCTATGATAATACACGTAGGTGTAAATATGTTATGTGTGATTCTGTATATGTGTACGTGTACCTGTATGTGTCAGTGAATATCTGACTTCGAACCAGAATTTTTATGAGGTTTCTTCGGAAATTATTGCTCTTGGGGTGGCAAGTCACCTGTCCTGTTTCATATTTTTCCTGTGAGAAAAAGGATCGAGCTGATGAATCTCGGAGCATCGCTAAATCGACCTTCAGAAAAAATATGGACATTTAAAGGCTTCGACGCATTGCATGTTTTGTTATATCATGCATAGAGGGATAATAAATTATAGATTGTTTTGCGGACAGACTTTTTTTTATTCTCTTCATTGTCTGCTACAAAACATGCTTGTTATTACTTCCTTCTTATGAAGACGGGTCAGAAGTCTGATACCCTCTTTATATTCAAATTGTTGCATTTTATTTGTTACAGATATTTTGGCATGTAATCTACTCCAAATTTTGTATGACCTCCCTGACAAGCAGCTTTAGAGCTGAAATCAGGCTTTTTACCGTATTGAAATGAATACAAATCAAGTCAAAAATACATCAAATCGTTTGTTCAACCTAATCAATCGACATTGTACACTTTTTCTGTGAATCTAAACAGCATTTAGGTAAATTTAATAGTTTTCACTATATCGCATTTGACGATCATCAAAACAAATTCATAATACCGCACAAAATGAATGCAACAAACTATACAGGTAGTAATAAAGAGTTTTATCACAAAAACAAGTTAACTTTATTCATGTCAACTCGAGACATTTGCTATTAAAACTGCTATTTAAAAAAAAGAAATATATGGGACTTTTTATCGTATCTTATATTCCTTGAAAAGCAACAAGTGAGTACTGATGTTCGATTTTGCTCTATCTGATAATGGACTTCCTTTAAAATGTTTATAAATGGCGCTCAATCCCGTTTGAGGCAAAACTCTTCATAATATAGACCACTGTACATGGCAATAATTACACTACGACTGAATGCAGAAGGAATAATAGCCGAGTTCCGAATAATGACTGCAGTGAAGTCGTGCAGCTTTACTCTCCGTTAATGTAGATTCGATCCAAGCGGGTCAATTCTTCTTGCAGGGTCTGCCTCTCCTGCAATTTCTTTTCAACGAAAAACACAAAATGAACCAAACCAAATAAACAGGATACGAGGAGCCATGCGATATTAATAAACACTTGTTGCTGTCGTTGCTAATAATCTTGCGATAATATAGGGGCAGAAAAAGATAGGAGAGAGAGAGAGAGAGAGAGCTGAGAATTGAAAAAGGAAAAGGTGAGGAAGAAGATGACAGGCTTGAGAATTTATTGTACTTCGGCTTACAAAAGGTTTTGCTTCAACATGAAGAACGTGATATCCAAAACAATTCACTGTACTTCAGCTAACAAAAGATTTTGCTTCAACATCATAACATGAAGAATATAGTGTATAACAACAAATAGAATGCACAAAGTGTATGGAATGATATCTTCTATTTATTATATTATAAGCACGTCAAGATGATAGACACAAAAAAATGAGACAGTCTGGTATAAATTGCAAGTGAAATTCAGATGAATGGAGACCACTATTATGAGTCTGAAACATCGTCATCGAAAGTGCCTTACCTGTTGCAAAGTGTTCTGCAGGCGTTGAAGAACGGCTTCTTTGTCGTCAAATATGGTATCGGTCCCCGTTGCCATGGGAACGTGATGTTGCTTTCGGTCACTCTGGGGTTGATTCAGTGCAACCAACTGATAAAGAGACAACAGAAAAATACATTTTGCCACTGAAGATATAGTCGACATAATGCAAAATGCAATTCAAGAAGTATAAAGAAATTAATTTCGTTAATCAGAAACTGAACTATAAAACTGGACGATAAAAGCAAGCTATAAAATAAAGTATATTTTGTTGATGGATTGGACGCATTTCTTTTTAACCTAAGGGAGGGATAAAGTGTACGAATTTCTTAATAAGATTAGATGGCATTTGAAGGCCAATACGATTGCGTCTTGCAGTTTTCACCGAAATAATAGTATTAACTTTAAGTTGCATTTCTAATAATAACATCGACCCTTAAACAATAAATTAGACTATTATACTGTTATTAGTTCTAACGAAAAAAAAATCTAGTTCAGTCTGATACACATCTGGTCTTCCAGAAGATCAAAAATTGACCTACGTCTCAATATCCACGCTATATAAGCGCGCATTGATACGATGTAATGCCTGACCTTGGGCACAAACACGAGACAGAGTACGATCGTCGTGGCGACCACTATAGCGCCCCCAGCGAACGAAAAGACGAAATCGATGTCTCCCAAACCGTAGTAAATGTAGGCAAAAGGAATTATGATGACGCAGGTGATTGAGACTGTGTACACTGACAAGGCGATGTATTTACCTTGGTAAAATCGAAAACACAAACCATGCGTATGATTATAAAATAGTAAGGAGAATAAACACAAAAGGTAATGAAATGACATGAATGATAGAAGAAGTGAAAGCAATGCAAACAAAAATCTCAGCATGAAATTATAGAATTGATGAGGACCAGAATTTCATCATCTCTGTATTATTTATTGTTACTAAAATGGTCAATTAATATGCATTTGCCATCCTTACAACAAGCATTATTACATCACTCTTTAATATTGTAATCACCTATACATGAGTTTCATCACTTAGTACATAATTCTGTCATCATCGTCTAAATCACGTTTTCATCGAATTTATAGTCGTGATAGTGACAAAATCAATCCGTGTATTCAAATGCACAGTAACTCACTATCATTGAGTTCCATGATGCGGATGTTCCTCACAGACCAGGCTAGAAAAACGCCAAAAATAAGCAGTCCATCCTTGTACACTCCAAGAGCTCCCAAAAAAGGAAGCATGTGGTCTGACGTACAAGTGTTTAGCGTTGGCACCTTAAAAATCTCCTTTTCGGGCTCCGTCTCGTCAAACTAGAATGCAAAGAGGAAATGCAGCAGTCGATAATGTTGATCGAAGTATCGTTTTTCTGCAAGTATAGCATAATTGCAAGTTATTATCATTAATCCATGCAGTTAGATGAGGGTAACAGTAGGTGTTATAAAGTTAAATGTAGCACGAATAAATTTAGATTAATGATAACTATAACGTCATTGTGATAGATCCTTTTGTAAATGCGGACACAAAAAATATTGGCTATTATCAAACTAACGTGCGATTTCAAAGGTTTGCGACAAAGTCTTTCTCGAAGTTGATAAAGTGATGTATTTGCATTTACATTATAATAGTATTGACACAAGTTATTGTCCATTCAAAAGGACATTTCCATTTCCATTTCAAAGTTTATAACTCTTTGCAAAATGATGTTTCTGCACATTTTCCTCTTATTTTTGTAAGCATGCTACAACATTCTCGATTCATCCAATAACGTTGTTAATTGTGTCGAAATACATGGCTGTAAGAATTTTCATTCAAGTCGGTCCTTTCTCCACAGAGACAGATATCCTCGTTTTTAATCTCTGAATTTTTTTTTATAATTTATTGTCAATCTTCCAATATAGACCTCTATATCTATCTATCAATTACTATTATTATATATCTAATCTGTTTGTCTATCTATCTTTTGAGCTGTCTATCTACATTATCTATTTCTTGGGAAACATAACATGATAACACACAACACAAAATCCCATTCTCTCTTTCTTCCTCTGCTTGTGAAACTGTCTGATCATTACGTACTATGGGCGTGTACGTTTCCGATTGCGTCGTCATCGGATCATAGATCATCCACAGCGCGAAGAAAGCGATGTCGATGACCACGAAGCAGGAGATCGCAATCAAGAGACGGGAGTCAGTTAGCCCTCTCTGAAGACACAAAACAGAAAAGTGAGGCTTCAAGGGGAAGGAACCAAAGTCAAAGGTCACACTACTTTAGGGATAAGAGATCAAAACCTCCCTAGCATTGTCATGGATCTAAGGAGCAATGAAACAATAGAATCGTTGTATAAAAAAAAAATACATATGACGAGATTAAGTTGTCTGCATTGTACTAATAACAACTGAGACGCACATTTTATATTCACTTTACCTTTTTTACGTGAACAATATGTCTTTATTGATTTCGGTCAACTTATATTTTTTTTTTTGAGATGTCACAGTAATACGCATGCTTGCATACGTGGTTTAGTGGAGTGTGCGATGACCTTTCGATATGTAAATCTCTGGTGCGAACCTCCCTAACATAGACTTTTTTCTCATCTACAAGGCATCCTGTAACGTTATTTTTGGAAGGCACCATATAAAACGTACATGGCTAGTTATAAACATTGTTTATACTGAAACATATCTAACAAAATAACCAACTGAATCATGACGTCATCAATTAATGCAACTTTGGAACAGGATTTACTCATGAGTGTTTTTCTTTTCATTGCAAGCAACCAAACTTACCAGCACTTTCCTGGCTTTCATGGCGTTTGTGTAGATCTGATGAATACGGTACGTCTTCATGAAAAGAGCGCCAAATGTCAGGGAAAGTCCCACGCTGGCAACTAGTATAGCGCCCTCATAAAACATCACAAGAAAAATTGAACCATAACGTCATTGCTCTGTCAAAACTAAGATTCATTACTCATTAAAAATAGAAGCATGAATCAATATCACTGTATATCTACCAACAGTCAAGCATTTTACAATTTCAGTTAATGATCTATATTTACCAGTCACAAAGCTAGCATTGTTTTTTTTAGTTGTTCATCTTGTTATCATTTCACAAAATGTCCTTCATAATGATCATCCTTTCAAAGAAAAATATAATATAAAAGTCGCTTATCCGACTGACTCTATGGAAAATGACGATAACAATATAACATGGTTGCACTTCGTCGCTATTAGATGATTTTCAGACTTTTACATTTGAATAACTATAGATTAGTTTATACTGAGTACAGAGTTTCAGAATGTATGATGATTGGGACGAGGAATTTAAGCTAGTATCTCACCAACGGAGGCATCTCCGCGACGTCTCCAACTTATCAGTCGCAGCAGTCGCAGAGATGTCTCCAACATAAAAATGGCTTGCGGTCTCACCAAGGAGACGTCTCTGAGACGAGTTATGGCAGGTGCCAAAAAATGGCAAATATGAGGGAGCCGTTCCAGGATCACCTGATTTGATATAGGCATGATGTCAGCACGCAGATGGGTCACGTGGTTTCTAAAGTAGGTCAAACAGCGTCAAATAGAGTCACGGAGACGTCTCCGCGACCTCTCACCAGTTTTTCTGGTCTCCAGCAGGTTTTGGCGATGTCTCTGAGACGTCTCTGAGACATCGCGGAGACATCGAGGAGACGTCTCAGCAGTCGCTTATTAGTCTCCGCGACGTCTCCGCAACTGATGAAGACGTCTCGGAGACGTCGCGGAGACTTTGCGAAAAATCGAACATGTTTAAATTTCTTGCGACTAATCGGAGACTCTGTAATTTTCAGGAGACGTCTCTGCAACTAGCAAAATCTGGAGTCGCGAACTAGTTGCGAACTAGATTCAAGCCCGGTGAGATACCCCCTTTAAACACTGTTCAGTGGGATTTGTCTAAGATTTGTCAGAGCTGTATTGGTTTCTCTTCTAAAGGGCCACAATAAGTATCACAAATCTATACATGGAGCTTTCGATTTATGTACTACATGATGTGTGTCTGGAATGCCCTTTAAAGTTTTGGCTGTGCTATAGACATTTACCTGACACTGAAAGTTGACGTAGACTGGACTTCCCTGGCTCCTTGCCTCCAGTGACGCGCTCAGCAAGAACGTGGAACAGTAGAGGAAGATTCCACCGACAGCAATCACATTATTTAGTACAGGACTCGAGATCTTAACCGCTCTGTTTTGTTCAAGTGAAAAAAAAAAGGTATCTTAAAAGTCACCTTCAAATTTTAGAGGCAACAAAAGAAATTAAGAGGAAAGGAAGTGGAAGAAAGTACTTCAGTCGGACAGCTCTTCTATTGAAAATTTCTACTTGGAAAGTGTTTTATTTGTTGTTGTTGTTGTTGTTGTTGTCTTTCTTACAGTAGTTCCTTGTGCAGGAAACTCCAATGTCCATACAAGACTTCGATGTATAACAGCCGTTAGCTGATTGTCTTTTTTTATCCTGTTTAAATATGTTCAAGTACATAATAATAAAATATAATAAATGAATGAATGAATAATGAATGAATGAATAAATATACAGATATTTGTTTTCTTTTTAGAGTAATTTCTGCCTTTGTCCAGCCAACAGTCAAATTCTTATCTTGAATATCATTGCTGCTGCAAGTTAGCACAATATTTAGAACGTTTTTTTTTCTTCTTCTTAATTTAATCTGTGTCAAACTCTGCAGGAGGAGGGGATTTTACCTTTTGTTTCTATAAGTGATATTGATGGTCAGGAACACAACTGCCAGAACGATGCCACACGAAGCGAGGGCGAAGATAGTGGTGCGAGCTGCACCCGAAATCTTGATGTCGAGTCTTACTTCCGTTGGGCCGTCCACGGGGACAAAAGAACCTTAAAGAGGGTGGAATATTACGTAGATATTCTCATTTTATAGACTTTTTACAAGTCTGTGTTGTGGGTTTGATTCAATCCATCATGAATTTATCATTTTAGGGGAAGGAAAGTGTCTGGAGAAAACTTCTCGATGTCAAAATCAAAATTAAAACAAAAATGGGGGGCAAAAGAATCCGAAGGGCTACCGGTAAATAGTCTAGAGAGGGCGCCACGTCACTTTAGCACATGTCATCCTCAAAATCGAAATACTGTCACTATTCTGCCCTACTCTGGCAAAAGGAAACATGTGGCAATCATATCATAAGAATGTCACTTGCTTCCTTTTGACGAAGTATTTTAGATTGTGTGCAACTATGAATAATTTGGCAAAAGGAAGCAAGTGACAATCATATAATTTGCTTTTCTTTTGCCATTTTTTTCATGCAATTTTTGTGTACTTGCTTCCTTTTGCCACCCGAATATCTCAGAAATGGGCCAAAATTGTAACTTTTGGATTTTTCAGTTAAATAGAGCATGCCTCAAATATGCCAGATCAATTTTAAAAAGTCAATATTCATAAAAATGCCACTTGCTTCCTTTTGCCAAAGTAGGGCAGTATTATGCCCTGCGTTTCTTGTTGTTTTTTTTTTCCTAACGTTGACATTGTATTGACTGTGATTGTATCTAGCCCTATCGATTCTTTCCCCATTTTCCAGGTATAACACGTATTACAGTTTTCCCGTGTACAGTGTGGATTAGACTGGAGTGTTATGAAATGATAATTCACATAGTGTTATTGGGATACTAATGATCAACAATTATGCTGTACACAATTTCGTTTGATTCATTCAGTCTTATTCAAAAGTACAAAAATTATTTGTCCATAATTATCATAATCTCAGCAGAAATGACATGCATGTTACCGTGTTGCACTTCACACACATCAAATAATGTTCATGTTGATGTGGCGCACTATCTGAATCAGAACTGATAGTCTATTTTGTTTCATCTTTGTTAGCTTTTTTTTTGTTGTTGTTGTTATATACACCTTCTGCATAAAGACATCACAACCGCAGATCAAAAAAGGTGTGTGTGATGTTTTATATATATTATAGTCCACAGCTTATATTTTCTGTCAGGGTTAAAATGATGTCCGAGATGTCTTACAATGTTCATAATTTAAATTTCATTAAAGTATTCACTTTGAATTAGCTTCGGGGAATATACGCCTTCCAAGCAATGCTTCTATTATGTTGCTCCTTACATTCTGCACTTATATTATTTGTTGTATTCGAACATTTGCACATTCAGTTTATTGATATTTTCATGATTTACTTGTAACAAAAGTAAACAAACCAAACACAAACAAATCTCACCTTTCCACCGGAAGTTGTTTTTCCATCGAATTCTGTCCGTCTTCCGGTCATACACAAATATTTGCTGTACAATTCCATCTGCGTAGATACATCACATAATATAAAAACCTTTACCACGATGACCTCATGCTATCGTCCTGTTGACAGAACTAATATACATATTAAGGAATTTTCTACAATACCTTTCTTATTTTAACCCTAATAACATGGCATTTCGATTGCTTCCATTTCACTGAAACATTAGAAAACATTCGCAAAATCAAAAATGAAAACACACAGTCACGCACAGGACACAAAATAACAAGATGCTTTTTCATATCAAATTACTGGCATTCTTGCTTCTTTATGGATTATTTTTCACCCGATTCATGAGAGAATCTTTGGTTGATCTGTGGCAAAGTGATGTTTCATAGAATTGTCCATTTCTCCGATGGTTGTGGCACATTCAAAGATATTAGTTACTACCAAAATTAGAGAAATTTCCTGGGCACACTGTTTACCTTGATTTTGCTGTATCACAGCATCGCTCTCTCTGCTGCCGAATGAATCAAATGCTCCTTGTCCCTATAATAGATTTAAAAAATCAGTCATGTCATCTTTAAAAGTTCAGCATCTTCCTGTACGTAGACCTGAAACAGTCACACACCCATCTCATCCAAATAACACTCTCTGTCAAAAAAAAAAAAGAAGTCCAGATCTTTACATGTAAGGAAAAACAAAATCTCCAAAATACAACAAGAACGTATTAAATGAGCTCACTACCATCAAAAGGACGAGTCAAAACTAGATATTGGAAAAAGACACAAAATGGAACAAGGTCACCATGATAGCAATAATTGGTATTGGTTCTAAATACCTTAAGCCTGCTTTCAGAAGATTGTTGAAGAATTTGATTGCAAAACGAATCAGCCTCATTTTTGTCATTTTGAGATGTATGCAATGGCACCAGCTAAAAACGAAAAAAAAATAAAAAACGAGTTCTTTTATATTTTTGTCATTTTGAGGTGTATGCAATGGCAGCAGCTGAAAACGAAGAAGAATAAAAAACGAGTTTGTTTTGATATTTTTGTCATTTTGAGATGTATGCAATGGCACCAGCTAAAAACAAAAAGAATAAAAAACGATAAAGAAATCATAATTGAAGAATATTCATTGATATGCAACAGGTGAGGCATCATTGGAGATGTGTTATTTTGCTCTATCTCATGATGGACTTATAGTAAAATTATTGAAAGTGGCGCTTAACCCATTTTGCGACGGAACTCTATAATTGCCTATCATTGACAACATAAGTGTAGGATGTACCGACTAAAAGGTCGAAAATGCATTATAAGATCTAATTAATAGAGTTGAGGCTTACAGACGTCTGTAGAAAGAAAGCTGCTCACCGTCAGACCGACAAATCGTGTTTTCTTGGTCTCCTCCACCATGATGTCTGCTAGGATCTTGTTGTCGTAAGTGAAGTCAGCCAATGAGAGGCCGGGATACTGAGATGAAATCACGTGACTAGAAGCGTTCAGGGCGAGGGCTATGGTCATGATCTGAGCAAAGACAACATGCAGGGCACGTTCCGATGAATAAACAAACAAACACACTTTAAACAAACAAACTAACAAAGCACAATGATGACGTTCATTCATGTATGCAATTGCTTTCAAATTCTCGTCAAACTCTCTTCAAACTGATTTTATTAGACGTGTATAGTATAGTGATAGAGCAATTACATGTATGCCAATCACCTATTACACGTCCTTTCAAATATTTGGGCTGGGGAGATTCTTTTGACCGTGACAGTTATTTCTTTGATGATCCTGCTCTATTTTCATTATTATATATTGGTACACCAAAGTTAATAGTTGTGTGAATGACTGATTTTTGTTCATGCTATTGTCGTCCAAATCACACTTTTGTTATTTAAGCAATATTGTTGCAGTTGTCACGTTGATTCTAATCACTGCAACAAATGGAATTCCAACATTGATTGCAGACTGCGCACTAACGTCTTGAATCATTTATTACCCCGTTTGTTGCTCAAAGACAGCATCACTGATATTCACAGGACGGCGTGTTTCAGTCAAAAAACTAAAATGACTATGAGCCTCCTCATTCTTTCCATAGGCGTCTTTTCTCATCCCACCACCCAGTTAACTAGGATGGAGCTGCAATAATGGTTTTCGGAATGCCTACCTGATCGTACCCGTACGAATCGCACGCTCCAGCCGTGACGAGTTCATTCTGGAGGTGGCGATAGAATTCCAAACGATCGCTGTCAGGGTACTAATAGAGAGGGAAAAAAGGCGGGAAATGGACACCTAGTTACTGCGAAAGCATAAGGCGGTGTGGATGGGGGTGGTGGTGGGATTGCCATAGCATATTGGTGAGGCGCACGTTAGGGATACACAACTGTACACTTTGCTTTCTCATTGCATGTATTTTGTTTTGTGTCTGTAAAATCACGACATAAATTTGTAGGTAACTAACGTATGCATGGACTGAATTGCTGCAACGATAACGAGAATAAAGATTAAAGCTATCATTATTATCATTTTTATATCAATTACTATTATATAATTTTTTGATCAGTATATTGATAGCAATCCTCCAATTATTATCAATATCATTTTTTTTTTACCTTCCATTACCACTGTCCTTTTCATCACTGAAACTATTGTCATTACTATGATGATCATTACTATGATATTTACATTAAGTTCGTAGAACTATTGATACGAAGGATAATATATCGTTCTCAGCAAACAGAAGACGTTATCAGGTCATACAGTCAGAATGAAAAAAAAAAAGGCGGGAGCTATACTCTTGTGAAGTATATGATTATAAATTTAGAACGTGTTTTTAGCCTCTGTCGTTATCGGAAGAACTGTCATTATTTTTCTGTTGTCGTCATGTGTCTTCCATATTACTGTCTTCTTTGGAGATGCATTCGCCAACGAATAAAGTCTTTTGTTGTAATCATGTCTTCATTGGTAAACACAAACAAAGAGCATGGTAACATGATACCAGGTTTTACATCAAAGTAATGGATGTTTTTATGACATATTAATACCACCATTAACGCGCCATCAACATAATAAATGTCCCTCCGACTGACTTACCACTCCATTGAAGTTAATCGTCGATAAGTCTTCTTGCACCTCGAAGCCGCGCATGCTCAGATATCCATCTACCGCTTCGAATACCTGTTGCACGGAGCAGAAGGAATCTTCACCCCTGTCCAGGATCGCGTTGGTCTCCGTGCGCCACCAGTGGGCATGGTACCATCCCATCAGCACCCACACGTACTTGGGACCGTAGAGTTTCTGGCGGTACACCTGTTTCGGACCACAGGATTTATCCGACATTTCACTCTTAAACAGAAATTATGGTATTTGATATGACAAAGATAACATCACAAACTATCGAGACTGGCGGAGAAAAAAAAAATCAAACAAAGGAAAATACTGAGTATAGACAACAACTATTGCACAAGCAAAGAGAGAATATCGTCATGGCAATAAAATAATCCAATAACGTAAACCTTAATTTTCCAAAGTCTCGCCGTATCTGCCACTAATCAATTTCAAATCATTTTGTGAACTAGGAAATCAAATCTCAGCTTGTGTCATTTAAAGATGCTGTTTGCCATTGGGTGTAAAGATTTAAAGAAAATTCTTCAAGATATCACATTTTATGCATTATTATGTGTAGGTCAGTTGTATCACAAAACATCCTACTATACAAAAAAAAAATTGCAATAAAGCGTAAGGTGTAAGGAAATATCATTATTTTTCTCAACAAACCATAACTGTTGACAGTTTAGCATAAGGACATTTTTATTATAACTATTGTTCACATAACAATACTTAACATTGATTATACTGATTTAAATTTTTACATTGGTTGTTTCTATCCCTAACTCACTTTTTAGAACTATTTTGAAGCACTAAAGCTGGGCTTTTGTTTCACCTGCAAGTGATAAATTATGCCTTAAAAAAGAATGAACGTCTTTGAAATAACAGTGCATTTTACCTCGCAGAAGACTCTTGCTGCCATGTCTGTGTACACACTGAGGAAAATGATTCGCGCGTCGTGTCGCTGAGATAAGGAAAAGAGTCAAACTGTGTTGTTCTAAAACACAATATATAAGGCACACGTCCAAGATGATTATAAGACTATTTTCCAGTTCGAAATTAAGTTTGAAAGCAATTCAGTTTTTCATAGCAGATTTCTATTACAAAAAGAACATGATATTGAAATATGTCCTCAAGATAGTTCGAGATAGGATGACATCATTGTAGGCCTAATAGTAAAATGTAAACGCTGAGGGCAGCCTCTCGAAAATGAATAAAATTGATGAGCAATGTTACTGTCAATGCATCCTTTCCGGAAGCTAATAGTGATTGTCACTTTATATTATGTAGGAAGATGATTTTTCGAATTCAATGTGTCACGCACATACATTTAGCTTTAGTGATGAAGGATTGAAATGAATATTTGGGAGATCCATAATCTCCATTAGATTAAGCATAAAACAAAACAAATAGATTAAGCATAAAACAAAACAAAACAAATGAATATATCATTATTTCTTTTATTTACTTCAGAAGGGAGAATTTTGCTGCATAGCTCTCACATCACATACCAGAATATGAACAAATGCCGCCTAACAAAAGACATGAAACAGACCGATGTTATTGATACGAGTCTGTGATACTTTGCTGTTTCTCCGGAGAAAGAGAAGTAGAAATTGACGGAGAGAGGGGGCACAGAACACAGCGCAGATGAAATAATAATATATTCTTAAGGTTCTATTCATTTAGAATTATGACGTGATGAAACTATAAAAAAAAAAAAACTGTCGATATTTTTGCCCTTCATATTTACATCGTGCAGTACATAATCCAAATGTTTTGATTTTCTATCAGTGGATTTTTGTTTCTCAGAATATATAAGTGCGTGTATGCCTCTACTTTTGTTGATCACAGACATGAGCATATATACTGTTATTTTAGTGTACGACATGTATTCAAAAGCATGTCCTATTTCAATCATTGCTTTTTATATATATTCTATTGAGAAAAAAAAAACAACCCGATGAAAGTAAAGTTTGACCTCGAACTATACCACACAATCATTCTCATAAGGGTTGAATGTATTTTAAGGCTATGAAAAGAAGAATGAAGTTTGTTTGTTTGTTTGTTTGTTCGTTTGTTGTTGATTTCTGTTTTTGTTTTGTTTTGTTCTTTTTCTGGGAAAGGAAAACGCGTCTTGCATTAAGATGTTGTCAGTAGGACCTACATATAATAAGTACTGTAAATTGAAATCTTTAACTTTCGTCGTCCCCTAATTGGTCACGTATTTCTACTCTTTTTCAATTTCTTTCCCTGCAAATAAGATGATTCTATGGTTTCTTTGAGGTTACGATTAAAGATCTTACAGAGCACAATGACATTCCGCAGTCCATAAGAGCCAATCAATATCGGGTAGGCATTTGATGTCGTAACTGCAAACTAACCAGTTGATATCAAGGGCTTGCTCTGGCAAGAAATCAATATTTTGCATTAACGTGACATCTTCTTCAATTGCATTCCTCAAGATCCGGATATTTCCCAGCGATTTTTTTTTCCTCTCTATTTTGCTCTTCTAGACTGCACGTACAGCCTGTACCTTGATGTTTCTTCCGGCTAATAGTTTGCTCAATTGAAAGCTTTTACTTCGAGCGAAGAGTTCATATTCATATAACTTTGTATATAACGTTTTATTTTTTATTTCTTATTTAGTTGCTTATTTTTCTTTGTGTGTGTGTCGGAGGAAAAGACGGGGGTAACAATCTGACATTAAGTGCAATCAAATAACAGTGAGGTTCAAAATATTTCTCAATATTAAAAAAAAGACATTGGTGAAGACGAAGTTTGGAATTTCACTTGTGTATAAAGTAAGGCTGGCTTTGGATTTGCAGCATTTCTAGTGGATTTCACTTCAAGAGGACAAAAAAAAAGACGTACCACAAGATCATAGTGTGAATACTGCAGTCATAAATATATAGATGTGTATCTGTGTGTATATGTGTGTGTGTGTGTGTGTGTGTGTGTGTGTCTTAAATACCTTCAAGCTCTCAATATTCACGCGCGGGTCATCGTTGACTGTTTCCACGGCAACGGCATTCAACCCTTCAGCCTGCATCATTGTTGCCAACTCGATCATCTCCTGGAACAAAATAAGAGAAAAATATATAGGATGGGGCATGGCGAACATCTTCCAATATACTTTCGATGATACCGTGGATAATAGGCATTGAAGTTTTGAAAACATATTTGCCTCTTGTTGACATCTGGGCACCATTTCATGAAAGCTGTCAGCCCTGACAAGTTGTCAGTCTCTGACCATTTTAGTTTTGATTGGTTAAGAAGCAATGCTAACTGACTGTTACTATGGCAATTGTCATGTAACGGTGCCGAGGTCTGAATCTCGAAACATTTTTGTTTAGTGTCGCAGAACAGCAGTAGAACATGAACAGGAACATATTCTTCTGGAATAAATCTATCTTTTTCTTTTTTCTTTTTTTTTAATGCCCGATACTTCATCAAATTGGATTTGAAGGTGTTTGTTGCATTCTTGCAGGACATGGCTGAATGTACATGTGACTAACCAATACTTTGTGTGTTTAATATGTGAACTCCAAGAGTCGACGCATATCTATTCCCGAGCTCCCCCCCCCAAAAAAAAAAAAACAACAACAACAACAACAACAACAACAAAACAAAACCACCAACCAACAAATAAACAAACGTAGACCAATAGATGCGATGATGTACGAGCAGGTAGATAACACAAGATTATGAATGACAGCACGAAAGCTTTTTGTCCATTACTAATAAGAGTGGAATATGACGGAACAAACTAAATAATGCTTATTAGCCGTGATAGTCGGTTTCTTGTTGAGTGCTTCCATAAATAATTTAATCATAATGAACCAAATCCTTGAAGTAACATAAGTTATTCAAGAAATGAAGATATTCAAGTTTTGCTTATTTTACCTGAAAATAACAAAAACCGGAAAAGAGAAAAATTAAGGTTAAATTAACCATTTTTAACTTACTTGATAGGAAGCACCCATTAGATTTCGGGTTGAAGAAAAAGAATATAGACATGTCTAACTGAATCTTAATATGACTGAAAACCAGATGAAGAGACAATGTTGTTATTTTCAAGCAGCTGATGACATGGTTCCGTTGCCATATACCTTTTTGACAATAAAGATTTTAATCAGCTTTGGAAAATGAGGAGACGGTTTTATACCCAGGGGTCGGGAGTCATCCGCAGCCACATCGTGGAATGACCGCACTACGCTAAAAGTCTTGCCACGATACCCCCAAGTATGACAGAGTCATTTCACGATTGTGCCATAATGAATGTAGTGGGTAAAGCATTTGGTTCAATGATACGTACACGTCGTGCCATGCAAAACTCGAATCTGGAATCTCTTTTTTAATCGTCCAAGATCTTATCCACTATTCATACTATTACCACTAAACTCTTAGTAACTGTGATGATTAATGGTCTTTTTCAACGGAAATGAAATTATGGGCATTAAAAAAAATAAAGCATGATCAAATCGATAAAACAACACCAAAATAATAAACATTTTACGTATATAAGCACAAGTACAATCATCTTTCACATGGGCGTGTGGGAAGTCCATATTAATGCAGTATCTTATCAAATTCGTTGTATTGAAATATTTGATTGACATGAAGGAAGGATCAGCTGTTTTTGGTGTGTGTGTGTGTGTGTGTGTGTGTGTGTCTTTGTTTGTTTGTTTGGGGGTTTTTGGGGGGGAGGGGGTTGCTATGTAGTCTTAAGGTGTGATTGATTCAGCAATTATTTTATCATAGTATAGCCACTGAATACGGAGCCAAAATGAAGGGGAAAAAATTTCCTTGACTTTAGTGCCATAAACTCTGAACAATAGATACTTCTTCAAAGATAAACACTTTGCTATTGACAGAAGAGAGTTAATGGTAGACTTATTTACTGTATTTCATTACTCACTAAAACCATCTACTGATGAACGGGAAAGAGAACTCAAGTCTGTTCATACATACGTCTCTAAAAAGGTTGACGTCTTGGTAGACGATGGCAGCCCTCTTCCAATCCATGGCCTTCAGGAGGGCCACCCTGGCCGGGTTGAAGACCGAGTTGGCTGGGTAGATCTGCACCGTGTAGGGGTAACGTTCCATTAGCTTGTCGTCTGCTTGGAACTGAGCTATTCCAACCTGCCGAACAGATAAAGTGACCAAACTTCATCCATCTATATTCTGACTAAAATCCTTGACTTGCAATAGTGTCGATATGTTTTTCCTGTTTACAGAAGGTAACAATGTTAGCAGTTGTTGAATGCATTGTTTACCATCGGTGCAGTGATTTCAAAGTGTACGAGTTATCACTTGTGTAAGTCAGTTGTACCATAAATCATCGTACCATATATTCAATGTTACATTACATTGATCATACTGATTGATATTTTCACATTGGTCACGAGTTGGTTGTTTCAATCCCTTACTCACATTTTAGAACTATTTTGAAGCACTAGAGCTAGATTCTTGTTCCATCTGCAAAAGATAAATAATGCCTTGAAAGATTGACTTTAAAACAAAGAAAGCGAAATAGTGTAGGCCTATTTCTTAACGCCGCAACGGTATTGAAGCATAATTGATGTCTCTTAAGATCCGTAACTCCTTTACAAGACAAAATGATGGCTTCGTGAATGTGTGAACATCATAATTACTTGTTTCTGAACCCTATTCCACTTTTTTTTTCTCCATCACCTGTACGAGATGGTACTGAGCCGCCACCCGGTTGATCACCTCCCCCACGCTGGAGTAGGTCGGTCCCCAAGCCATCACAACTTGGGGAGAATTATAGATGACGTCATAAAGATATCGCAGAGCAGGGCCTGGCCGGGCCTATGCACAAAATTATGTATCGTTAATTTGTCATACACGAATATATTTGTTTCTGTTGAATAAGATCAACAGGGGTTGTGAAAGCACAGGACTATCCCAAGAAGCTTGTGAAGCAATCAGGTCCCGTTTGTGAGTTAGCCACGACTAAAGCAAGTATAAGATCCCATTTCATTCATGAATTGCAAAGAGGAGGGTGCTAACCCGGTGAAGTGGTCCCCCTACCAATATTATCCAGTCAAGAAAATATTGTTCGCCCAGGTGACCAGCATAGTCAGCAGACGGTATCAACCAGGCACATTGTGCTATACGCTTGAATGAATATATTCATGTTTCTATTGCTGACACTTTAAAATTATATATGTTTTATTGTATTGAAAATAAAATGTAGAAATTAAATTTAACTAAATAAAAAAAAAAACTTTTACGACAAGAAAAATAAACTTCATGATCCTACTTGTGAAGCAGATTAATGTAACTTATTGATACACTATTATTCTAACATAATCCGATAATTAAAATTTACATATTGATAAAACTTATTTTGTTGAATACTCGGAATCAATACTAAAAGTTTAACTGAATTGTTACCACACCACGACGACTTATGAGCATACCTGAGTCCAATTCCAAATGATTCGCAGCTCGAAGTCGTTCAGGAGGTTTGGCTCTGCGTTCACGTGGTCGACGGCAATAAGAACGGTACAAACCAGCTTGTCGAAGTAGACTTCGCTGTAGGGCAGGAAGCCGGCGATGTAGAGCGGGATCTTCACCTTCGGGTGCCCCGTTCCTTCCCCTTCGTCAGCGGGCTCGATCGACGATGGCTCGGCGGACCACCGAGCTGCGTCAGGCCAGAGGTCCTTGTACACAGTGCAATTTCGCCATCGCTCCAACGTGGTCGAAGCGGTAGTCGAAGTCGGTGTCGAAGCAGCATTGATCATCTGTCCAGTGTAAGTGACGACAAGGAGAAGGGCGATCTCGCAGATGAGTAGATGTCCCCACATAGCTCTGGCTGACAGACGATAGTTTCAGTTATAAAATGATAGAGTTTAAAATTTAATCATTGTTAGATAAACTGTGGTGAATTAATATGTCACCAACTTTCATTTTGTGCAGACGAACAAGATAACTGTCTTCTTCTTCTTCTTCTTCTTTTTTTTTTGTCTCTCTGCATGGACCGCATGTTGTTGAAGTAATCTACAAAAAGAGATGAAATCATATTCTAAAACCTATTCGTCGTGGTGTAACAACCAATGCATCTTGCTCATACAATTTATTTCGTACCCTTTTCACGCTTAACACTTTGATCAAGATATGAATCTTTCAGCTATACCGCGAGTGATGCATTGCATCTAAATGCTTACTAAATCTGCAAAGCTTTTCCCGCTTTCTCCATGCACTTAAATTTTGAAACAGTGATTCGACCAATTGGGGTTTTCCACATACTGTACTCTTAACTGTGAATCCTCGTCGTCGTCGTCGTCGTCATGATTTGATCTATTCTCCTTATGGTATTGCTTTACAGTTGCATCAATTTTCAACAATTTTTTAAACATTATACTCAAGTGGAAATTTATTCCAAATATCTGGGCCAGCATGTCTTACGGATTTATGGGCTGAGAGTGTTTTGGGGTATTTTAAGTGCACATTAATTGCAAACACGTATAAACACGTGAGATACCTCATTTCTCTCTTTTTTTTTCAAAGAATATTACAAAATTTTACGAGTCACGTTTATTTCAACCTGCCTGTCCAGAACTATGAAACAAATTGCAAGACTATCACGTGACTATATTATATGGAGAATGCAGGTTCGTTGGATGAATGGGGAAACAGTCTGTTTAAAAAAAAAAAAATACTGTTTAAGGAGGCTTTTGAATTTCATTGTTTAGGTAGAGAATTCGATGTGAATAGTTACCCACTCATTTGTCATGTCTTTATTCCTGAGCGCGTAGAGTTTGAAGTGATATACGAGTTATAATTGTTTGTTATTGTCTTATGATTAACATTGGTGGCATTGTTAAAAAAAAAATAGTGGGTTTTGTGTGCTATTGTGAATCACCAATATTAATCTTCTTCTTCTTCTTCTTCTGGTTAAGTCTGCCTCCTTCAATAGCCTGAAGATTCTTGCAGACTGGTGCTATTTACATTATAATACAATTTATTTACAGATATTTACAAGCAAATCTAGTGAATTCATTGTTTGTTGTCAATCATTCATTTCTCCTGGCCTGTAGACATGAATTTCATTGTTGTAGATGTCTCTTGACTTAGACAATGCAAATATCAGTCGGAGCAATACATCGATGCAAATCAAAACATTCTGAAGCGCAGCGCGCACAGCTATTGGTCCGTACTGATCCTCTGTACACATGATAAACTTAATGTAATATAGACCGTTTCCATGGTAACATCCTTCCACCATGATGTCCACTGTCTCCTCGTCTGTGTCCCTCTCTCTCTCTTGTTTCAAATCAGATTGGAGGACTCTGCGTGAACTGGTAATGCTTACAATTACTCATTCAAATATGATTTACCTTGGTTTACTATTCAGTTCGTTGGTAACCGATTAAAAGAGAAAGAAAAAGAAATTATTACACTGAGTTCGTAGTTCGTTGTTCGTCACGTTCACGCGTGAGATTTTGGGTGGTTTTTTTTTCAGATAAATCGTGATCGTCTCGGAATTTCGCATAATTTCAAGTTGACATATTTCCACTCTTTTTATTCAACTTAGATTTAACTCAAATGACATATTTTACAGGTTGATTTTTAACGTGAAGATGGCCTCTAAAACACCTAGTGTCGGGGGTTAATTGTGTTCATAATCACCATGCCCGTTGAAAACATCAATCTAAATATACCATCATCGCCCTCAGTCAGTTTTCATCTATCGACACAAAAATCTCCAGATCATTGCAGATCTGTTTACATGATAGATTTGTTCTTTCATGGGGTTCATAATTGTTCATTTGCTTTACGTGTTTCACCTGACCAATGAGTGATGTGATATGTCATTAAGTTCAAATAAACATTGCAAGTTCTGGCAACTCAAATGCATTCATTACATGCTGGCATAATGCGCAGTCACCAACCGAAATAAAGGGAAATGTGAAAGACAAAAATCACCGCAGATTTAATGAAAATTTCAACTTCAATTTTCTTTACATTTCCAACCTGTCGAAATACTAATTATCCCTTGGCATTGTGAAATAGCTAAAGTTAACAAACGCATTAAAGGGAAATTCCAAATGTTTTTCATAATTTCACATCGAATAACTCGAGTGACATGTATAGATGTGTGGAATTTATTGTTGTCCTTGAGCAGATAAACCAATAATCTGAAAAAAAAATACACTGAACAAGGACGATGACGACATAGGGTGCTCACATACTCAAGTAGCTATGTAATTCCATTACCATACCACATATTGAACAAGTACAGAATCACCTGTGTAGAATTTATGCATACTTTTTTCTTTTGTTCTGCTCCCATGAGCAGCAAATCATGCAATTAAAAAAAGAAACACTGTTATGTCATCATCCTCGTTTATTGTGATTTGCTGATGACTTTTGAAAGTATTCTTATTCCTCATCGCAGTCACTCTAAATTCTGAAACTCTGTACCTAATATCATCAATATATTATAGTCATGTTCAAATACTAATGCCTCAAAGTCATCTGGATGTCTTCGTTGAGTGACTTCGCTGGACTGGGTGCAGTATATAAGCTGTAAAGTGTTGATTTTTGTTGCGTGGCACGACATTTAGACAGGCGCTATATTGAACTAGTCATGGGGCAGTTGGCGCTTATTGCTTAGCATTATTAACAGGGTGTTTGCATTTGCTGGACTCACCAAAAACAACCGTCAATCACGTTTCACCCACTAACAGAGTTAGCATCTTCTCTGACGTCTTGACAAGACCTCATTGCGGAGCCATCAACTGACCAAACCTTACTCATGTCGTATAGAAATATACAATGTCGACTGAACGTTGTTTTGTTCGAGCTTTATCATCCTGTGCCTTGGATCAGCCTGCATGGTCTTTCTCAAGATATACATGTACAGTATGTCCCAAAAAATTACAATCAAATTTTCGCATTGATAACACCCATAAATGATTAAACTGTCAAAATGCTACTTCAGGGTCTTAAAATATAACATCTTAGCTCTGTTTTGCAGAAAACTCCATTCAATTTGGTTAAGCGGTCACGGAGAAATATGGATTGTTGTATAGCATGTCATGAGTCTGATTCTTCTAAGTTTAGCACTTAGATGCTTGTGTGAATACAATAGACAGAACTTTGAGGGAAGAGATTCTTGACATCCTCTACAAAATTCCTCATTTCTCTATGACCACTGAAGCAAATCGAATGGGGTTTTCTGAGTTAAAAATTGGTACCCTGAAATTTTATTTGGACTGATTCAATATTTCTAAAGTTATAAATGCGGAGGGTCCCGTTGTATTTTTTTTTTGGACATACGTTATGTGCATTTTTAAGCAGCACACACATTCATTTCTCATGAAGGGGCCGCGGAACGATTTCAGTGTGTTTGGCACTCCGGCTCCGGCCGGGGGGGGGGGGGGGGGGGGGGGCAATTCCTTTTTCTTTTCTTTTTTACTTCTCAATAAAAGATTCATAAAATATAACAAAATATAATGATTCATAATGTCCACCTTGAATAAACAATACAAAATAACTGACATCGAACATGGCGGTCGATGTGTCACAGTGTCGTTCAAAGGAAAGTTCCTATAGCGAAATGAGATGGAACCTACTTAAAAACGAGCTCTTTAAAGCCCCAACAGAAGCCTATATGTGAAGAACAGTATTAAGAGCACGGGTACATCTTAAAGAGGAAATCCACCCCAATAATACATAAACTTCAAAAGAAAGAAAAAATATTCCTACAGAATGACACAAATATGACCAAAAACAAAATCTCATATTTCAGTTGTATAGATATAAAATTTGTCTTAAAAACCACCCAAAATAAGAAAAGAATAAATGTTAACTCTGATATATCTTGGTATGGGAACATTTTACTTGTATTAGCTAAAAATAACAAATTTTCCGAATTTGAAAAAATCATGAAAATTGTAAGGGTATAGCATCATCAACTCGCTCATTTGAATATCTATAAGGACTGGTCAGGAAATGCTTTCCGAAAAAAAAAAAAGATGTGAAATTTCAAAATGTCCTGTCTCCCTTAAAACATTTCTTATCCAATTTCTTTTGTATCATTGTGTAGGGGATACTTTTATCTATCTTTTGAAGTTTATATATTTTTAGGTGGATTTCTTCTTTAAAGGGAAGATAAACCCCAAGAGCAATGTGGATTGAGTGAAAGCAGCAACATTAGTAGAACACATCAGTGAAAGTTTGAAGAAAATCGGACAATCGATGCAAAAGATATGAATTTTTAAAGTTTTGGTGTTGGAACCGCTGGATGAGGAGACTACTAGAGGTTATGACGTATGAGTGGACAACAATACCAAGACAAATATAAAGAAAATTCTACAAAAATCCATTTTTCATGAAAATTACAAATTCCATCAACTTGATATTGACATATGTTAAGGGTAGCAATTATTCCCCCTGCTTTCTGAAAGAGGTTGGTCCATTGCTCTTTCATGATTCTAGAAAAGTGAATTTTTGTTGAATTTCCTTTATATTTTCTTTGTATTGTTGTCCACTCATACGTCATATCCTCTAGTAGTCTCCTCATCCAGTGGTTCCAACACCAAAACTTTAAAAATTCATAACTTTTGCATCGATTGTCCGATTTTCCTCAAACTTTCACTGATGTGTTCTACTAATGTTGCTGCTTTCACTCAATCCACATTGCTCTTGGGGTTTATCTTCCCTTTAAGTCCAAAGTAAAGGGGAAAAAAGAACATTCATACTTGGAGTATAGAAGATTCTTCTCAGATACAATCAAAGGAGAAGAGATAAAGCAAATGCTAGACACAAATTAGCAGTTGCTGTGATAGCAGTATTGACAGTTATTAAAGTGCTCTTGGTTGCGTCAGGATCCCCCCTCTGGAAGAATCTATGGGTGGAACGTTCTGGTACCATGGGGTTATATGTTTTTTTGGGTGTTTTTTTTTTTCTTATTTCAAAATGCCAAGAGTGCCGGGGGGGGGGGGGTCGTGGAGTCCCGATCTCCCCACCCCCTCCCGTTCAGTGGTCCCTGTCTTACACCAGTTTATGACCCCAAATTTACCTATTTACCTATTGCTGTCACCTAACCCCTTTATCATTATTTAGATAATCATTAATGAAATTCAATTGCATAGGGCATACATTAGCAGGTGACTTATTGTCAGGCATCTCGACGACACACTGAAAATAGTGAAAGAAATTTACGGTCTTTTATTTAGCTGCACTTTAGATACATATCTTTAGTGTCATCTGAAGTTGAAATTAGTTGTACGGCTTGCAACACAATCACAATTCCTCAAGAAGTGTTTGAAATTTGCAACATGCCGTTTTAAAGTTTACAGAAATCTGGACTAATAAACATTTTAAATGTGGACCTGTGTTTCATTACTCTATGTATTTACTGCATGGTGATGAAAATGATCTTGAATATATTCTGGAATATGTACCCTACTTCCGTTGGGTACTTCCCATTATTATCATATCTGTGTCCTCAGAATACATGAGAATACGTTAAGAAATTACTATCATTGACTATGTCACTAAATAATTCTCGGGTAAGTGGAAATCCTTAAATAGAAGAACCGAAAAGGCACAAGTTGATAACACTAAAAATGTTAGACGCTTTTTATAGGAGGCTTACAACATGCCCACTGTATTCTGCAGTATACTCTCTCCACCAACATTGGTTAACATAATAATTGCATTGAAATTGTGAAGAACCAAAAAATCTGAAATATATATATATATATATATATATATATATATATAATATATATATATATATATATATTCGCGAGATTACAAAGAATTTATCTATATATATATGTCTAAAAAAAAGCACGTTAAGGAATTTCTAGTTTCCTTTGAGCACTCATGCAGCCAGATTCTGTGTTTACGGGCATTGTAAATACCCTGTAAAAATTATTGTCATTATTATCATTTTTTTTTTTAATCACAAGTTGGTACAAAAGTGAAAAAAAAAAGAGATAACCGCAAGAATGAGAATCTATGTATTAGGTGAGAGGGGATATTCAGTGCGAGCAGGTTTTTACCTACCTTGTGATGCTTATACGGCGAGCAAACTTAGAGGCAGAAATGGTTGGAGCTGCTTAATATGTAAACCTCCAGCCCACTTGATGCATACACGAATGATATCCACTCTCCGTATTGGTGGCATATGTAGGATGTGGGGTTGAAGACAGCCGGATAGTATTCATGAATTCTTTCTTAATCTGATTCCCTCCCCCACCCTCTCTCTCTCTCTTTCTCTCAGGCTCTGACAATTTCCTTCAAAAACATAAATATTGACAAGCGGACGGACACGCACGCAATAACCATCGTACACGCACACTATAATAGCGTGTACCCACACATGTCATAATTATTCACATGAATGCACCCGCGCACACTTACATGTAAAAGGGGACACTAAGGGGGTATCTCACCGGGCTTGAAACTAGTTCGTGACTAGTTAGCGATTCTAGATTTTGCTAGTTACAGAGACGTCTCCGCGACGTCTCCGAGACGTCTCCTGAAAATTACAGAGTCTCCGATTAGTCGCCAGTTAGTCGCAAAAAATTTGAACATGTTCGATTTTTCGCGAAGTCTCCGCGACGTCTCCGAGACGTCTCCATCAGTCGCGGAGACGTCGCGGAGACTAATCATTTCCGCGACTGCCGAGACGTCTCCGCGACGTCTCCGCGATGTCTCAGAGACGTCTCAGAGACGTCGTCGAGACCTGCTGGAGACCAGAAAAACTGGGGAGAGGTCGCGGAGACGTCTCCGCGACATCTCCGCGACTCTATTTGTGACACTACTTAAAAACCACGTGACCTATCTGCGTGCTGACATCCTGCCTAGATCAAGTCAGGTGATCCTGCACCGGCTCCCTCATATTTGAAATTTTTTGTCTCCTGCCATAACTCGTCTCAGAGACGTCTCCTTGGTGAGACCGCAAGACATTTTTATGTTAGAGACGTCTCCGCGACTGCTGCGACTGATAAGTTAGAGACGTCGCGGAGACGTCTCCGTTGGTGAGATACTAGCTTAACATAATTATATTGTCCATTTTAACCCGGTGCACAATACGGGTTCAGGGCGTATCATAAATTTCATGCTAACCTACTGACCTACTTGGAATGGATATTTCAGGAACAACAATTTTCATACAAACGCGAGCACACACACAAATACACACATACACACTCGTTCATATATGTAATCTCTTAAAGGAAACCAAAGCCAAAGTATACAAAGTGAAAGCAACAATATTATCAGAACACATCAGTGAGTTTCAAAAACTTTGAATTTCAAAAAGATTCAAAAGTTGTGAATTTTTAAAGTTTCGTTGCCAACATTGCTGGATAAGAAAATTAGTGGAAATCATGACGTCATGCGTAGACAACAATACAAAGAAAATACAAGGAACGTTCCACAAGATTTCATTTTTCATAAAAGTATACATTCCATTGACTTGTTACCGACAATGATGTTAAGAGAAGTACGATTTCTCCTGCTTCATGAAAGAGGAAAGTCAAGTATTCTTTTCTTTTGCTGCAGAAAAGTTAAAGGGTGTGTACAGTTCTGGTCGAGGTGAGGATTTAGCTTTAATGTTTTGCGAGAAATTCAGAAACCACTCTATGAAATGTCAAAGAGCATGCAATTCTAAGGAGTATCAAAAGTTTATTTGATGAAAATCTGTTTTGAAATGTTCCAGATGAAATGAAAGTTTCTAAAATTACACCTGTCTTTAAAGGTGGGAATAAAATGGTGATTGGAAATTATAGACCAATCAGTATTTTACCTGTTTTTGCCAAGATTTTTGAAAAGATAATATTTACTCAACTATATGATTATTTGACCAGTCATAAACTTCTCTGCGACCAACAGTCTGGTTTTCGCCCTAATAATTTGACATCCACTGCATTGTTAAAAGTAACAGAGGACTGGCTAGACAAGCTCGATCGAGGTAATCTAGTTGGGGTAGTAACATTGGACCTGAAAAAGGCTTTCGACACTAAGGTATTGTTATCCAAACTGAAAAGACTGGGTGTCACCGGTAATGCACTGACATGGGTAGAACACTATTAGTTCAATCGCGTTCAGTATACTGTCGTGAATGGTGTAAAATCCCCCATGAGCAAGTGATGAGAGTTATTGAGTGTGCCGTTCCACAAGGGAGCACCTTAGGTCCTCTGTTGTTTGTAATATACATCAACGACCTGGCGGAATACCTTAATGAATGTAAGGTGTCTCTGTATGCTGACGACACCTGTATACACACTGCACATAAGAATGCTGAATCTGTGGCCGATACTCTCAACAAGGATTTGGAAGCAGTAAATCACTGGCTTAAAGAGAATAAACTTGTACTCATGTAAATAAATGTGAATGTTTATTGCTTGGTACCAAAAAAAGACTAAAAAGTGTAAAGCCTTTTAATGTGCATATTGAATCATATGAAAACACATATTACATATCTTGCTTGGCGTTATCATTGATGAACAACTAAATTGGGAACAGCATATTGGAAAAATATCAAAGGAAGTGATAAGTAGAATATGTCTATTGAAACGGATACGACCTTATATAACACAACAGACAGCATTGATATTATAAGAGTATTATACAAGGAAGATTGATTACTGTGATGTAGTGTGGTCAAATTGCAGTAAAATGATGATTAATAGATTGCAAAGATTACAAAATCGGGCACTGCGTACCGTTCTGAAAGTTAATTGGAGTTTTTCAACAAAAGTGATATATGATCAGTTTTCTACTATTGAAATAAGACAGAAACACAGAATGTTACATGCAATGCATCAAATTGCTCATGGGGTTTACCCCCAAAGTCTGTGTGAGTTGTTTTCATTTAAATATACAAATTATTTTTTTCAGATGCAATATGTTAAAATTTGAGTTATGTAGATTTTCAACTAATTTTAAACGTAGGAGTTTACAATACAGGGGATGTAAAGTGTGGAATGATCTCCCAGATAATATCAAGATTATGAGTTTTAATAATTTCAGGTTTCATTTGAAACAGCAGCAGTTGTAGTTTGATATCCACTGCATTATATATCATATTGTATCATATCAATTATCATAACGTTTCCTATCATGTTTCGCGATGAGTACTATTGACATTTGTTTTATATCAATCTCTTGTCAATGTCTGTATTTTTTTCATGTGCTGTTATATGTAGATATACTTTTCTCTTTCTTCGTGATTTTTTTTTCTTATTTCAATAACTGTTATACGCTGTTACTGAATCTATGTTTCATTCTGTTATATTATATACATGCACGGACTTGCAGAAAAACAGCCGATGGCTGAGCAAGTTTCCTTTTTACTACCGTGTTGAAATAAAATGAAAATGAAATGAAAATGAAATGAAATGGCTGAGATATCCAAAAACAAGGTGAAACAAAGAGATCCTAATAAAAGGCGTGGCCTGCAGTCTTTTATTATAATTACTTTTTTGGATATCTCGGCCATTTGAAAACCCATTTTCATCAAATAAACGTTGAATCCTTCTTAAAATTACATGCTCTTTCATATTTCATAAGAGGTTTCTCATTATCTCACTTATGAATGTTCAAAACATGAATCCCCACCTCAACCAGTACTGTACAGTCCCTTTAACAAATAATATGTTGATTGTTTTAATTCAATTTTGCTCTATGTTGTTGTCCATTATACACGACGTCATGAACTGTAGTAGTCTTCTTATCCAGGGAAGACGCCACTGAAACTTCATAGATTTTGAATAGATTGTCCGATTTTCCTCAAACTTTCTAATACTGCTGTTTTCACTCAATCTACATTTTCATTTGGATTTTGGTTTTCTTTAACATTGAAGGGCCCTGAAATGAAAAATGCATGTTGATTTGTGTTGATTTATGAATATCTAGGGAAAAAAAGAGAGTCACACCCCCTGGGTCTGGCACACTCTTGTCACACCACACCCCCTGGGTCTGGCACACTCTTCTCTTGTCACACCACACCCCCTGGGTCTGACACACTCTTGTCACACCACACCCCCTGGGTCTGGCCCACTCTTGTCACACCACACCCCCTGGGTCTAGCACACTCTTGTCTCTAAACGTTCTGGAACTGGTCAGTCACTTTTTAGACGTTCTTAAAACGTCTTTTGAACATTCTAGACGGTTTTCAAAGGTTTTCTGGACGTCAGCAGAATGTCCACAGAACGTTTTGAATATTCTTAAAAGGTTTACTGACGTCTATAACGTCCAAAAGGTTTTCTGCAAGTCCTTAAAAACTCCAAAAGGTTTTTTATTGGTACACTACTGGTACATTACTGGCACACTCTTGTCGCACCACACCCCCTGGGTCTGGCACACTCTTGTCGCACCACACCCCCTGGGTCTGGCACACAATCTTGTCACACCACAGCCCCTGTGTCTGGCACACTCTTGTCACCCCACACCCCCCTGGGTCTGGCACACTCTTGTCACACCACACCCCCTGGGTCTGGCACACTCTTGTCACACCACAGCCCCTGGGTCTGGCACACTCTTGTCACACCACACCCCCTGGGTCTCTGGCACACTCTTGTCGCACCACACCCCCTGGGTCTGGCACACACTCTTGTCACACCACAGCCCCTGGGTCTGGCACACTCTTGTCACCCCACACCCCCTGGGTCTGGCACACTCTTGTCACACCACACCCCCTGGGTCTGGCACACTCTTGTCACACCACACCCCCTGGGTCTGGCACACTCTTGTCACACCACACCCCCTGGGTCTGGCACACTCTTGTCACACCACATCCCCTGGGTCTGGCACACTCTTCTGTTGTTACACCACACCCCCTGGGTCTGGCACACTCCTGTCTCTAAACGTTCTGGAACGAGTCAGTCACTTTTTAGACGTTCTTGAAACGTCTTTTGAACGTTCTAGACGGTTTTCAAAGGTTTTCTGGACGTCAGCAGAACGTCCACAGAACGTTTTGAATATTCTTAAAAGGTTTACTGACGTCTATAACGTCCAAAAGGTTTTCTGCAAGTCCTTAAAAATTCCGAAAGGTTTTTTATTGGTTTTTTTAAACGTTAAAAAAAGTTTTTATAACGTCCATTTGAAACGTTTTAAATGCGTCGAAAACCTTCCACAAAAAGACGTTCTTAAAACTTTTTGACAAAGCGTCCAAATAACGAACTTGGAACGTTTCAAGAACGTTTAGAAAACGTCCAAATGTTAGCTGGGATCCGCCATAAGCAACTCAAAACTACAATGATTAATGTTTTCACAGCACTGACTTAGCTCTATCTCTTTTCGTTTGTTTCTAAAGAAGGAGATTACAGTAAAATTCATCATTGGGACTTTGAAGCTCCACCTCCCAACCCCGGGATGGAGGAAGGTGGCATGCACATTAAAAACAAACAAACAAACAAACAAACAAAAACAATTGCACGTTTTGGTGAAACTCTATTGCCGGTATTATGGTCATATGATTTTTAAGAAGGAACTGGAAATGTGGTTCTAGAAAAAAAAAAAAACCCAAACAAACATGGTTTTGGGACTCTGGGGCGCCACCCTCTCCCCTTTCACGGGGGGTGGGGGCCGGGGGGGGGGGGGAGCATGGGTGTATGCAAGGGGGGGGGGGGGGTCGGGAGGGTCGTACGACCCCCCCCCCCCCCCCCCCAAATTGTCAAAAGGTCCACTTTTCGTAAAAGACATTTTTGTTTTTCGAGGGATTTTTACCCTATAGATCTATATAACAGGAAAAAAAGTCACTTTTGTATGCACCAAATGGCCCCATTTTAAGATATAAATTCAAAAACTCCCTACCGTCAAAGGGGGGGGGGGACACCCCTTCCCACACCCTTCCCCCGCTCGGTCGCTCCGCTCCCTCGCAAAGGTAAAGGTCCAAAAATTGTGATTACGACCCCCCCCCCCCCCCCAGAAAAAATCCTGGATACACCCCTGGGGAGGTGCTCATTTCTTCTTTAAAACAAATTGAGATCCCATTACCCGAGGAATGCTACCTGCCAAGTCAAGGGATTTTCAAGAAATAAAATAATTGGTAAAAGTTCATGCGCGGTTTTAAAAATGTGTCCCTCGGCCTCGCGTTCACTCGCAGTTTCCTCTTTTTTTTGTGTGTGTGCGCTTCTGTTGTTTCCAACCACTGATTCAAGCTAGCAGCTAGCTAGCTAGCCCAGCTACCGCTGATCGATCTTGCGTGGTGATTGACTGTGTACACGAACGGGGTCTGCATCTATATCTGCGTTGAGTGCGTTGTTCATCGCCACACATCGTCAGGTCAGCGAGAGTAATCCAACCAGTCGTCTACTGAAAATAAGTCTACATGATGCAGTCATGAGCAAAAGTACAAAGAAACCGGACAAATCCTTCGAGACTCCGAGGCCATTCAGATTATAAGTATCAAAATGCTCGTCCCGAGATCTAAATTACCGTTTTGTGTGGTAGATTCCAGTTGTGGCACGGCCTGAATGAGTGTGTAGTCCCATACGTTAAAATTCGTGGTTGATTGTTGTGGAACTGAAGTTGTTCACGTAGATTCTACGGCGCTGTGGCCTGTGCCCCCTTAACTATACACAGCCCAGTCGCTGTGTACATGGTACGTCGCGACAGGGCTGTACTCGCACGACCACCAACCACTAGGAGAGCGACGTAATCGTATCACGATATCTTTGACTTTTGATACTTACGATCATTTTTGTCACCTCAAACTCATCTAGTATACTCTTCAATATTTACTCTACATCTGATGATATTAGTATTCAAATGTACGCAATGAAACTTACTGAAATTGATCATCATATCCACCATGTCCACACGGTACACAATCTTTCACGCCAGGCCAAGTTTAGATATCGGGTGGTCACGTGATGTGAATGCCCTTTCAAAAGGTCGCGCTGTCGACCGTGCTGCTAGTGCTACACTCAAGCAGCGTACGCACGGTTACTAGTATACAGCTATAAACTGTACTGGGCTTGGCGGCGGCTGGCGTCTGGTCGGGCGAGTAACATTGAGCTCCATACCACGGTTATTGTGTAGCAGACGCCAAGGTTTGTTCGACACTTTCAACGCACACGCGCTCGCTCTGGAGCACATCCGGTCACGCATGCGCATAAGTCAAGGCGCCATTTTGAATTCTGCAACGACGAAGCCCGACGGTCAGGAATTGCGCCAGAAAGTGTCATTTATTTGTTCCACGGACTTATCGCAAGTGGTCTCCATGGACCCAGTGTGGCGAACTATTCTTCTATAATAGAAACATGCATTTAACGTGAGTAAAGTATTCTGTTTAAAGGAGAAAAGTATACATGTTCCTAAGTTTTGTAGCTGTGTTGAGGTTCCTCACTTCGAGGCTGCATGCCGTGCTCGTCAGACGCTGTTTTCGCATAGCGTAACAGTGTCTGGTCGGGCTAGTGCCCCCTGTGCAACCTGTGGTGGTGTAAAATTAAGTTATTGTTCTAGTCTTTTTTGTATTGATTGGATGACAGTCTCGTGCTGGGGTTAGGGTTGTTTTGGGTCCGGGTCCCTCTTCCGTTAAACCTAAAAAGTACAATGTACATTGTTCATCATGGCCGAAGTCGAACATCCCAGTGACAATAAGTCAATGCTGATCTTATCGACCAGGCCCTGAGAGAGCCTGTCGCTATTTATACAGCAAGTGGGCTGTGTAAGCTTTATAGTTATGCTGATCTACAATCTACATTCATGAGTTGAGTGTGGCTGTGTAGCTGTAAAAATTTTATCCATCCAGATCCAGCAGTGACTCGTCTAGCTCGGTCCATGGATACAAACACACGCTTGTAGCAGACTACCTGTATATGTTACATTTGAGAGTAACACATGTGTACAAAATGTAGGTCAGGCCTCAGGGGTACTGTAAAACGAGGAGTATTCACGTGCATTTTAATTTCATGAATTTCGCGAGAGCCGAGATTTGCAAAATGTATATAAAAGTTTTGTCTACACTATATCTGATATGCATTGAATGTTAGAGGCACCTCGCGAATATTATGCTGCAAAAAAGGATGTTGGCTCCAATTTGGCGAAAATTTCATGCCATGAAAATATTGTTTTACAGTAGTCTAGTCAGGGGTAGTCCGAAATGGGACTGTCTATGCATCTGATAGAGAGGGGCTCATTTAATTAAACACATGAGAACTCTAATATAGATTATAAATTTAGATCTCTCGACTAATGCTGTGGAACTGAGTCTATTATTAGGTCACAAAACTGGGAGTCATCTCTATACTTTATTATGCAACATAACATGGTTTTGCACTTCCTCCCCCCCCCCCCTTTCTATTTTGAGATAGCCAGGAGGAAAGAGATCAGTCACAAATATCATAAAACCTTGAGCATGTGGGATAACTTGTTTCTGTTGATATTCACCCTAGATGTTATTTTTTGGTTTCTTTTAATGCAATCTTATTGCCATGTAGGAAGCAAAATTTTTGCTTAATCTAATTAATTCATGTTTCTTTCTCTCTAATTTTTTTTTTTCTGGAACACGAGTCACCAGATACTATGCATCACTGCAATCAACTTCTCAAAGAAGTCTATGGTGGTAAGTACTGCATTCACAGGCCGCAAATTTCAGCAAATTTGGGTCAAGTCCACTTTTTTGAAGAGGACACAAATCCACTCAAAGGGGCACAAGAGAGTTACAAGATATTGTGGCCGCCAACAGTTTGATTTTGAAAGAGACATTCATTCCAGTCAGTGGGAGGGGCATGGTGGCAAATTGCCGATTGCTGGTGGGTATTTTTAGCATTGCATTTATTAGGATTTACAAGTTTTGTTTTCTTCCGCATGAAGATTTTTAAAAGGACTGTACAGTACTGGTTTTGGTGGGGATTCATGTTTTGAACATTCTTAAGTGAGACAATGAGAAACTTCTTATGAAATATGAAAGAGCATGTAAATTTAAGAAGGACTCAACGTTTATTTGATGAAAATTGGTTTTTAAATGGCTGAGATATCCAAAAAAGTGATAATAATAAAAGGCGACAGGCCCCAACTTTGTTAGGATCTCTTTGTTTCACCTTGTTTTTGGATATCTCAGCCATTTCAAAACTGATTTTCATCAAATAAACTTTTGATACCCCTTAGAATTGCTTGCTCTTTGACATCTCATAGAGTGGTTAATGAATATCTCGCAAAACGTTAAAAGTTAAATCCTCACCTCGACCAGAACTGCACACACCCTTTAAGGCATATATGCAAAGTGAAAGGATATCTCAGTACTTCTTGCTACCTGTGGTGTAACACTAAAAGTAAGCAATGAAGGACAATGTGACATTCACCTTTATTATGAGATTGGTTGATTGTGTTGTTACAACACTTGTTACTTGGGAGAAGGTGTGACGCATATGATGAGATTTGTTTAGGATCAATGTAATTCATTTGGGAGATGATAATATGAGCAATTTCTCTGCAAATCATTTTTATTCTGTCTTCACATGTTACAGTATTCTCATTACAGAAGGCCATGTACATGTATGTAAATGAGACATTTTTGCAGATCATGCCTTGGCAAGACTTTCTTATGTCACCTCCACCTGCCAATACAGTGTACAGGCAAATGCTTGTGAGTGCATACATCCATGCAAAAGCTAAAAAGGGAAGGGTAATGTAGAGTGGTATGGCAAAATGAGTGGGGGTGGGGGCAAAAAGAAATCTTTCCGATATTTGCTATCATGCTTGTGCTATCAAAAGTCTGCCAAATGTCATTAGAAAATTTACGATTTATACCAGGCTATGTTATTATTGACAAAATAATAGTCAGCATTGATAGCTGCGTATAGACTGTATAAAAATGTATTCAAATCTTATGCCCAAACAAAACTTTTACTAGCCCTTGATTATTTATCTGGGAAGAGTGGAATCTAGTTTGATTCATTATTGCTTGGATTTTCTGCTTCTCTTTGGCAGGGATACACCGAGCTGCATCTTCTGCCTCTCAGATCAAATGTGAACAGGATCAAGCTGAACTGCAAACAATGCAATATCCTTTGCAGATACACTACACTCCCATAACATAACAGAAATAGGTATAACAAAATTTGGGTACAGCAAAGTGAAACTTTGTAACAATGAAGTGAAAATTTAAGTCCCGAAATTGTAATCTATATTTTTGTTCTTTGTTTAGCTGTAAGTAATGAAATTTTGATACAACAAGAGAATACTGTTGCAGCCACAGACTTTGTTATATAAACAGAGTGTCAAGTAGGCCCTACTGTCCTTTTCTACGAGATGTGTTTTAGAATGGGCTGTAGACACTTCTTTTTTACTTTCTTTTTTACCTGTTGTCACACTGCATGGTACAAAAATTAATATATACAGCTCATTGTAGGCCCTAATGTTTCACTTTCCTACTTTGACAAATGGGAGCAAGCTATGAAGTTGCTATTACTTCTGAATGAAAAAATTCTTGTTATCCGTTATTTATTATGTATGTCAACATCAAAGCAAGAATGGTGGTTGAATTCAGAAGTAAATGTGACACTTCTTGAGTTGTACTTGATCGCAGTGTGTCTTTGTTTGGTGATGTTGCTACGGAAAGATATTAGCAATGTTTTGTAAGGAATTCCATGCAGGAATGTGTGTTCAGTACAGACATATCATTTGTGTTAGAGTTAATTTTCTAAGGCCCCAGTTGATCAGGTGTATCAATGACTTAGCCAAAACTGAGATGCAGTTTTCGGGGGGGGGGGGGGGGGGGGGGGCTTAGCATCCATCAGGTTGCCTCAAGTGTCAGTTGCTGTTGGGTTTTTTTTGACAGTTATTCAATTCTTCTAAACCTGAAATGCATCATTAATAATGAAATAAAATGGTTCAAATACATGTATATAAAATGGATGACAGCATTTATCCCTGGAGGTTTATATTTAGCTCCTTGACTGTGCACTGACCATCCACGAGTCTATCGAATCCTGATCAATGACCAATGGGATGCCCAGTTTGTCTACAGCGACCCCACCCTAGCCATCTGCCAGCATGAAATGAAGCAGTAAGTCTTAGATAAACCTTGCATGTTCCAAGTGAAGGCTTTTTTTTTCTTTTTTGCAGATGTTTTTCAACAAAAGCAAAATTAAAAGTAGACAACATGATAAAGGAAACAAACAGCAACCATGTGTTGCTTTGAAGTTGGATCTTTTATTCATGAGATGATATGATCTACACTCTGTACTTATGGATAGTTGATAATAATAATGATAATGATGATAATAATAAAAATAATAATAATAGTGGCCTCTTATAAAGCACTGAAGTCCCAAAATGATGCCCATGGTGTAATGGATCCTATGTGGTTGTCCTGTTATCAGCTGAGAGAGTTTTCTTTCTGGGAAAGTCTTTGAAAGAAGAAGAAAATAATTGATGTACTGCTTGTCATGTTAGTCATTCTACATCAACATATCATCGAGATTTGCTGATGAGAAGCGCTGGGTAAGCAGCGCCAACAATAACATGACTGTACCCACAGAAGAGAGCTCCCTTGCCATCACCTGGTAATCACGTTTTTCCATTGCTGCTTCGCCTCCCGCAGACGGAATCTCGTGTTCTTCTCTAACCGCCACCAGGAGTCAGTGGCATCTGTCGATGGAGACCAGGGATGCGGGGAACTCGTCATCAAGATACCAAAGGCAGCCATGCACCTTGTGAACGGTGAGACCAAAGGAGCATTTCATGACAACTCTTTGCAATGACAGCAACTTTAATGCAACCACTGCAGTTACCGTTACTAGAGCTAGAAGTCTTCCAGATGATTGACTGTTGCCTGGCTGAAGGCTGTGGTGACTGCAACTAAATGCAAGTTGCAATTGTTGCACAACATTTTGTGAATTGTGGCCTTTAACACTTTGACTTAGTCTACTCAAATGGTCCAGTCACTGAAGCAAGTATGGTTTTGTGTTTATAGTTTGCATGTCCATATTAACTGACTTGGTGAACAGTGAAGTAGATGGATGATTAATGCAGGAATATGAAGAACAATTAAGGCATATGATTGATGACACAGGCTGATAATTTGATGTCATCTCATTTGTAAACACAGATTTGCTGTCATCATTGTTATCAACTCTGTATGGTCTTCATTATCATCACTTTTTGTTAACTCTTTAAGTGTCCAGGCACATAAACTTGTCAGCCTTTTTCATTCACATTCAGTAATCCCTTCAAACTTGATCTGTTTGTAAAGCTAGGGAGCCCATTCAGTTGTAGCAATGTTCCTCAGTACAACATGAAGGCCATTCAGATACAGTAGGAATTAGGGGATGAGGTAATCTGTATTCATTAACGATTAGTTTCTGAACATTTGTGCCTAATACTGGGGAAGAAAGCATTCCAGCTTGCATACCAAACTGCAAACAAAGCACAGTAATAGAGGTGGGCTATAGAGGGTCAATTTTTGGTCACATTTTCAGAACATGCTCATCACACCTTAGTTTGATGACTTTGTGCCTACTGACACCATTTTTGAAAAAAAGAACGAAAAAAATGCGAAATCCAGGGTGCCCCGGCCAAATTGTTAAAAATCCAAGATGGCCGCCGTTTCGGCTTAAAAAAGACATTTTTTGCTATAACTCGGCTATTTTTTGGTCAATTGTGATGGTTTTGGTGTCTAACCCCATGTTTTAGGGGTCAAGGAAGTGGATTATAATAATAATTTTAGTGTAAGACCACATCTTCCACATGATACTAACCTTCTTCCCATATTTAAGGTTAGATTTTTCTTGTCCTTTACCCCTACCCCAACCGCCATTTTTTGCACTTTTTTCTGTATTTTTTCAAGTCGTGTTGACTACCATACTCTTAATATCAAGTTCTAGCTATCAATCTGGTGTTTTCTACCAATAATACAGCAAGAAATATACAAATAACTTACGTTATACATGTAATGCAGGTACCGGTATGTGGCTGGTGCATTCAGGATGCATGGTCATTGTGAAGCCAGTGGGTAAACTTTATGGTATCTGCTTTATTAACATTTGGTCTTTAGATGTGTAGTCATACACTGTATTGTACAGTTCTACTGTAATTTTCAGTCACAGAGAGTGAGATGATGACTCTACCATTATGATGCTATAGATGTGAGGAACATACATTGTACATAACATTTGTTTGTCATAGAACTGGTTGGATAATCACTCAAATGCTATCAAATTTCCCTTGAAACGTGAGGACTTTTGTTTTATAAAAGTACAGCAATATACCATACATGGTAGGGAAAAGCAGCCATGAGAAATAAGGGACCAAGTAGTGATGGAGAAACACAAAAACTAGGCTAAAAGATGAAAAAATGACTGAGCCATGGTAAAAAATGTGTTTTCTATGCAAGACGGCAGATACAGTGTACATCGTCCAGTCAAGTACCTTTGTGCACGACAATTGGCATATATATAGAAGGCTTACTCAAGTCAGTTTACAAAATTGTACACCTACAGTAGAATTGTACACTTTGGCTATTGTTAAAGTCTAATGACCAAAATGTCAATGGGCACCATAAAGCAGTCTATACAGTATTAGCACTGGCTGTACAGTTACCATGCATCCTGAATGTACCAGCCACATACCGGTATCTGCATGACACATACACATATAACGTAAGTTATTTGTATATTTCTTGTTGTATCGTTGGTAGAAAATACCAGATCGATAGCTAGAACTTGTTATTAAGAGTATGGTAGATAACATGACTTTAAAAAAATACAGAAAAAAGTGCAAAAATGGCGGGTAGGGTAGGGGTTAAAGGACAAGGAAAATTTAACCCTAAATATGGGAAAAAGGTTAGTATCATGTGGAGATCTGGTTTTACACTAAAATCATCATTATATTCCATTTCCTTGACCCCTAAAACATGGGGTTAGACACCAAAACTATCAAAATTGACCAAAAAATAGCCGAGTTATAGCCAAAAATGTCTTTTAAAAGCTGAAACGGCGGCCATCTTGGATTTTTAACGATTTCGGCCGGGGCACCCTGGATTTCGCATTTTTTTCGTTCTTTTTTTCAAAAATGGTGTCAGTAGGCACAAAGTCATCAAACTAAGGTGTGATGAGCATGTTCTGAAAATGTCACCCTCTATAGCCCACCTCTAACAGTAAGTGTTTTGTGTATAGCATGTGACATCCTAGAAATGGTTGCAGCGCCATCTGTGGGAGCCTTCCATAATCGACTGGGGATTGATAACAGTGCTGAGTCTTTGTCCCTCCTATCTGCTATTCATGTACTTGTAAATATTGTTTGAATAAACTGTATCATAATGTAAATAACACTGGAATGGATCTAACTTGTGGTAAACAAGCAAGAACTTACAAGAATCTTCCACTAATTACAGGAGGCAGATTTAACTAGAAGAAGACGCAGAAGGGTTAATCAACCATTGATAACTGAGTCTGCTGGACTCCGCTTAAAAGTCTAATGGGAATAATTTTTGAAGAGAGGTGCCATTATGTTTCTTTATTTCAGAGCAAAAGACAATGAGACTGAGCATTGAGTTTTCCCTGGAGAAGCCAGCAGGAGGAATTCATTTTGTGGTATCTGACCCGGAAGAATTTGCCAACATGCCTGAGGTATGCTGTACAAAATACTATTTGTTACGTTCAGATGGTGATCCTTACTCTCAAGGATATTAAAGCCGTATGCTTGTGTCAAGTCTCATGTGGTCTCTTTTGTCCCAAAATGGATCAATTTGTCAATGAAAGGACTGATTTCCTAACAAAATCGACTGTGCAACATTTGGCGCTCTATGGATCTTATATCCTTGAAGTTAGCTTCTCCTTGAGGTTAACACCATCTGAACATACTAATGAATGGTACTGGATGGAATCCTTTATGTCTGTTGACATCAAACATATCACCATATTGTCATGATTTGCCAAGTAAAAATAAGTTTATAAAATGGCTGAAACAAGATTTGATAACCTGTATAATGGGGGCAGTTTTTGTGTGGGGGTGGGAAAAAAAATGCTAAAGTTATTCCAGTGGTATTCCAGTAGAGTTTAACCTAAGTATGAACTGTGAATTTATCGTTGCTTTTAAGGTTCTGTAACTGACAAAAGCACTAAGTGGATAGAATTGAAAATGCAAATTAGTACAGATGACTGGAATAAATCACCATTAATTGTCCAAGATGAATAAAGAAAAGAAAATGTAAAGGCCCAAAGTATGAATGGTCAGAATGAATTACCAAAGCCATGAAAAGTAATGTACAGGTGCCATGGTAGCGAAGACCCACTGCAAATGAAATGATCAAAAAATACGTAGGGACCTCATTATAAAAGCTGCTTGGGACCGCTGAAGTATCCTCATTGTATAGGAGATCTTATATCAGGTATAAAAACAATAGAATTTGAAATACATGGGACCTGCAAAATTACCTTGTTATGTTTGGTACAATGTATCTCACCATGTTTGACATTATGATGAGGTTCCACTCTATTTTATTTTTTTATATTGAAATGAATTACGAAGACAATAACATCAATGAAAACAAAAAGGTGAATTTTTTTTCTTGGGTTACAGACAGCAGCGCACATGTTCACCTACAGCCATGAGAACTCTTCCCGCCTTTGGTTTCCTTGCATCGACTCCTTCTCTGAGCCGTGCACCTGGAAACTGGAGTTCACCGTGGATGCCCAGATGGTCGCTGTGTCCAGCGGCGAGCTCATCGAGACGGTTTATACCCCGGACATGTCCAAGAAGACGTATCACTACATCCTGAACATTCCCACCTCAGCCTCCAATATCGCCCTGGCTGTTGGGTAGGCTCTCACTCAAAATCTCCTCTATTATGCAAGTATGAGAGGCCTTGAGATTAAGGTGTCATAACTGGGAATCTGGATATATAACTAGAGGTTTGTTTGTTTGTTTTTTACCTGTCAAAAGTGAAAAAGAGAATATATAATTACGTAATTTGAAAGCGGTTAAAGGTCAACAAAAGTATGTCAGAATTATTTCTGTGACACACAAGCCTCTTGGTAAAATCTTGATAGGCTTTCAAATAAACATTACTTACAATAGACAAAAATAAACATGTAGTGATCTATTTTGCATAATTTAGAAAGTTGTGGAAATGAGAGTAATAATTCTTTGTATCTTCTAGGAAACAATATGTCATTGAAGGAATCTTTAGTTGTTTAAAGGGTTAAGAATTTGGAATCATCTGAAACTGAAGCAATTACTTTTATTTGGTTTTTGCCATTACATTTGTTGACTGTACAGTGGTTACTCAATAGTTGATTTCTCCTTTCTACAATGTGTACCATTTCTCTTTCAGTCCCTTTGAGATAGTGGTGGATCCCACCATGCATGAGTTCACCTACTTCTGTCTGCCCAAACTCAAGCCTCTCTTGGAGCACACCACAGCCTTTTTCCACGAGGTAAACATGATGTTGATTTGATTTGAATTGATTTTGTTTTGTGTGATTGCTTGGGAAGCATCGAATGCTTCTATAAAGCAAGCAGGCATGGGGTCAATGGTACTCCAAAGAACAAGGCAATGAGGATATTCATTGCCCAGGGGTGTGGTGGCAGAAGCCATAACTCAAATTAGGGATATAATGTTTGAAAATCTGTGACCTCCTTATTGAGCTGCAGCGGCTCCATTTATGCAATTCAATTTGCTAATCAAAATTCTAATATTGGTATTGCAATTACAAAATGTATTTGTTTACAGACCCATGAAATATCTCAATTGCAATCACGATTCTTTGAACTAGAGAGCACAATCGGGATTGCAAGAGATTTTTCTACCATCTGAAAGTTGTTTAACCCTTTTGCGTGCTTTGAGTCCTGATTGGCACCTGAAACCCTGTAGCATTTTATGCACTGTCCAAAGCCCCTGACGCAGAAGGGGTTAAGCACAGTTAGTTTTTGAGAGGGTTAATGTTTATTCCTTTTTTTTTTTCTTCCAGGTGGTAGAGTTCTATGAAGAGACGCTTGGAACATGCTTCCCGTACACTTGCTACAAGCAGGTGTTTGTAGATGAGGCCTACGATGACAGCACCATCTATGCATCCATGGCTGTGTTTAGGTATTAACCGATTGAAGATGAGCTGATTTGCTACAACATGCATTTTCCATAGACACCTGCTAGAGTATACTTGGGACAAGGCTTTAATGGGTTAAAGAAGGTTGATCTTCTTGTTGAAAAATGCTGGAATATACAGTCAGAGTGAAAATCATCAATTATTACAAACTAATGTTGTTGATAATGAGTGGTTAGATGGTACCTGCCAAAGTCATTCCCAGTGATTTTCTTTGCAGTTTTAGATTAAAGCTACATGTAAAAAGATAAGACATGATTTTGTGACAGAGATTTCTTCACATCAATGATAATTGCTAAGAAAGAGGGAAATAGCCATTGTATAGTCAAATTTGCACCAAACAATCGTGATAGTAGTGATCATGTCAGTGTACAGGTGCAGAGATAACGGTATGGCATACATAAGGTGAATTTGTATCCTGTAAGAGTAGTAACGAAGGATACCTACTCTTCTTCTCCTCCTTCCCTGTCTCTCCCCACCCCCCCCCCCCCACCTCAAGGGAAGAAATCTTGAAATAATTTCTAGATTAACATTGATTTTTAAGCTTAAAAAAGAGTGTCATACAGTATGTAGCTATTCATTTCGACATTATCAGGTTATGGGGGTGGGGGGGGGGGGTTATGTCTCACATTCGTTGTTTCAATGGAAAAAAAAAACGTTTTTCATCTTCAAGTAATCTATTATTTTATGCCAAAATCAAAACTCTTCAACTAACTTGAGTACAAAATGAACATTACCTGGAGGAAAAATGCAAATAGGGGTGAATAGAGCAAAATTTTTGTGATACTGCACATTAGAGAATTATACATAAAGTGCGAGAAAACTGCACCAAGCACTCTCTTTATTTATCCCCCTGCAGCACTAATCTCTTACACTCGGCCCAGATCATTGACCAGACATTTGAGACACGGCGTCTGCTCTCCGAGGCCCTGGCTGCCCAGTTCTTTGGCTGCTACATCTGCCCGGAGTACTGGGACGACACCTGGCTGACCAAGGGAATCTCCCGCTACCTGACTGGCCTTTGCCTAAAGAAGATGTTCGGCACAAATGAGTACAGAGCACAGATATATGAGGTAAAAACAGACCTCAGGTAAAAAGATACTGTCAACTCTACACAGAAAGGCTGCTCAAGGGAAATCATTGGAGCTTTCTGCGCAGAATTCTGGCAGCCATTTTGAATTTGCATAGATATATTCATGCACAATGATATCAAGCATTGCCTGTAAGATATCCTGTAGATTTGGAAATTACGTTTTTGAGGGTTGATGTTTATCAGCAATTATGAGAATCTTATCTACACGGTATCTCTATATTGCTGACAGGTATCTCCTTTTCGTGATATTTTCATCTGACTCTTTTGTGTAATGAACTTTTAAAAAGTTGATGTTGTTTATTGGGAAAATGTAGACCAGCTGTTTGTATCCTTGTTGCCATAGGAACTGACCAAACTCTGCAAGTATGAGCAGGAGACGGGTGGCATCGTGCTCCACCCCACCCCTATGGAGGAACACTCCATCTCCACCGACCACACCAGGACTCCCGGGGGCACCACCACCGGCTCTGGGGGTGACAAGACCGCCACGCCCAGTGCCTCCACCGTGGCCCAGTCCACCACCAAGCCCCGCTCGTGGGGGGCAAACCTGCACTTCCCATGTGCCAACCCCCACACTGTCTCCTGGAGGCACTGGAAGATGATCATGCTCAAGTCGCATCTCATCATGAGGCTGATTGAGATCAGGGTGGGGCAGGAACTCCTCTTAAAGGTACACTCTCATCCAAACTCATCTTAAAGGTCTTTTGACAACTTTGTCACCAAAGATCTATCCAAGGCTAAGTATTGAATCTCTCATATACCACTAAAACTTTCTTTTCATGCGTTCGTTTACTTTATTTTTTCTGTATATGTATGAAAGTGCATGTATGTCAAATTTTTGCCTATTCTGAGATCAAGTGTCATTTGGTGTGTGTGACATATTATTCCCATAATTATATATTTGTAATGAGTACTATTGTTTCACATTTTCATGTCTTGTGAAAAATGTTTGATTTTGTCATACTGATTTCTTTTGCTCAATTGTAGAAATAAAACTTTGTGAAATGAAATGAAAATGTGTGTTTGTGGGGGATGGGGGAGGGGGGAGGGAAATTGTCATATTACTGAGTTCCATGTATAAACCAAATAAGTGTATTATCCCTTTAAGGTGTTCAACAAGCTGCTGTCGTTGGCCACACAAGCTTCCCATCAGAAGTTCATGAGCAATGCCTGGAGCAACATGCTGGTGTCTACCACTGGGGTGAGTTCTCTTCAAACTGTGTGACGAAATTTTTATGTCACTCCTGTAATGTCGGGTGTTACAAATGCACTTTCCTACATGATTGTATCTGAGGCAAGAGAGGCTTTACTGTGGGGCTTGTGAAATAAATGGGTACATGCCTGTTAACCCATTGAGTGCACAATGTTTCTAAATCGATCAATGTTTGTTCATAGAAACAGCACAGCAAGCAGTGCGCCTGTTCTGTATTGATGATGCATGATGAGTAGTTGTCGCTTCATGTTTGCTACCACACTGTCTCTTCACCAACCCAGTTCCTGAAGTCGATATCGACGGTGTCGGGAAAGGACCTGAGGCTGTTCATTGACCGCTGGGTGTGCCAGGGCGGGATGGCCCAGTTCCACGGCAACTTCCACTTCAACCGCAAGAGGAACATCGTGGAGCTGGAGCTGAGGCAGGACCCGGGCCGGCCTGGGATCATGAAGTATGTGGTGAGTATGAACGCAACCCTTGTCCCTCCCTACCTCTCATGCATTAAAGTGGAAAATAGAACTTTCTCATATGCCTGCAAAAACTGTTGCCCCTGGTATTTGCTCTAGAATGTACTCATATGTCTATAAAGAAATGTGTAAAATAATGCTGTGATTACACAGTTTCAATTGGTAGTGACGAAAATGTGAAATATTAGCCGTCAATATCAACCACAAAAAGTTGTGTCGAAATTAGCACATGAAATAAGAATGAGTGAGTAGAGCATTGGACACGTAGCTTAGCATATGACAATGTGTTAATACTCACATTTTACTCACCCTATACAGATTTTGTGTGGAATACGTATGAACAATTTGGAGAAACTTTAAATGTTTTCACTGTTTGGGACCCGTTACTGTTCTCCATACTGCAGGGTCCCCTAAAAGTGACGATCCAGGAGCTGGATGGATCCTTTGAGCACACACTACAGGTGGAGGATAATGTGACCAAAGGAGAAATAACATGTCATTCCAAGAGTAGAAGGTGATTATATGTACAGTATATTTCATAGTCTTCTTTTCAAGAGAGAATGTATGAATGTACAAACGGTATGTCTAACTGTTTTTCTGTTTATATATCTTTATGTCTGAGTGTTTATCAATCTGTCTTTATGTCTGTCTATCTACCTTGTCTGTCTTTCTGTCAGTCTGTCTTTCTGTCAGTCTTTTGACCTATCTATCTATCTATCTATCTATCTATCTATCTATCTATCTGTTCATCCTTATCTATCTGGTTTGAATCTAGCTGTTAAAAACAAAATAGATATATTGTAGTATGTTTGTCATTCTTTGGGGAAATATTCATATGATTATGAATTTATCTGTGTATCTACACTACATGTAGCTATTGAAAAACAAATGTATAGGAATATGTTTGTCATACTTGTATGATTCTTGAGAGAAAATATGTGTAATGCTAAATTGCCACACTTTTGGACTTCATGTTCCGATCACTACACCATTAGACCTTTTCTTTGTGTTGTAAAGTGAAACTTTTAAATCATTATAAAGTGAGATGTTATCATCACATGTTTTAATACTGCCCTTATACTGCTGATAGAACATATATTATACACATATTTCATATGCCACCTTCACTACTCTGAGTGGGGACAATGAAGTTCAGTCTGATTTTATGGGCCAAGAATGACCAAAAATCTCCAGAAATCTGGTCCATCATTATTGTTCTTTCAATTTTCTGTCATGATATTATGTAGACACAAGAAGAAGAAGATTCCACTCAAGAATGGGGAGGAGGTTGACATGGACCTGAGTAAAATGGAGTAAGTACCAATTATTCCCTTTCTGCATCAATCCTGCTGAAAGTCTCATACTTGTAGTCCTATTCAACAGGAAAAGCCTGCCTATTCACATAGAAGATTGAAAATTGTAGAATGCTTGTTTTGTCATTGGGTCTGAACTGTCTCTTGTCAATACATCGCTCAACTTGTATATCCATCTGTCGTGTGAATATTATGCTAAATTAGTGTGTCTGAAAGCCCTATTAGACAGTTTGTAAAACGCATTGTCTTTAATTTTAGGTTGTGTCTGCTGACATTACAGTGGACTGAATTCCACAAAAATTCATTTGTGTAGCATGATAAAAGAGCACTTGACTAACCGCTTTCAGAAAGCAGCAGGAATATTTGCTACCCTTAACATACCTTTGTCAGTGTCAAGTTGATGGAATGTATAATTTTCATGAAAATTTTTTGTGGACTTCTTTTTATATTTTCTTTATATTGTTGTCCACACATGTATCATAACCTCTAGTAGTCTCCTCATCCAGCTGTTCCAACACCAAAATTTTAAAAATTCATAACTTTTCCATCAATTGTCCGATTTTCCTCAAACTTTCAATGATGTGTTCTACTATTCAATGTTGCTGCTTTTACTCAATCCACATTACTCCTTGGCTTTGGGTTTCCTTTAATAAATGCAGTCTTCAAGCAAAGTTTTTTTTTTTTTTTTTTAATTCAGCAAGTTGGTCTGGCTCTGAGACTGCAAGGTTTTCATTTTCATTATGTCCGTGTGTCCAGCCCTGACTCCCCTGTGCTTTGGATCCGTGTTGACACCGAGATGACCCTCCTGAGGGAGGTCATCTTTGACCAGCCGGACTATCAGTTCCAGTGCCAGCTCCGGTACGAAAGGGACGTGGTGGCACAGCTTGAGGTAAGATTTCTAGTCATTCATGAATTCCATTAACCTGTTCCTCCTACAATAACTCTGAGAGCCCTAAATGTCCCAGAGTGAGATTATTTTTGCCCTTCCACAGAGAACAGATAGATCGATAATCCGCCTGTGCAAGAGTAGTCAAGCGGTGCGTGTATTCCTCTTTCCACGGTCAACTTCATGTGCCTGCGAACAATGAAAAATATTGATCGGACATGAGCTATGAATAGAGAATGCCCTGATAGGCTCACAAACTCTGTTGTTATAAACTTTAAGGGCACTCAAATGGGGTCAGCAAATGTCAAAATCTAATGAGCTCAGCTTTGATGGCTACATATATCTTCATACAAGTTTTATCACAAAACAAACACACTACCAATTTGGAAAGAGGTACAAATAATTTAGACAAAAGTACATGCAGTTTTGACATAAAAAAGAACAGATATTTAGAGAAGACAGTCTAATTGTTTGATCAGTCATTTTTCTAGTCAGCATAACACAAATACATGAATGTAGGCCATGAATGCGGACACTCATGTCTACATTTTGGGAATCTAGCATACCAATTATGTTCAGTAAGAACAAAACACTTTGACCAAAAAAAAAAAAAAAAATTGTTGAAGTTGAAAAATACACACATAGTACCTTGGATCCCAGCTTTATGGAAATAACCATGTAATTATGTTTATACAATATGTAGAGAGCTTCTGACATTTCTACAACTGAACATGAATTTGTTCAAATAATTCCCACCTACCTTCAAACTTGTCTTCAGGCCCTGGAATGCCTCCGCAAATTCCCGAGTCTGGATACCACAAACGCTCTGAGCGATATCATCCTCAACCCCTGCTGCTTCTACAAAGTGAGAATAAACGCCTCCTTCTGCTACGCACAGGTGAGTACTTGATTCCTATTCTTCTGGTGTATGACTATACACCGTCTGCTTTGCCCACTGGTATGTGAGGTCTTCCGGCTGGTATGTGGGGAGACATTAACCTGTTGAGGACGAGTCCAGAGTAAACTAGGACAAGGGTCTATGGGAAATACATGTTGTAGCAAAATCAATCCGTCCTTAAAAGTAACCCATTCGGCCTTTAATTGGCAAAACAATGTATGTCGAAAATTCATGAAAATTTACTTAGTCACATATTTCAGCTTATTATAGTATAATCTAACTCTTGACCAAATCTTGAAATCAGAACCCATTCCGTTTATTACTGAGATATGACGCTCCCTCCCATTAGAAATTTTTCAAATTTTGGTGGCAAAACAATGTAAGCAGCAATACGCTTGCCCGTTCTCAACACACGATGGGCATGGACTTGGCAAAACAATGTATCTACATGTCATACATTGTTTTGCCATCTCAATGTTTATGCAGTAATAGACAGCGCGCTGCACGCGGCTGCAGAAGCGTGCGCATATTGACATTTGTAATACATTATATGCGCACCAGTGATCGAGACTTTTATTGTTTTGCCATATCAATGGCGATACTGTGGTTACGTTGAGACGGCAAAACAATGTAATGTTTTTATTGCATGCAAATTATTCTAAAAACAGAGGGTTTAGTGAGACCAATTTGGATGCACTGTATTACTGATAGTGTTGGTCCTTCTAGGGTAAGATATGAAGTGTTGAACAAAAACAGAAAAAGAGCTGTAGGTTTGCAAAACTTCAAACTTGATTTACTGGAAATGAGGTTGGACGTAGATACATTGTTTTGCCAATTTAAGGCCGCTTTTAGGACGGTTTGATTTTGCTACAACATGCATTTCCCATAGACACCTGCCCGAGTATACTCTGGACTTGTCCTCAACGGGTTAACAGGTTAAGAGTGTGAACAGGTCCTTGCTCTTTCTGCTAGTCTGCACTTATGTTCTAAACCTTGTTTATGTATTTCTTTTACTGAGTGCTTTGTTTGTTACAGACATTGAAAGTCATGACCTCTCATTTATTGTACGTTTTTTGTGACTTCTTGCATTGTAGCTGTCATTTGGTCTGGCGTCCTCTTGTTTTAGTTGCTGTTTTGATTTACCTTCTCTATTCTCTATGGGAATCTTGTTTTCATGGCCTCTTCTTCCCATAATTTGTCCACTACATAGTAAATCCTGATCGCCTTTGCTGTATTATACGTATTAGCATGCTGATTTTACTATTAAAGTGATGGTATAGTATTGGTTGAGGAGAGAATTCAGCTTTTAACTTATTGCAAGATACTTGGAAACTGCTTTATGAAATGTTAAAAAAGTATACAATTCCAACAGGAATTCAAAGTTTATTTGATGAAAATCGTTTTTTGAAAAGTCTTGGATATCCAAAAACAAAGTAAAACAAAGCGATCCTAATAAAAGGTGGGTCCCACTTTTTATTAGGATTGTAGCTTCGTTTTGGATATCTCAGCTATTTCAAAACTGATTTTTATCAAATAAACTTTGAATTCCTCTTAGAATTATATGCTCTTTCAAATTTTACAAGAGGTTTCTTATTATCTCACAAAATCATTATCAAAAAGGTTGGTAACCTCAAACCCCATCAAACCCGAAACTACCCTCCCTTTAATGATCGTTCTTGTGCTTGAGGTACCACTCAATTTGTTTGACTGGAATTGTATACAGTGAAAAATTTTCACTTCTTTTTTGATAGCAATTGTTTGGCTGCATATTCTGCTCTTTCATATAGGAATTCATTTTATTATTTTTGGACATGAACAATCAAAAATTCTAATAATATGTGGTTAGTATAAATTAAATTTGCTAGAGTTAAAAATTTATTTACCTGATATATGGTATTACCATGAATTTGATACTGTGAGAGATTTTAAAATGGAACTCATCTTCTTAGAGTCTGTATCTTTCTGTTCAAGCTCCGCAAAGTCTTTTACAAACTGACCAGTGTTCATTCAAAGGCATGACATCGATCCCAAGTGCCATCATTTCTCACTTGTTCGGAGAGCACAGTTTGTTTGATTTGTTTTACAGGGCTGCAACTTAAAAATTCCTGAAACACATTAGTTTGGAATAGGTGTCAGCGACTGAAAGATAGTTTAAAGCTTATCACTTCTGCCACACTGGCCTGATTGCGTCAACAGGTGTCCAACGAGATGGCGGAGTCCTTCAGCGGTCATACCGCCCTCATTGCCATGTTTAGGAAACTCTACAGCTCGTATTCTTGCGAGGACATTGTCAAGAGGAACAAGTTTTCTGACTTCAGGGCCTACTTCATGCAGAAGGTAAAACCCTTGCTCTACAATTTGAAAAATATTACTTTCCCTACCAGGATGAGCATATTACTAGACTACTTAAAGTCAGGTTATTGTATTCCTGTTCATCATATTTTGAGAAGTTATTAATCTGTGAGTGTGTTTGTTTGCTTGTTTGTTTGTTTGTTTGTTTGTTTGTTTGTTTGGGTTTTTTTTCTTTTTCTTTAACCCATTGAAGACGAGTCCAAGAATACTCAGGCTAGTGTCTATGGGAAATGTGTGTTGTAGCAAAATCAGTCCGTCCTCAATGGGTTAATGAGAAGACAGTATGAAACGGTGGAGATAAAATATAATGTGCATATAATGATATGGCTTTATTTGATTTTGCATTTGCACTTTATTTCTGTGTCCATTTTGGATTTAATAGGTTATAAAAAGTATGCTGAATAGTCAAGAACCACAGTATCTATGTGAGAAATAAGAGTGATCTTTTTTAGGAGAAAGTTAAGGTAATCATCCACCTTGAAAATGATATGAAAGGCTTGTCATACATATTGGGTTGTCATACTTTTCGACTTTTTTTTATTTATTATATTACGTGATTTGCAAAATTTGTGAAAATTTAAAATACAGTGAAGTATACAATGTACATTAGCTGTTGTGTAATGGTGAATGGATTCTGTTACTTTTTACGCAGATGCCAACTGCTTATCCAGTAGGACATCAAACAGAGAAGATCTGGTGTAATCATCTATCATCCAATGTACACTGTATATTACGTTCTCCAATTTCCTATGATATATTGTAAGCATTAAAAGTACTTGTGATCATTAAGTGATCACTTGTGATCATTAAGTGAAGCCCTCCATTTGTTCTTTTTGATGTCTTCCTAGGTGATCCCTCAGGCAGTTGGCTTGATTCGCAACAACCATTCTCTCTGTCCGAGGGAGAGCCTCTGTTTCCTGGTTGACGTCATCAAGTACAACGACAATGCCAAGAATAAGGTAAGATGACAAGACTTGTAGGCTTCCCCGTTTATCAGTCCATATGTTTGTCTGTTTGTTTGTTGTTTTCGTATGCCTTTGCTGCAGAGTGGTGCCAGAGTCTTTGAGACATTGTGTCTTTGCCTGTGCGCTTTGGAATTATTTTGTCATACCGCAATTCAAGTTTCAAGTTTATTTCCACAAATTCAGTTAAAAAACACATACAGAGAGACAATCGATCAAATATACATATTATCGCTGGGGTGACAAGACCTTGTATTTGCAATTTTGGTGAAAATTACTTTTTTGGATTAATGGTCAAATAATGGGTTAATTGATATCCTGTCCAAATCCCAACTGTCTTACTCCAAAAATGAAGCCACCACGGCATGTCAATGGAAAGGCTATCCCATTCGCCATAGTGCTTTGGCCGCCATGTTTTTTGGCTCTCCTGAACATTTGACATTTTGTAGATACAAGGTCTTGTCGCCCCAGTGACGATATTATTATGCAAACCAAAATTATTTCAGGTAAGTACATATTGTACATACATGTAGTCATAATTAAAAAGTGTGTGATGGAGAATGACAGTAACAATTTGAGTAATAATGATGGAAATCAGCAGTAGGCCATTGGCCTTTCAATAAATCAGTAACAATTCAAGGTAATACTTAGTTGAAAAAATATTGATGTTACACAGAGAGAGAGAGAGAGAGAGAGAGAAGAGAAGAACTATCAGTAATGATATACTCATGCTTCTCCTGTGTTTCAGTGAAAAATTGGTTTGAGTATCTTTGCATTTTCAGTCAACGGAACAGTTCGTTTTTTGTGCAAGTGGATAAGCTGCTGTATGCTTGTTGTGATTCTTGCAGTCCCAGTTTGGTTCAAGGGTTGTGTGATATTGCAGTGTATATCTGCTCCCTTTCATTGTGTGTTTCAGTTTTCTGACTGCTACTACCGTGCCAGCTTGATTGATGCTCTATCAAACACCATCACCCCGGCTGTTGCCATGGTGAACACCAGCGTGGAAAACCTCTCCCCAGAGACAAAGGTGAGAAATCTCAGATGTTAACTTCGCAAATTAGTGTTTATGTCACCTTTAATCTTCTCACAGAAAGTGATATCAGTTGTGTTCTAATTTGGTTGTAAGCCATATTCTAATTCCGTGATGCATTGTAAGAAATTAGGGGCAATCAAATTACATTAGGCATTGAATAACAGAGCTGTGGTGATGAAAGATGAAGGAAAGCCTTATCTGGGGTGACTATTTTGCTAGTCACTACTCTTAAATGGTTGATATTCAAATTAGTAAGATTCTTGAGTCGAGTTGTCTTTAATGCAACTAATGCAACTAATGCGACTGAAAAATTGATTGATTAAGATGATGAAGATGATGATGATGATGGTGATGATGACAGTGATGGTGATGATAATGACGATAACTGATGATAACAATTACCACCTCGCCCACCCAGATGGTGCTGGAGGAGGTAACAAGATGCCTGAACCTTGAGAAGCTGCTCCCCTGCTACCAGCACACCGTCACCATCAGCTGCCTCCGGGCCATCCGTCTACTCCAGAAGAACAGCCATCTCCCCAGCGAGCCCACCCTCTTCCAAGCCTACGCCCAATACGGCCACTTCATCAAGGTCCGGCTGGCTGCCCTCGAGGCTCTTGTGGACTATGTCAAAGGTGGGCATTGTGTGTGCAGAGCTCAAAGATTCTTTCTTTTGGCAGTTACCAACTTTTATGTCCTTGGGCCCTCGTAATTCCATCTTAAGCATTGATAGTTATACACGTACCTGTGGCAGCCATATGTACTCTATGAAATGTCACTATGTTGTTGTTGTTTTTCAAGAGGGAGTGAGATTTAAAACATTTGTATTTTTGTATATTGACAAAGTGTGCCAACAAAATTGGGGGGGGGGGACTCAAATTTAAGAAACAAAACAGAAAATGCACTGTATGATGAACTGGCAATATAGATCTAAAAGGGCATTGATTTTTTTATTTTTTTATTTAACAGGTACAGTTTAATATTGAACCATTTTCACATACCATTTAGAATCTAGAACAATGGTATGCATGGTCTAATCACAATTTTAGTTGAAAATATCTGGGTTTTTACAGAAAAACTAAATGAGCACAAACTCATTTTTTTTTCCCATGTAAAAGGTTGTTAGCTCCAATTCACGACTGTTTCATGCAGCCATAACATCACGTTTTACAGAATATAAACCATTCCATTTTTCATCCCATCCTCCAGTGGAAGCGAGTGCAGACATCTTTTCATGGCTCCTGGACACTGTAGAGCAGGACCCCGTACCAGTCATCAAGTGAGTTGGTTGAATGTCTTTCCTTACTTTCTTCTTTCCTTCTTCTCAAATCTAGGAAGAAATTCATTCCTGTATATTTGTCAGTTTATCTGTCGCCCTTTCAAACTTGACGTCACTTGTGAGAATAAAATGGATGTGTGCATGTGTTTTGTACATCTTGGTACCTCCCCTTCGGGAGGTACATTAGTGTAATATGCTTTTACCAGCATTTTTTAGTTTGCTTGTTGGCAATATTTGTGTGCTACTTGAAAAGTTATGAATGGATCTTGATGACATTTTCAAACTAAATCCATTGTGATTAAAAGAAAAGGCAATCAGTTGTAGTTGGTAATCGTGGATGCGCAATTTTGTTTCTTGAATGATGCATGCACAGTTCGGTGGTGTTACTAACTCTGTGGCCTTAGCGGAGGTTTGCACTATTTCAGTGCTTCTATTTTTAGCACGGAACTATTATGTTAATTTTGACAGAGGAGCGTGGATTGTTGCCAATGGTTGGTTGATCGAGATTTTGATAGTTAAATAATTATTTTCTCCTCCCCAGACACAAGCTCCTGAGGATGCTGATAGACAACCCTCCATTCAGATACCGGGATGACTCCAAACTCAGTACCGATGAATTGGTGGAGAGACTCTGGGCCTACATGAAGTAAGCCTCCTCATCTATCTCTCTCCTAGTTTTAAGCATTAATAGTTGTCTTCCAGAACTGTACCTTGTAGCTTCCTTTTTTTTTTCTTTCTTTTTTTTGCCATGTACCATAAAGTTGAAGGGGAAATTCCCCCAATATATTAGAGGATTCAGTGAATGAAGAAAGTTGAGAGCGACATGCAGTGAAAGATTGAGGAAGATCAGACAATGTATTCAACAGTTATATATTTGTAATAGGTTGGTCATTTCCATGTGCATTTCAATGTAATATTCGAGCAAAATGAAACTTAGTGAATTTATGTGGACAAAACCAAATGGAGAGCTGTTCACCACCTACATCAATGAGTTGCCAATTTGCCTTAGTCTCTAAACTTTAATGGATCAAAAACCTTTTTTATATCTATTTTTTTTTTCACCGATATTACTTCAGTCTCATTTCCTGTTTTCATACAAAGCAACATAGAATTAGAATGGACTTTCACTATAGAATGTGGAAAGAATCTTACTACTGATGAATGAGCAATGATGCCATTTTTTCTTTCTACTCATGCTTTTGTCTTTTGAAGAAGTCTGGTATCATAAAATGTGTATCTTACTAGAGTCTCCTTATTTAGCACTTTAACACTGATCACTATGAGAAAATTGTATCTGCCTAGAATCAGAAGTCATTCCTCATTTGTTTGTTTTTGTTTTTATTCTCTTCTTGTTGCTAGTTCTGGCACGTCACACGACTCGAGACTTCGCTGTGATGTGGTGGATTTTTTCTTTACGCTGTACGGCAAGACCAGGCCGGCTTGTCTCCCACTACCAGAGGTACAACCTCTTTATAACTCTTTGCTTCACGTGGGTTAGGTCCTATCCATACAGAAAGCTATTTGTGGGTTAACTAATACATGAGAAATAGAAAACAATAAAAACATAAGAGATATATATATACAATGCAAAACATAAGAACAAAAGTGTCAAGTTTAATATTGTGAGCAGGAAAATTGAGTAGTAATAATAACAGAGATGAGTCATGTAATTTTTTAAAATTCTCATTTGAGAAACATTCTTCATTTTTACACAGTTTCCATATGTTTTATACTTCTTGAGGTTGAAATTATGGACACATTTCATGTATGCATAATAAATTATTAATTGCAAATCATTAAAAGGAAATGTATAAATATATAGGATAGATGGCAAAAGAAAGGTTTCAGAATGTATTTAGATAAAACACATTTTGGAAAATGGTCATTAAAATCAAATTGACTTAAATTGAATTGTATATATTTGACTCAAAGCTTTGTGTGTCTGGTCACTTCACTCTTCTCTTTCAGCTTGGCTTTGTAGTTAATCTGAAAGAGAGAACGACTGCCGTGAACCCGTCCATCATCCCAGACGAACCGACGGAACGAGACGGTGGGGAAACCGGGGTGAGTAGGAGATGTCATATATTTTATTTCTCCTTTTGAGGCGTCATCCAGTTGTTGTAAGACAGGAATGCTTAAAGGGGCTGTACAGTACTGGTTGAGGTGGGGATTCATGATTTGAACATTCCTCAGTGAGATAATGAGAAACCTCTTATGAAATATGAAAGGGCACGTAATTTTAAGAAGAATTCAATGTTTATTTGATGAAAATTGGTTTTCAAATGGCTCAGATATCAAAAAAAAAAGTGATGATAATAAAAGACTACAGGCCACGCCTTTTATTAGGATCTCCTTGTTTCACCTTGTTTCGGGATATCTCAGCCATTTCAAAACCGATTTTCATCAAATAAACTTTTGATGCCCCTTATAATTGCATGCTCTCCGACATCTCATAGAGTGGTTTCTGAATATCTCGCAAAACGTTAAAAGCTGAATCCTCACCTCGACCAGAACTGTACACACCCTTTAATTTCACTGCCCTTCTGCGCTTTCTTACAAAAAAAGAAGAATGCCTCAGTGGTAGGGTGATCAACCTTTAAAGTACACCCTAAAATTTAGTTTGCGCAAATAGAAGCAAAACTTTGAAACAGTTTGATCAAATTCTGAGCAATACTAAAAGAATTATGGTTTTTAGGGGTTTTGATCAGTCAAGCACAATTTTGAAAAAAACAAAACAAAACAATTGTTATTGATGACAGAATATATTTTTTGCATGGAGGAGTTGTCAAGAAAAATATTCACAATGATTGCTATATGGATGCATGCACTATTGGAAATTTACTTGATTGGAAAATGAACTGTTCTGACTTCAGAGTACATATAGTAATACAAAGCAAACGGGGAAGGGGGCGGGAATGAAGGCGTATGTCACATCACAGCATTACCAATGTTTATTTGATCTAGATTTCAGAAAATCATGACTTTTTCAGATTTGATCAGAGTATGCTCAACTTTCACTGTCATGTTTGTCTATATTCTCTGCTTCTGTTCACAGAAACAGATTTCAATATGGTAGAATTCCCCTTTAAGTTTTGGATCATTACTCAGCATATCTCAAGCATCGCTCATTTTGAAAAGAAAACCAGCCTTCAAGAAACTTCATTGTACAGTAATCAGAACAGTCAAAACAGATGTAACAAAACATACTATTTTTGGTCTGTTAAACTGATTACAAAACATACCATTTTTGGTCTGTAAAACTGATTGATAACAACCTACTCAGATACTGAATCTTGTCCACCTTTTTTTCTGCACCAGGTGTTTCAGGGAGATGCCTATGTTGATGCGGACAGTGACAGCGACCAGGAGAATACCCCGAGAAACCATTCCTCCTCGTCGCCGGGTGTCGCCTCACCTCGGGTTGCCAAGCGGGAAATGTCCTCGCCAATTGATGTTGAGATGGAGGTGGAGACTGTCCTGCCAGTAAAGGTGGGTGATATCTTTTCCCACCCCCCCCCCCCCCACATATGTGACCGTGCATCACAAAACCAACAAAAAGTCACATGCCTTGATTTTATGCGACGATTCAAAATAGTTGAAACAGGTCAACCAAGTCAATCTTTAATTTTTCATATTTTCTGAAAGAGCTGTTCTTCATCTTCATTACTTCTAAGTTTGGGATCATAAAAGAAATGGGGAAGTGTGTTTTCAGCATTTTTTCTACAACCCTTTTTTTCTATGAAGTAGCGAGATCAGGTATGTCTTAGAGGCCCCTTTTCATTTCTTGAAAATCCTGTCACACTCTTGTCTTTCAACTCTCATAACTTTTGAAAGGATAGTGTAATGCTTTGAAAGTTGCTTTAATCATGGAGAGAATGTGTTAATAAAGCATGGTCAATTTCAGCTTAATCATATAATCCCTTCATTGTTGTTGCTCCGATGGTTTACATCCTGGTTTTTGTGCATTTCATCGCACAGCTAGCATGGCTTGGTAAAGATTAAGTGCTTAAATAAACCTTTTAATTCAGAGCCTCTTTTGTCAGTTCACACGCTCTAGACTGTGTGCTTTCTTTTTAATATTAGGATGGGTTAGGAGAGTCCATTTGAATTGAGTTATACATCATTTTAAAGCTTAAATGTCAGGCACTATCACAAACTGATATGAATCCTTCCCTCCCACAAACCAGAGAGAGAGGTTGGACAGCGAGGAACATGACCCTCTGATGTCAAGTCTAGGTCAGACTGAGGTCAAGATGGAGGTCAGGGAGAGGTCACCATCATCTCCACTTGAACCAGGTGAGCTTCTTTGATCCTTCTCCGCCCTAAGAATACAGAGGACATGTGTCATGGAATTAAATCCAGTCCAAATATAAGTAATTCTGCTAAGAAAGAGTAAAATATTGCGAGTTGAACAGTAAGGTTTTGATCGAAATCGGATGAAAAAAAAGGGGAAGTTATGACATTTTGAAGTTTCGCTGTTTTGGGTTTTTTTTTTTCAGGAAACAGTTCTTGAACGATCAATATGAATTATGCAAATGGCAAAGTGAGCCTGGCATCCCTGCACAACTTACAATTGTACCATATAGTTTGTACATAGGATTTTGAAATTTCCAGTTTTTCATTCAAACACAATTATGCCTGAGGCTCAAATCCTCGTATATCCATAAACTGATCACTATTCTGAATTTATTCAACCAGGAATAACATCGTGTTTCAGACTTCATTGACAGAAACATTGAATTTTTGTCTTCTTTTTTTTTTGTACAGGATCAATGGAAAATTGTGAGGTTATGACATGGTTACCTCACTCATTTGCATATTCATACCCACTGTACAAGAACTGTTTTGCAGAAATTAGCAAAGCTTCAAAATGTCATAACTTCCTTACTTTTCATCCGATTTCAGTCAAATTTGTAAAATTTTACTCTTTTTTATCAGACTAACTTATATTCAGACTAGATTTCCCCCTTTAAAGTGATCTTGAAATCACACTTTAGATGATAGGTTGCAATGTAAGATTTTTTTTTTTAAGCTCTGCTCGGATGTTGAAAGAGAATATTCTTAGCTTTAGCATGATTTAATAATGATGATAATGATAATGTTACATGTATCGCATAGTGCATTTTCTATATGCATACACTCTAGAGTGAGAAATGTGACCCGTCATTGACTATGATAGATCAATATTGAAGTGCATGTATTTATGAAGTAAAACTGAAACCACATCTTAACATGTAAGTAGTTTGTTTTGCTCTGTACTGTTTATTTGTATGCATTGTTCTCTATTTGTATCATTTTCCATTTTCATTTCTTTTGAGCACTCTGAGCATTTGTGTGGATATAGCACTCTAAAAACATAGCCAGTATTATTAGTGGATATTCCTTATGAATGGAATGAATGATAAAAATTCCAACTTCTGGGAATGTGACTAATGAAAAGACTGTCTGAGTTTAAAGGGACTGTACAGTACTGGTTGAGGTGGGGATTCTGGTTTATAACATTCCTAGGTGAGATAATGAGAAACCTCTTAGGAAATATGAAAGAGCAACTGTACATGTAGTTTTAAGAAGGATTCAATGTTTATTTGATGAAAAATTGGTTTTCAAATGGCTGAGATATTAAAAAAAAAAGTGATGATAATAAAAGGCAACAGGCCACGCCTTTTATTAGGATCTCTTTGTTTCACGTTGTTTTTGGATATCTCAGCCATTTCAAAACCGATTTTCATCAAATAAACTTTTGATACCCCTTAGAATTGCATGCTCTTTGACATCTCATAGAGTGGTTTCTGAATATCTTGCAAAAACGTCAAAAGCTAAATCCTCACCTCAACCAGAACTGTACACACCCTTTAATATTTGTTGACATGCATAACTTGTGCATAAATCATGGCCACTATTTCTCAAATATGTTAAGTAGTTGCTGGTGACTATGAGAATCAAATGTGCCCAGGCTAAAATGAAATGAAGGTGAAAGATTGCTATTTCTTTCTGGTCAAGATGAACTCAATATTATCAAAAACCCATCAATGATTGTCCATCCTTGATGCCTCTTGTAATAAGGCTTATGTGTTGCAACTGATTGACAAATTGCCCTACATCGACGTAAATAAGGACTGAATTGATCAGTGTTTTAGTAGTAGCCATGATAAATGAATTTTCATGAATTTGAATAAGGCTTATGTGTTCTCTCTCTCTTTTTTCCTACACCAGGAGAGCTGGATGACAGTTCCCGGGACAGCTTCACTGCCGTCGCCAAGGCAACCCCTCAGCCCAGCTCCCCCTCCTCCTCCTCCATACACAGCCTCCACCGGGACGACTCGCGCTCATCCCTCGCCAGCGACCCCGGCAAGGGCGCCGCCGGTCACCACTACCACCACAAGAAGAAGAAGAGCAAGCACCACAAGCACCGCCACAAACACCGCCACGACAGGCCGGACAGGCAGGACCAGCCATCTCCGATCCCTCACATGTTTGACTGATCTGAAAAAACATGGAATATGCATTTGAGTTCGAATTCTGCATCCAACAGCTCCAGCTATAGTACCAGACAGTAACTATTTTGTGTTGCTCATGCATCTGTGAGAGATTAATATTGCAGGAAAGGGACATTGTCGAGCTATAATGCCTGCAAACGGTTCATGAAGTCTTGCACCACAGGTGAAAAGAGGAAGGCTGTATGCGTCTGACTTTGTATCCTTCAATACAGTGAAACTCCAATCATCTCGTGGTTGACTTGAATCAGTATTTAATTGATAGAGTATTGTCAAACGAGAGTGATACAATGCTTCAAAGACTTGACTTAGGGTGAGAAAGCTATCATGGATTTTAACCCTATTCTAACTGGGCTATTTGAGACCAAGTTTTTACTGAGGGGGGGGTCAATTTGACCCTCCCTTCAGATCTTGGCCGCCAATCGTGCGATCGCCGCGAAATTTTGCCTGAAGATAGAGCTGGATGTCAACTACAAGATAACATGGTCATACAATAGAAAAATATTGCCTTTCTATTTTTAATAAATTAATTATGCAAATTTATGCATGAAATCATATTTTCACCTATAACTCCATTAAAAAGACTGGAGGATTGCTAAATTTTTGTGTCAGAATTCCTCAAGACACATCGAACAATTTTCTTGTAAAAAATTAGCACAATCGAAATCAATTACTTTTGTTTTTTATTGTTTTTTCGACCTTTTGTTTTTTATTGTTTTTTTGCCAAAATTTGTTGCAGGCAGTTTTTCAGGCTTATCTACACTAGAATTGATTAATTTCAATGGTTAAAAGTTGAAATAATCTAATTTATATCAATTTAACCAAAAAACACCATTTGCATTTAATTTGCACACGATATCATGAATTTGAGCTGTTTTTTGGTTGACATGCATATGCAAAACATTACGTAACTTCAAAATGGTGAACCCGGACGTCGCAAATTTGGTCTCAAAATATGCGGGAGACTTCAATGAAAAAAGTCGGCAAAATCTTTACGCGTTGCGAAATCGTGGCGCGAAACGTCGAGGGGGGGGGTCAATTTGACCCGACCCCCCCCCCCCCCCCCCCCCCCCCCCCAGTTAGAATAGTGTTAACCCGTTGAGGATGGGCTGATTTGCTATAATACGCATTTTCTGTAGACGCCTGCCTGAGTACACTCGGGACTAGTCTTCAACAGATCAATAGTTTCATGTTTTCAAGACACGGAGATATTCAGGTATGAGTTTCTTCAATTTGACTCCCTCTACAAATTAAATTTGTTAAGATCGCAACTGCTGATCTGTAAATTAACAAACATGTCGGAAAAAGGAACCAGTGGGACTCGAACCTATCATCTACTGCTTTCCGGGCAGCGACGCTACCACCAGGCTGTCCCTAGTAATAGGCAGTGACACGATGAACATGAAACAAATACTCAAGCTCCAAAATTCCGACATTGTTAGATTAAGTAGTCCAAGGCGGATAATGCATAATAAATGCTTTGTTTTGATCTTAACAAATTTAATTTGTAGAGGGAGACAAATAGAAGGAACTCACACCTGTACACCAGAAATATACAACTTTCTGGTGTACATTGTATTGTAAATATCCTTTTCTAGCGGTGCATATTAAATTGTTGGGCAGAAATCATCAGATTTCTACCAAACTGCAACAATGTGCAACTGATTTTGTCATGTAACTCTTCTAGCATATACAATGTATTTTGGTTTTGATATGTAACAAGTATTGCTTATAGATGTGTGTGTGTGTAGGCCTTTGAGTGTATGACCATTGTACACGTGTATGTGTATCACAAGTACATTGTGAAAGAAATATGAATCTTGCTGTAGGTTGATACTGGAAAGGTAATAGGAAAGTCGTAGTTTTGCTGCGATTCTTTGTAGTCGTGTCTTGGCATTGATTATCTTGCTTTTAATAAACCCGTTGGGGACGAGTCCTGAATACTCATGGGCAGGTGTCTATGGGAATTTTAGCAAAATCAAACCGTCCTCAACGGGTTGATAATTTCCTGTGGTAGTTCTTCCCACAGCAACATGCTCACAGCTGGTACTAAAACTGCATGTCCCAATTTTACTATGCGCTCCTTCCCTTTTCTGCCATTTGTTTGCATGATTTTTTTTTTTTTTTTTTTTTTTTTTTGGGGGGGAGGGGCTTTTACGAAATGGTGTAGTGTCATGTGATCATGTTCATCCAATCACTGCTTGGTATTTGACTATCCCTAATGCAAACCTTCCAACCATTCTGGATTAAGAGGAAATAATCTCAATTTTGAGGAAATAATCTGAATTTTGGCCATACCCAACTCTTGTTCCAACAGGATTTGTTCTATTTTTCTTTGGTAATTTTACAACACATGTCTATCAAAGAGAACTGCTCTGACTTTCTTTCCTACTTTTGAGCCAAATCATTTTTTTTTTTTTTTCAGTCAGAAAGGTTGGGAGGTCTGGGTCACGATATCCACAGGTAATGGATACGTAGCACATGTTGCACAGCACACAGTGGTGTCATGTTGACACATGAATATTACACTGCACTGCCAAAAAAGTCTGAGATAAACAAATACAAATGGTTTTATTTCTCTAGACACATTTTAAAAATTGTACATTTATTTTCTTGTCTTTCTCCCTTTTTTTCAACATATCCTGCATACATTAATACAGACTGTATATTGCAAGAACATGTACTGGGTATTAACTTTCATCACATTATTGTATGACAAATTACAAAATAACAACATAAATCTTTTTGGTTCTTTCAGTTGTCGGAGTACTCTCATTCATATTTTCCCAGTATGAGTACAAAAAACACACACATGTTTTTCAACACAACAAATACATCTGTTTTTTAATGGCATTCACAAGAGATAAAAAAGTACCAGACAGTCATGTCATGTTCATATTTACTTTCACAGGTAACATCACATTTGCAATGCTGTTGCATGATTACAATACATTGATAAAAACGTTTTGTATTCTGACGTACCTCACACAGAAATGTGCACTATCCTGGACTAACCACAGGCAAATACAAATTAAAGGGACTAGAATTCTGTGTTTCTTTAACAGAGAGCTATAACTTATGGTGGGAGTTCAGGATGTGAAATGCTTCAGAATATAAAAGAAGAGTACAACCAACGAAATCCTCAAAATACATGTATGGCAATGTTCCTCTACTTCATTCTCAAAATTTTGTGAGCAATATTTTGACTTAATTGCTTTCATTTTTCACTTTGCAGGGAAAAAAAAAGCATCGGATATCCTTAAATATTTTGATGTCAATGTACCCAGGTTGATCAACTTAAAAATATGTGACACCTGCCTTTATAGCGGCCTCATGCCGTATACAGCCACCAAAAACTCCCCCGAGAGGAAAGCTCTATGCTAAAAATCCTGTGCACACCGGCCACCAATTTTGTATACTGTGGTAGACTTCAACATGTACAGCTGTTATATTATACAGTATAGCGGCCAAGATCCATACAGTGCTGTGGCAATAATTCAGTACATTTTTCGTCTTTGCAACCCTGCCAGTCATGCATGGCGAACAGTTCAAAGGTCGCCACCATGGCATTCTCCCGCCATACCGGCACAGTCATGCACTCGTGAAAAGCGTGCTTGCTGTACTATACACACTCACATGCAATAACCGCATTGTTGAATGCTTGAATGTAACACATGCATGCTGTATACACATATTACATGCACAGTAAGTATGTACATGTATACAAAGATTATACATGTATGTGATACACATGAAATATCTTAAAGCCTGTCTATAGTGGCCACCTGTCTTTAATTACCATTCTTCATCTTCCTTGGGTGGCTGCTACAAGACCGGTTCAACTGTATAAATATTATGACACTGTGCAAGGTACACTAAAAGTGAATTTCATGTACCGGTACATGGGAAATGATTAATTGCTGAAAAAAATTTCCTTTGCTTTTTTTTGCTTGCTAATATACTACATGGTACATATCACATAGTGAATCTACAAGTTGTAGCAAGCTCTTAAATATAAAGTACTTCCATGGCTCACAGCTACATGATTTAAGATTGATTGCCTTTACATTACAGACCTGCCCCAAATGCACAACTTTATAACAAAGTGTCCACAATGCACGTGAACACCAACTGAAATCAGACACATCTTTATAGATTCCTCACTTTATACTGGTGGGTTTGAAAAATCACATTTACTGAAGAAAAAAAAAACAACAACAACAAAACACTGCCTGCACTTTGTTCTTTGAGTTGGAAATACATTATAACATTTTATATTCCACTTTGAAGTAAACTTTGACCTACTGCATAAAATATTTGACTGACATATAACTACATCAGCTGTCTCTTCTATAATTAACATGATACAAACTGTAATATAAGTACCAAAAGACTATTTTCTTTAACACATTCTGCTACATGTATATTTCATTGTCAAAACCTGATAACACATAATAGAAACATGTCAACATGACAGAAACATATACAGTATAAAATATACAAATTTTATATTCAAATGTTAACCACAGATATCAAGCATCTTACACATACTGTAACATTGACTTAACATACAGTACATGTATATATATATATATATTGTAGTTTCATCATTTTTTTTTCAAACCTCTTACATTTTCATCTCCCCCAAAATTATTCCTCACTAATTTTACTCTCTCTCTCTCTCTCTCTCTCCCACACACACACACACATACAACACACACACATTATACAAACACAAACATACCATATTTCTCACTCTTCAACCTGATAAAGGTAGTACTGGCAATATACACCACACTTTCAATATTAACAGAGTTACAATTTACATAATAAGTATGTTATGAGCATAGGCCCTACGGATCATTACTTGATCACAATGAACATTTTCAAGAGAAGAAAAATATACATTTGTATGTCATCAGAATAATAAAAAATATATAATATTATTTTCATGTAATATCATTGCTCTGATCTATTCAGTCCCTTTGTCAAATGATAATCATCGTCGTAGAACATAATATTATACTCTATTTTTCTGTCGATACAGAGTCGTTTCTCCATTCACAAAATCACCACTAAATACCGTACACAACACAACATCCTTGAGTAGCTAAAAATTAAAATCAAAATTGGCTGTACGTGAACAGGGCTCCATTTTCTTTAATGTTTGAAGAGGTTTCTTGTGCTTTTGATTTGAAATGAAATGTATAAGATGTAATGTGAATGCATATAACAAGGATTATACCAACAGAACAATGTGACTGTTTTCTTCGCTTTCAATGGACGAAACTTCAGTTGTTGCTTTTTCTCTTCGAAAAAAAAATGGTACAAAAAAGAAGTACAGCAAGTGGTGAAAATACATGTACATCACAGGTATGATGGACTACATGTACACAATAATGCATCGTGTATTCACAGGGGATCATTTCTAATGGCCGGATTGCACTGACTAGCATCTGGTTCAAGACAATCTTCTACTATTCCATTTTTTTTTTCAATCTGAACTGAAAAGCATAACACAATATTCTTTACCTGAAATTTAACAATTCAGGTATTGGCTCCCCCTGGAGGGTGTGGTAGTTTATAATACAGGTATGTTTTTTCTTTGCCTGTTATTCACTTCTGTACAGTGCGGAGTTGGAATGTCAAAGCATATCTTGTATGCAAGAAAAAGAACACAAACAAACAAGCAAAACTACTTTATGTCTACAGGTATCTGAAGACATTTAGTCATGACTATTCATGAGCTCTGCCTACCATGTACCATCATTCCATCCACCATTTACCCATTAACAGGGTGATTTTTCATTTGATCTACTCCCACTTCGTCTACTAGCCATTTCTAGTCTCAACCCACATGGTCTAATCCTGTTTCGTCAACAGCCAGGTCGTCTAATGACCGTTTAGTCCAATTACCACTTTATAGAGAAACAAACATTTGTCTTGTCATCTCATATATCAAAACATTACATTGTACTTCAATTGACGAGGGAATGTTAGTTGCAAGAGAATGTCAGGTGCAAGAAAGATTGGGGGGGGGGGGGGGTCCGAATTTGAGTACAATCCATAGCGTGGCAATCAATGATTGGGCTTGACAGTATCAATTTGGCTGCGCAAGCATTGGAGTCAATGAATGCACCTCGCTACATGGCAAGACTCGTCTCATGGTGTGAACGGGTCTAGGGCAATTACCCCCTGGGCAAATTCCCCAGACTCCTCCCCCGACCCTAATCCTTGTAGAGTATGGTGAACAGATTTGAGGGGAGAGCACTGCCTCGGGACAAGCAACATTTTCAACTGGGCATGCCCACGACTTGGAGGGCAACAACTATATGCCTCGGGACAAGCAACATTTTCAACTGGGCATGCCCACGACTTGGAGGGCAACAACTATATTCCCCTGTAGGCTTGATGTGCAGTTTGCTCAAAGTGTATCCCAAAGTGTGTGTCCCAAAGTGTGTGTGTGGTGGTGGTGGAGGGGGGGGGGGGGGGGAGGGGAAGAAAGATATTATTGTTCAGGTGTATATGCTACTTTCTCCCATGGTTGCCTATAAACTTTCACAAGTGAATGGTTCCCTCACAATGTGAGGATACGATAAACATGGAATGTTTTGTCATATGAAAATTTTTAGCCATTTGATACTCTACTGGATGAGTGTACAATAAAACAAAAACATGTCAATATCTGTGGGGGATACAGTAATTGGGAGATATAAAGTTTAAACCAATGAAATGCCACTGAAATTGACCCAGTGATAAAATTTGATTCATTAAACTTTTTACTTCTTACAAAGCGACAGAGGTAGTTACTCATCCGGGGGAAGTAAAAAAAGTTTATCTTTCTTGAGACTGTCTCCTTGAGTCTCGGAAATAAGTCATGTTGCAGAATAATACTGCTCAAAGTAACCAGTCACTCTTAATAGCACAAATATTGATTCAAGAGAAAACAAATGATGAGCAAACCTATCAAAATTTGGGGAATGGTTTTCATTTCCCTTTTATCTCGAAACCTAATAGCAATACAACTCTCTCTTTCTGTCAAACTTACATGGGGGGGGGGGGGGTTTGTTCCTCGCTCTGCAAAGAAAAATATAATACAAATTCCTGTCTGTGTTCCTTCCTCTAAAGAATACATCCATTATCATAACAGTCACATCAAAATAATTTTTGCAGCCATACATCCTCAAACGCTGGGCAGCATTTGTATTTCCATGGCAAGAGGAGTATGACAAGAGTCATATACTGTATACGCCGAATATTTCGCAAGGTTTTTATTTTCGCGAATTTCGCGAGTCGGGTGCTATTCGCGAAATTAAAGACACGCGAAAATACTGACTCGATCCCCGATGTGAATGTTACGTACGTGAGTATATTTCTCTGTTCAGTACAGGACTCCACGATCGCGAATTTAACCACTCGCGAAATCGTCGGGGATTCCTGATTCGCGAAAATTTAGACTCGGGGAAATATATGGCGTATACAGTATTGTATTTCTGGAAGACAAGAAACATCTTATGTTTTCTCCAATAAACACAGAGATAATTCAGGACCAAGATACTGCATTTTGCAGGCTCTCTTAAAACAGTACCTGTGGCAGGTCCATGTACAGGTACATGTATAACCCTTCACCCCAAAGCACACGCGACCACGTGTCTTGAAAATCACTAGAATGGCAACAGCTTCCTTTGTACGTCTGTGTGCAAAGCATGTGCATAGAGGGCAGTGCATGAAAACAATATATGTAAGTTTCTCGTCTGGTTCATATATCTTTTTTTTTATCACACTACTGTAAAATTCTGTTTCTATACATACATAACAAATGGGTAGATGGATATATAATTTTCATTCAGATTTTAGCAACAGTGTAGTAGGTTTGCAGATACCAATCAACCACAATAATGGTATGCCATGAGCTACTTGTAAACCCTAGCAAACTTCCGTAAAATTCACTAGTTTGTGAGGTATTCAAGAAGCAGTTGGCGTATATTGCAAGAGACCTCCCAGTGTTGGAGGATTAAAGGGATGGTACAGTATTGGTGGAGATGAGAATTGGGCTCTTACCTTTTTGCGAGATACCAAGAAAACACTTGTGACATAGCACAGAACATGCCATTTTAAGAGGAATTCAAAGTTTATTTGATGAAAATCAGGTTTGGAATGACTGAAATATCAAAAAAATAAAGTAAAACAAAGCGACCGTAATAAAAATGTGGGTCCCACACTTTATCAAATCGCTCTGTTTTGGATATCTCAGCCATTTCAAAACCAATTTTCATCAAATAAACGTTGAATTCCTCAAAAAATTGCATACTCTTTCATATTTCATAAGAGGTTTCTCATTATCTCACAAAAAAATGTTAGAAACCTGAAATTAGGTCTCAACCAAAACTATACGATCCCTTTAACGTTGGAAGCTGCATTTATTTGTGGGGAATTTCACGGTCAGATAGCCCTATAACATGTACTACATATTTCTCCTTGTATAAAATGTTCAGCTAAATCTTAATCCTTATGAGCCTGTTGGAAGGATCAACCAGCTTCCAGACAAAAAGATATATGATTTGGGGTAAACATACATTACATGCCTATTAAAAGTCTTGTTTGTTTTTCCAGCTTGTCTTCAAAAAATGCAATATTCTAATTGTCATTTTGAACATTGCATGGAAGGAAATATTCTTTGGACTTACAGCTTGTACAAAACCAGCTGGTGACTATGTATGTACATGTATGTTAAGAGGGCAAGTGGGCTATTAAAGCAGAAAAAGACATCAGTACAAACAGTTATAACCTTGTATACACTGCGTAAATAATTATCAACACCTTCACATATTTTGCTTCCAAACAAAGTTGTGTATTATTCATCCCTCCACCCCCCCCCCCAAAAAAAAGAAAATAGAGGAAGTTACTATAGACAAATGAAGAGCAGAAAGTGAATGATTTTGTTGATCTTCCAATGCAGTCATTAAATCAAGTTATAAGACTTCTTGCATGCAATGCACAAAAACCCAACAAGAAGAAGAAAAACTCAAACAAAGTGGTGTTGAAAATGAAAATCTGGTATGAAAGGACAACAACACAATTAATTTCCCCTGACCTGGGATCTTTCCTGTGTGTTTGATTGGCTGGCTCAGCTTTCCCTGCACAGGGTTTAAAGTTCAGGTCTGGTGTGTAACGTAAGCACACTCACAACTCACACACATACACACACACAAATAAAAACATTACATCATTAAGAAAGCAAGTGCGTGCTTCTTTCATAGAAAGCTTTTGTACTTCCTTCCCAGAAAAGGAAACTCCTATAAATTGAAACTGAAACTAACACAACACTGCATTGCACTGCCGGAAAACAATCTGGGTGAGAATAGAGTGCTGAGTAATTCATTGATATCAAATGACAGTGGAAGGGGCAGACAACGTCTGAGCTAACCGATGCAAGACAAAATAAAACTTGTTTACTTAAACCTCCAATAACAGAGAAACTGGATGGAGTGTCATATTGTAATTTGATCTTAAGTGTACCTGACAGCAACGCGCTATCTTAATTTTGCAGAAAGACATTAATGTCGAAACTAACGGGTGCATCTAAGCACGCACATGACCATGTTCATGTAATTAATCTACTTTTACTCCATGGACATTTTGAGCAACACATATGCAATGACTTTTCACAAACTCCAAATGATTAAAAAATTCCAGTTAACAGGCTAATCTGAGTACACACCCTGTCATAGTCTAAAGAAATGGAATGGATGAATGAATGAATGAGAAGTGTTTCTTTGTGGCAACACAACTGCACTCTAATAGTCCATCTGCTAAATAACCGTTTCTGGAAAAATCCTAGAATCCGTCGGGATCGTGGTAGTCTGGCTCCGTGGAGATGAAGTAGTCGTCGAGGAAGTTGTAGAGAGTCTCAAACGTAGGTCTCTCCGCTGGGTGCTCATTCCAGCATTTCATCATGAGGTCATAGAGCGAGTCGGGGCAGTACAAGGGTTTCGGCATGCGGTAGCCATCTTTTACTTCTTGCAAAGTCGTCTGGTTATCCATACCTTGATAAAGGAGAATACAGTATGTCCCAAAAAAAAAAATTACAATCAAATTTTCGCATTGATAACACCCAATATGATTAAACTGTCTAAATGCTACTTCAGGGTCTTAAAATATAACATTTTAGCTCTATTTTGCAGAAAACCCCAGTCAATTTGGTTAAGTGGTCACAGAGAAATGTGAAAAGTTGTAAAGCATGTCACGAGTCTGATTCTTCCAAGTTTAGCACTTTGATGCTTGTGTGTGTGAATACAATAGACAGAACTTGGAGGGAAGAGATTCTTGACATCCTCTACAAAATGCTTCATTTCTCTTTGACCACTGAAGCAAATCGAATGGGGTTTTCTGTAAGATGTGGGCAATGAGCTATACTTTCATACCCTGAATTTGTATTTCGATTGATTCACTATTTTAAAAGATATCATTGCGGAGGGTAACGTAATTTTTTTTGGGACATACGGTATATGCAAAATGTACATTTTCATTTCAGTGCAACAACCATAACTGCTTGTGTCAGAGGCATAATATTCTACCAACAAAAGATTGCATAAAGTGGGCTTCTGTTATAAACAAAGTCCTTGGGACCAGTAGTTTTCTTCTGATATATCGAAATTTTCTTATAACCAAACAAATAAACAATAAAGAACAAAGAGCAGATAACTTTGCAGCCTGAATTTTTACTTCGTAGTTACCGGAATTTCGTTATAACCATGTTTAAATAAACACTAAACACTAAACACAGTAAACACTTTTCCAGAATGTGTAGGCCTACTGTCTTTCCACCTTTAGGTAGGTCTAATAGAAAAGTTAATTATTTGCAGTCTTTTTTCAGTAAACATATTTCCAGAATGTTTACTTTCTTTCACTTTTTAGATGGTTTAGAAAGTCCGTTTGTATTTGAGATATAATCATTTTAAAGCATAGCATCTGTGTTTTCAGAATCTGCCCTTATCTAAAAATCCATGTCTGGCAACTTTTGGTGGTTATCTTTAATACGCAGATCACACACATGTATAATAGCATGCCTGCGTGATCCTAATCTTCAAATCCTCTTTTCTCCCTTTTCTATGAAACTGCATCTCCCAAATCTCTCATATTTCAATCACTTTTTAAATAATGATAATAATAATAAAGGACATTTATATTGTGCAGCTACTATAAGGATATATTCTACTGTGCATTACAAAATGACATGCATACAAGAAATTCAAACAGAAAATACATTACTTCAAGAGATGACTTTTTAACCTGGCCTTAAACTCATTAGTTGTGACTGCTTGTCTTACAAACAAAGGGAGATTATTCCATAATTTTGGTGCAGCGTACAAAAATGCCCTGTCACCAAGAGTAACTTTTGATTTCCCTGATGGATATTTCAATAATGTTTTCATTTCAAATGGGTTTCATACAAATGTAAGATGGTCCAACTTTAAAAAGTTCAATTGTATATCATTTGAAAGCTTAGAGCTTACTTTTCAAAGTACAATGTATGTAGAAAAGTGGTATTTAAATTGATGTTGGTCTACTTTTTGTTGGTTTTGAGCTAGGCAGTCACAAATGATGTCACTAAATACCATCAAAAAGTACACAATATGATTACATAGCCCTTATCATCTCTAATTCACATAAAATTTATGCTTTTTTTTTAATATAAAATATTCTATTTCTCCAAACTTCTCTGATGATAAAAAATATCTGCCTTCTGACTTACCTGGATAAGGTGTCTTCCCTTTTGTTGCAATTTCAGAGAGAAGAATACCAAAGGACCAGACGTCAGACTTGATGCTGAATGTTCCGTAGAGGGCAGCCTCAGGTGCAGTCCATTTTACGGGGAATTTGCTTCCTATAGTGGAGAAATTATGGAAAAAACACTCTTTCAACAAGCAGGATAACAAAAATGTGACTTAAGTTCTTACACCTTGGCAACACTCGAAAAAGAGCAGCACTACAACGTTTGGATTACGAAAGGGGGAATTAAATTTTTTGTCTCGCGAAGAAATGGTAGTAGGGTGTATGACATTTCGCTTGCTACTGCTGAGCTTCGTCAGGTACAATAAGACACGGTGGTGTGTGTGTTATAGCGTGTGATGTGGTGGTGAGCATGAGATAAGATTAACTCTTCACATGCCATGGTGAAAACCCCCTCTGTGCCACATTATTCTCAGACACTAATATAGTCATGCTTTGCGAAAACATTCTATTTTTCAAGTCAATGTAACTTTAATAGAATTCTGTTGAGCCGGACAAATGGTGGGTAAAGTTGAAGAGAAAATGCCAAGCATTGCTTTGATGTAGTATTGTATGACAAATCTACGATTGTTTTTCTTTCACATGACCTGTGGCTACACTACTGCAAACGCATGACTTTTGCACACAAAACAGTGACAGAAACTTACAATTTACACGCAAATCCAGTAGGGAACACCGCTTGATAGTCAATCACCTCATAAAATGCAAGCTATATGTGAGAGGAACCGAAGCGCGATAAATGCTTTCATTGTACCGCGGCATTTGGCAATTTATCATTCAGATTGGGCAGGTTTATGTGTTTGAGCAGAATATGCAAAGTTGGCACGCAGTCAACTGAGTCGGACATGCAAACGTGGCACATTAAGAGTTAATTCCCCTTTCATCACAATTCACTGCAATGGTCAACATCTTCACAAGAACATTTGGATTCTTAACCCAAATCAGGCCAGTGCACAAATGCACACAAATACCTGTATGGGGAGGCCAACCCCCTTTTCCCCCATGAGTGCATTCAAAGCAATAGCTCTCAAAAGAGCTGCTCTTTACTGGCAAACCAATAATGAAATACGGGCAAGCTATGTATCACTTCAAAATGGAGAAAATTATCTGTATTTTTATATTTATATAAATCACTGGCATACATTGTAGAAGTTATTCAGTGACTAAAGCAGTCACCACAACTGAGGAAATGAGCGGCTGCATGTTGTTTTTCAACTATGGGATATCCTGTATGTGGTGGCCTCTGGGGGTTTGAACGAACCATGCGATAATACACATCTGATCTGATATGGGCTAAAAGTAATAAAATGCCAAAATCTTACTTTACTAAAAAAAAGAACAGTCAGCAAATGCTCACCTCTTCTGGCCATGTAGTTGTCATCCTGAACTAACTTGGCCAGACCAAAGTCGGCCACTTTAGCCTCGTTGTTCTCACCGATGAGGACATTCCTGGCAGCCAGGTCTCTGTGTACGTAGCCTTTCCTCTCCAGATAGTGCATTCCACTCGCAATCTGATAATAATAATGATAATATGGAAAATCTGTATAGTGCTTAAAACAAACACGTTTAAAAGCGCTTTACAATTATCAAAGAAAGAACAAACATACTGTATAAATCAACTACGAAATGAAATACAAATATTCACAATAGAGCCCACACAATAATCAGTTCTGTTCTTGAAATAAATGGGTTTGAAGTTTCTTTTTGAAAATATCAATTGGGGTGGAGTACTGAAAATGAGTAGGGAGGTTGTTCTAGAGAAGAGGGGCACAAACAGAAAAAGCATGATCACTATACATTGTATGTAACAGTTGAGAGTGTGATGAGGGCCAAGTCTGAGCAGAGCTGTACATAGGATGATCTATTAAGGTCCATGCGTGTAGCCAGTCTAGGTTTCGATGAGATTAGGCCAGTTTTAAGTATGAGAGTGAACAGTTATGGATGATGTTGTAGGTGATAAGAAGGATCTTGAACTTAATTTGTTGTGGGATTAACTACATCCAGAGTGTAGATTGTGGATGACAGGGGTGATGCCATGAGTGATGAGATGGGCAGCAGTGTTCAGTGTGAGCTGATCACAGAACGATCACTCAAGGCTAGAACCGAAACTCATAAAACACCATATCTTTCTCATTATGAAGCAGCACACAGCAAGCTCACATCTATATGCTTTGGAATGGCTGCAAACGAGTCTGAAAGAAGGCGACTTTTATTGCAAAAGGTCTAATAACCACAAGAATGCACTTGGAGGTTGCTGAGTTTTGAAAGGCATTGTGCCATCAATGAGCTAGGCCATTTAGAACAGAACATTTTTTTTTGCATGAAGTTTCCACTCCCTTCATTTCCCACGGTCAGTTCACACTCTGGCCAAGGCGGAGTGAAACCTTGAGGCCATTCTTGGTCACATCGGAATGACAACTCAAGGAAACATTATCTGTTGTTCATCTTCATGAGGGTTGAACAAAAGAGCGAGGATATAGCACGATCTTGATAAAGAGATGACAGAAAGGCTTGTAATTATGTGATGAGTCAACTCCGTCCTTTTAGGGATCGAGCAAAGTGACTGAGCATAGGAGGGAGCTTTTGCATCTTCTTACAATTGAAATTCAAAGATCTGGTGCATGCTTGGAGTGGAATAGTAGAAAATTTTTCAGTCAAAAAAACATAAGATGACACCTTGAACAATATAATAGGCCTATCTATTCAAGTTGCATAGGTGCAGAAAACAAACTCAATTCTTTCAATGTAACATGATGAAGATAAAGATCAATTTTGTTCAAGCATGCCCTGCTTGCCAGCAAAAGGATTTGTTTGAAGGGCTACGAACAATCACTGACTATTGGATGGAAGCCCCTTCGTCTAGTGGATATGATGGTTGCCTTCCAATCAGGAGGTCATGGGTCCAAATCCCTCCTGAGTGTGTATGCCTATGAGAGGCCAATTCATCCTCAATGGCTATCACTCTTCACACTGAATAATCAGTGTTTACATCTGTATTTATGTTGTCATTTGTCAATCAGTTGCAAAAAGACATGGTAACTTTCCAATATATTTGAAACATGGTACGTGCAGTTTCTGTACGAGTTGACTTTACCTGTGCTGCAATGTCCACGAGGTCTCTCAGCCCCAAGTACCGCCCCATGCCGTCCCGCAGGTACCCCAAGAGGCTTCCATTGCACACCAGTTCAGTAACAATGTAGATTGGTTCCTAGGGTTGACAGAGAAAATGGAAGAGAGAGAGAGAGAGAGGGAGAGATTAAAGGACAAGTCCACCTTCATAAACATGTGGATTGAGAGACTGCAGCAATGAATATAATATTAGTAGAACACATTGGTGAAAGTTTGAGTAAAATCGGTCAATGCATTCAAAAGTTATGAATTTTTGAAGTTCTAGTTCCCGGATCGCTGGATGTGAAGACTGCTACAGCTTGTGATGTCATATGCATAGAACGATATAAAGAAAATATATAGAAAAATCAACACATTTTCACTTTTCTTACATATCAAAATAGCACATGACTTGTCTCTTTTAGAAGGCAGGGGGAGTAATATTACCCTTAATATTAATCTCCCTGTACCTTGTACCCTTGAATTAATTTGCAAGACAGTATATGCTTGCTTAAATGTTGTGTGACATTAATTTCTAAATATGTGTACTCTTTTGTTATGTGTGATTTGGAAAAAGGCAGAAATAAAATCAATCAATCAATCAATCAATCAATCAATATATGTCACTTAGAAGCTGAGGGAATGTGGCATTTTTTTCATGAAATGAACTTCAACGTTGTAATTCTCTTTATGCTTTCCTTATATTGTTCTACATATGTCACATCATCAACTGTAGTTAGTCTTCTGATCCAGCAGTGACTACACACACAGAAACTTTAAAAATTCATAACTTTTTAACAGATTGTCCGATTATCCTCCAACTTTCACTGATATGTTCTACTTATATACTGCTGCATGATCTCAATCCACATGTTTGGGGATGGACTTGTCCTGCAAGAATTGCTACATGAGACATATAGCCAAAGTCACCAGTAAGAGGCAAATCGAAGTCTCTGGACGAAGGAGACCTTTTAGAGACTCGTCCCAAAATGTTTGAACTCACACTTTGAATTGCCAAAATTTTTATTTGATACCGGTACCAAAATTAACATTCAGTAGTGACAATCACACCCTGCACACTCAGCAGAGCTGTGTTCAAGGAATTTTGTACATAATAGAATTTGCATGCATTGTGGCTGGGCAATATCTATCAGTTCCATCAGTCGAACTGACTTTATACTGAACAATAATGAGGATCTTAATTCTACAGTTTGTAGAAGTCCATGGTGCATGGAGTACGACTTTAATTTTCTTGGCTCTAAATAATACTTGTACACACATTAAAGGTATTGTTTACCATCGGGAGCACTGATTTAAAAAATGTTCGAGTTATCACATTTGATGCATATGTGGAGGTCAGTTGTATCAAAAAACATCCTCGGCTACCATATTAACATTTGTGACAAAGCCTAAAACATACGTGTAAGGAGATATCAATGTTTTTCTCAATAAACCATACCTGTAGATGGTTCATTCTAGAAACAGTTTTTATTATAACTATTGTTCACATTTTTTATTTCTAACAATACTTAACAGTGATTATAATGAATAACATTTTTACATTGGTTGCTTCTATTCCTAACTTACATTTTAGAACTATTTTGAAGCAGTAAAGCTGGGTTTTTGTTTCATCTGCAAACGGTAAATAATGCCTTTAACAGAGCTCAAAAGGTTCTCGGAGCATCATGCTTTTCTTGCTCACAATCATCAGAGCTAACTACATGTAGTAGGAGGCTGTAAAAAAAGGCTATAACGTACAACCTTCCCCCACCCACACTCTTTACAATACTTTCACTTTTCAAGTGACGACAAAGGGATATCTCTACACATAAAAGAATTCAGGAACTTTCATGTCATTCGTTGGTGCCAAGACTTTTGAATACAAAGATCAATTTACGTCCACACAATAGAACATTAGTGGATGGCAAATCTTTTGATGGAACATCTCTTGTACTGCATGTATTTGATTCTTGGCAAGTGATCTGGCACTGGATTTTCACCTAGAATGATATGCGATAAAACTTGGATAACCATAAGATAACCTTAACCCTCTGAGGACGAACTGATTTTGCTATAACTGACATTTTCCATTGACATCTGCCCGAGTATAATCAGGACTAGTCTTCAACGGGTTAAAGCTGAACTCATACATATAACATGGGGACACTGTATACAAATAATGACTGCTATGAGGGGCACAGTTAAAATTATGGGCCCAAGGTGATGTGAAAACCCTAACTATGCCCAAAGCAAAGCTGAGGGCATGGTTATGGTTTTCACATCACCGAGGGCCTACATAATTTTAACTGTGCCCCGAATATCAAGCAGTCATTATTTGTTTTATATACCGAAAATATAGATCCCGAAATATAGATACCGAAAATATAGATTCTAGTGTCTTTTACAGCACTCATAATCAATGCTGATCGACAGCGCGGCAGCGCGGTCGTATCATTGGTGCGTACATATGAGTGATCATCTATGTGTACAGTGTACAGGATTGCAACTGTCTCCAAACCTATTTACAGGGCACAGTGCCCGCTAGTCTCTTTTATAAAATGGGTTCAAGAATGTAGCCAATTGGAAGCGCTGAAATGAGTCACGTGTGCGTGCATTAATTTCTTCAGGTATGCACTAAGAAGAGTCTCTCTTCCACCTCTCCCTGGCCTGACGTACGTCACAATGTTTACACTAGCAGTGCGCACTCAATCAGTTGTTACAAGTGCGTCACGCACTACTATACGCGCTGTCAATCCTGTAAACAACTTCTAGTTCGGGCCGCGGGCTGTCACAACATCCGGCGGCCTTTCTTGTGCATAACAGTACGTGGCGTACGTATACTCTTATACGTACGTACAGTTCTTATGTGCGGGATTTCAGAGTGCGACGTGCGTAAATGTTTGAGACGAACATCTTCGGACATCTTGACTTTTGAGCGAGTGCTACATGTAGCTGACTGGTATTGACCCACAAAGGTACGTGAATAATGCTATTAGTTTTCGACCCATTTTATAAAACAAATGATGCACAGGATTATTTCGTGGCGTTAGTGAAGGTGCGGCGCTCTCTCGAGTATTGACAACGGTTGCAAACATGCACTCGGCTGCGCCTCGTGCATGTCGCACCATTGTCAATACTCTCGAGCGCGCCGCACCTTCACTAACACACTCTATCCTGTGCATCATTTGTATATTACAGCACGCTGATCGAATGCGCGGCGGTCGTATCATTGGTGCGTACATATGAGCGATCTATGTGTACGGGGTTGCGACCGTCTCCAAACCTATTTAACATGTTACAGGGCACAGTCAATCAACTGTGCCCCGGGCACAATAAATCATGACGTCATTTTGATCAACAATGGGGCACAGCTATTTTTATGACTCCCCTTTTAACCAATCAGATGAGAGGATTCTATATATGAGGTATATAATAAAACATAGTAGAGACCTTTTAAGAAAAATTTCATTTTTCAAGGCATACAGCAAACTTCCCTCATTTTGACTACTTGATCTTAAGCACCATACACTTCTGACTCAAATCTTTACGGTCCTGTTTACCTTTGGGAGCAGTGATTTAAAAATTGTTCAAGATATCACATTTGATACACATGTGTACATCTGTTGTATCACAAAACATCCTACCATACAAAATGTTCGCAATAACGCTTGAATATAAGGAGATATCAGTATTTTTTTCAATAAACCATAACTGTAGATGGTTTAGTCTGAAAACATTTTTATCATAACTATTCTTCATATTTTGTGTATTTCACAATACTTAAAAACGATTGTGAAGATTTAAATTTTCACAGTGGTTGTTTCTATCCCTAACTAACATTTTAGAACAATTTTTTAAGCTGCAAATGCTGGGTTTTTGCTTCATCTGCAAATAGGGAATTATGCCTTTGAACCTGCTTCAAATCCTAGTTAACCGAGTCTGCTTTTGATTGCAAATTGGCTCACATGCTGGCCAGGAGTACTTTCTTCACTGATTAGCACAGATGAATGTAAACTAATTGTCCACAAATAGAGATTACCTAATTCCCCTAAACCCTATGGTATTGTATCATCATGGCTTTCCTGCTGGACTGAGGCACATTGCTACACCTGAAGAGGCTTGCTAACTTTACAATTAGGACACATTCAGATGGATTACTGAATGCTGGCGGAAAAGCTTGGCAAAATATGCTATAACGAGCCTGGACACATTATGGGTTAAGCAGTGAATCTTCCTTATATTACATTTGCAGAGTAGCAGAGATATACATGACATTCTGTGAATGGTTTTCAAGAACTGCTTGAGTCCAAGGCCCAACTAAAGAAGGAAAGACCAACAAGCACCACCAGCTGGCTGATTATAGCAGAGACTCCAACACCAAGCACCTTCTGAACTACAGATTCTCCCACCCGAAACCCCATATCAAACTGGAGAATCCAACTTGATGTGCACAAGTGCAAGCACACATCACGAGTGCCAAGTCCCTTGCGGCAAAAAGTGGGTCCAGGGCCCTGGAAGCTCTAGGGTTCTAGATGCTCTCCCAGGCTTATTTTTCAACATACGATGGCACTAGGTATCAAAGTAATAATTCAGTGATTCAAATTATATATTTTGGCTTGATAAAACTTCATTAGAAATATCATAATTATGCAGATGATATTTTCACGAATGCATGGAAATTGATTGGCATCTGAAAGGTACTTGGGCAGGAGAAAGATCATTTCAAGCAGGAGAAATGAAATCTAATGCGGGAGGACGAGAGATTTTGCAAAAATGGGCTTTTGGTGGGGGAGATCTCCCAACAAAGCAGGAGAGTAGGTGTCTCTGCTAGAGTAACTCATGAAAGGATGAAACAATAATAAAACGAGTAGGCAACAACCTTACCTCATCAGAGCAGATACCATACAAGTTGACAAGCTTCTCATGCCTCAGCTCCTTCATAACGTTTGCCTCGGCGAGGAAGGCCTCCGGGGACATCGTACCAGGCCGCAACGTCTTCACGGCCACCTCCACCTTGCCATCGTAGATGCCTGCAAATGGAAGGGTTGCCATAGCAACAGGGTAACCATAAGACATATAAATACCTCATCTTCAACAGCTTAATTAGTAAATTCATGAAATTTTTCCAGCGAGATGTTTTCATTGCAACTGATTGACAAAATTTACGTCGATGTGGGGCAATTTGTCAATCAGTTACAATTAATTAGTAAATGTGTATGTTTTTTACAGTAATATCACAGGACGTGCACTGTAATATATTAACTGCCTCAATTAGGCTTACAGTGGTTAAAATTTTGACCATCCATGATCTATGGAATCATATGAATATAGTCATTATAAGTAAATGACTCATACAAGGTGACACAAATGAGTCAGAATGCAAAAATCTACCATTATGTCATCCCCCACAAGACTATCAAACTATACAGGGCTCATAAGGATCCCCTTTTGGGTTCAGTTTATTCCTAAACAGTCAGAGTGGTATATACCTGGTAGGTGGTTTGGGCAACAAGTTTCAGACAAGAAAGAAGGAAAAATAAAACAAACATATCAAGCATTTTACTGCACATCACTGTACAGTTATAGATTGTCTCCATCTTGGCACATTTCACTAAAACGTTGTCCCTGGCACAAAAAAGGGTTAAACTACCTAATCCCCTACCCACTTTAATACATCAAAACTTACAGAGCCACATTTTCCAAAACTGTGACCAACTTTTGTTCCAAATTTGCATTGGGTTTTTTGTTTGTATTTTGTTTGTTTTGTCTGTTTTCACTAATGAAAAGTTATATGCCATGGAAGGCAAGGAATATGAGAGATTGACAAATAAAACAATCAAGGGGGTGTTTAATCAAGTTAGTCAGTGCTGACAACTTGTCAGTCTCTGACAATCACCATAGTAACAGTCAGTGACCAGAGCATCTCAGCCAATCAAAACCAAGGATTTTACTGAAATTGGCAGAGACTGATAACTTGTCAGCGCTGACTAAATTGATGAAACACCCCCCAAATACCACTATCCCACAACTTCAAGGCCTATGTACACTGTACACTGTAATTCCATTTTAGATTTGATTTGGCACCAAATCCCTAATGGGATTGTAAGCAGATACAGATTCCACATTTAACATATACATCATTATGTAATATGAGGACAACATATCATGATGATTTGATGAGTACATGGGAATATTTTTCCCCACTGCAGAAAGCAGGAAATAAAATCAAGATCATGCAAATTCTTTAGAGCCAGGTCCGGGGTCCAGACTTGCAGCAGTCAAATGATTGCTTAAAATCACAATAACAATGTCTCTCTCCAAATTGCTTCACTGCTCAACTCAAATGAGTCAACTGTAAGAGTCATTGGCTGACTTTGGCAAGCAACCAGCCTCAAGTCTAAAGTTACAAGCCCTTTGAGTTTGATTTAATATACATTGTACAACTACAACATGTATGTAGACTACTGCACTGCAGCTGTAGATGGTATGTACTCATGACGTGTATATAAGTTGTGATTGCAATAGACCTTTTTATTAAACACATCAAAATTCTTTGCATATTTTCTTACACAAAGGTTGTTCCTAACAGCTAGAAAGCTTGCCCTGAGGCTTGCCTGGCATAGCAACAACTAATGTATGTATGGTGATTGCTAAGTTTTCGTCTGAAATAGGTTAATGGTGCAGCTTGTTTACTTGGACTCCAGGAAAGAAACATTCGTAATTTTGACTACATTTTTACAGTAAATCGGTCTACTGGAAGAATAGGCCATTTTCATAATGTATTCAAATTGATGGATGTTATTTCCGAAAACATATAGACAAGCTATTCCATTAACCTGCTTTCCTCACATGAACTTCAATTGCTGAAATCCACTTTGCATAATATATTACTCGTTGCTACATCAGACAAGCCTGAGACAGGCTTTCAGGTTGTCATGAATAACCTCTGTTTAACAGGTTTGCATAAAATTTGAATAACATAATACTAGTATACACAAAAACGCCTACTGGAGATACAAATGGAAGGAAAGTCCATCTGTGCATGTACAACATACAAGCAACAGTAAACTAAAATTGCAAAGGACACCTGGGTCCCACTTCAAAAAACTTGTTATCAGTAGCAACTGCTACATTTCTATGACAAATTTACTCTCAGCCAATCAGATACAAGGATTTCAGTAGCTTGTACCAACTATCGTTAACTTGTTATTGATAGCAAGTTTTATGAAACGGGGCCCTGAGCTCCTCAAGTGTGAATCTATACGAGCTTCTCACCCTTCCAGACGGAGCCAAATTGGCCCTGGCCCAGCTTGGTTGAGAGTTTGAGGGAAGTCCGTGGCAGCTCCCAAATCTGGTGGCCAAGGGTCCGCGTGTTGGGCACCTGCCTCGGACACGGGCACATCAACTTGGAACACAGTCCCCCTGGCTGACCTGCAGTCACAGCAGGAGAGAGAAAGACAGAGACAGACATGCCATGAGACAAACAAACATTGAGACTTATATTAGTGACTAGCAAAATGAAACAACAACTAAAACAGACTGGTCAACAAACATGGTCCATACAAGAGACAGAGTGTCATAGAGACAGACAGACAGATAGATAGAAAGATAGGTTGATAGACATACACATATCAAAAAAACACAGACAGATTTATTGACAGACAGCATGACAGACAGATGGATGAACAGACAGACATACAAACTAATAGTCAGACAGATTGACAAAAAGATCCAGACAGACAAAAAAGACTAACATCTAGAATGAAATGAACAAGAAACAAAAATCAATCCACATCAGTCAAAGATATCATAATTCATCGACCCTGAGAGAAATATTTAAGGGGTGTGATAGTACTTGCAGAAAAAAAATTCTGAATACAAATCTTACACTTATAAAAAGTCTGAATTGCATAAAACTGAATATTCAATGCATTTCAACTGCCAAAAAGATGTAAAAATTGGGTTTTGTGCAGAGTACGAAAATCTGAAATCAGATTAGGGATGGTGGGGTTTAGGGGTGTTTTGGGTAAAATGTGGTAGGGCTAATGGATGATGTTGGAACAGGGAAGGGGGGGGGGGGTAGCAAGAGAAAATGGGGATAAAGAGTGTTGGGGTGAAGGGGGGAGGGCTTAGTCCAGCAATAGTTGAGAAAAAAGCAAAACTTTGCTGGCGAGAATCAGGGTTATGAGATGGACCTGTGTGAAACTTGATGACGTCCTGCACCGTGTTGAATTTCCTCTGAGGGTTGATGAAGAAGAGCTCGCTGCCATCCTTTGTCTTGTCGATCCTGTAGTTCTTTACCGTGGGCGGATTACCGTTGTCTGTCTCCCTCACTGTTAGGGCATACGTACCTGGCAAGACAGGCCAACAACAAAGGTCAAAAGGTCAAATAGTAGTCACATCAACCCTTTCAGGAACACCTTCTCAATCTGTGACACAAAGTTGAGGCAGGTTGTTGACATTGATAATCTACTTCAACTGATAACAGTTAAAAAAAAAATGTGTTACCTACTATTATGGCTTGTTGCTGTTTATTATTTGTCCAAATGCTTAAAGGTAGGGGATACCTTTTACAGACCTCAAAAAATGCAGCAAAACATTAAATATGAACCTCAGGGGACTTGTTTAGGCCACTGCTGAGAAATTTGGAAGTCAACAGTTATCTACAATTTGAATAATGCGCAAAACTCAACTACTCAGTAGTTCTGTGTGTCAGCCACACTTAAGCCTTTTTGTTGCAGTCTTCTGTATTTTTTATCTATAAACACAAATCTAAAAGTATAAGAGCTGATGTAATAACATATAGAGTGTGTGGCAAGAATGTATATAGAAATGTTTGTAAGTTTTGATGAACTTTCTTCACAAAATATACATGATGGTCACACATGCAGTGCATGAGTCTGCAAAGGTAGCCTAGTAATGTACTGGAATTTACGGTGAGCCCCGAAAAAAATTCAATTCAAAATCTAACGGTCAATAAAAATGTACTAAATGTTACCTTCCACTTTCAATACTTTATGGGAGTTTCTAAAATGATACTCTCTTCAACATACCACTGTGTTTTTACAACTCTTCATTTAAGGCATGCAAATGGGATTCCCTACCTTTAAGGCACAACAAAGAATTATAACTGGGATAATTCCAGAGTAATTGGCCAAATAATATGGATAATCTTAACCCATTGAGGACGGTTTGATTTTGCTACAACACGCATTTCCCATAGACACCTACCTGAGTACATACTCGGGACTCGTCCTCAATGGGGAACTAACAATGTGATGAGTGAAAAGGGCAAGGCTGTCTGAGAGGTATATTTCATGATAATTTTTCCACTATTTCTCTTCAGATTACTTGGATACACCTTCAAAAAAAAAGTAAAAAAAAATACCAGTTACATTCTACCAGTGACATCATTTGTCAATCACTGCTAAAGTACTATTATGAATAACAAAAGACATTGGCATATTTTGTACCTCTTCCAAGCCTGAGCATGACAGATTATGATTATATGTTAAACATAAGACACTACAGAGAAACATGCAAGTTGTGCTCAGTCTGGGGGAAGGTGCATTCCAATGTCTTTAGTTAATGATATTAGTACTTTTAATTTGCAATGATTGACAGATGATGTCAATAGCAGAATCTCTGTTTAGAAGATTTTTTTTTTTTTTTTGGGGGGGGGGGGGGCATATCCATATCTGAAGTAAAATGGTACAAATGTTACAATGAGATATTCTTTTAGCCATGTGAGTAATCATCAGGGTATTTTGACCCAAGAAAAGTCAACGTGCTTTAATTGCACTACATAGTCAGCTTTAAAGGGATCGTATAGTTTTGGTTGAGACCTAATTTCAGGTTTCTAACATTGTCTGGTGAGATAATGAGAAACCTCTTATGAATTATGAAAGAGCATGTAATTCTATGAGGAATTTAACATTTATTTGATGAAAACTGGTTTTGATATGGCTGAGATATCCAAAAAAGAGCGATTCTAATAAGGTGTGGGACCCACACTTTATTACAATTGCTTTGTTTTACTTTGTTTTTTTAATGTTTCAGTCATTCCAAACCCGATTTTCATCAAATAAACTTTGAATTCCTCTTAAAATGGTATGCTCTGTACTATATCATAAGTGTTTTCTTGGTATCTCGCAAAAAGATAAAAGCCCAATTCTCGTCTCCACCAATACTGTACCATCCCTTTAATAAACCATTGGCATGAAGCTTTTCGCTCCTTGCTATATCCACATGGTCAGAGTCTTTTTGTGTGTGATGACAGTCAACATACACAGGTTCTGAATGACATGAATAGCTGCCTGAAAGACAAACCTAACTCTTTCCTCTCATTCACTACTGATCATCAGTTTCTGTTTTGCAGATTTTCTTTTTTAAGCCTACGGTTTTCCTAAATTTACAACTCGTTTTGAAATCAGGAACACATTTTAGAACATTAAAGTTTCTGTTTCTCCTCATGAAATTGGCAAATTGTAACGTTATTTCCAATTTTGTGCAGATATTACGGATTTAACTAAGTTCATCTAATATTTGTCCAATTTAGAGGTGCTAACTTACTGAAGGACAAAATGATCAGAACGTTGATAATCTCTGCAGCAAGGATTCCCCTGGACTTGACGATTTGAATCAAAAGAAATCTAACTCATTCCAAAACCAGATTCTGAAATCCCCACAGCCTTTCTATACATGTAGGTTTCCTACATGTATATAAATAACCCTAACATATTATTATTACTACTTCTATTATTATAACTATCTACATATATGCAGTGCCAAAGTCATTGAGTTGATGCTGCAAGATTCAACGTGTTTCATTGCAGATTGAAGTGAGAAAAGGTTTAACCTGTGACGAGTCCCGAGTATACTCGGCCAGGTGTCTATGGAAAATGCATGTTGCAGCAAAATCAGTCCATCCTCAGTGGGCTTTAAAACAGAGATCACTAATGTTGATCTGCAAATCATCAATTTCTTTTTTGTATTGGTGTGCAGAGTACCAGGTACAGAGTTAATACAGCTTGCTGACTCTTGCTAGTCACTTGGGGCGGCCACAAGAGGTTGCCATCAATCACCCGTTTTCTGGCATAGGTACTTATTATGTGGGATAGAATTTTTCACCAGGTTCATAGAACACAGCTCACTATGAGGAAGTGAAGCAAGGTCTTTTACATGCACAAGTCGTGACTCCCTTAAACTTGGGTCCTCAATTTAAAGGGATGGCATAGTACTGGTTCAGGTGAAAATTCAGCTTTTAACTTTTTGTGAGACACTTAAAAACCACTTCATAAAATATTGAGAAGCACACAAGAGAAATTCAAACTTTATTTGATGAAAATCGGTTTTGAAGTGGCTGAGATATCCAAAAACAAAGTAAAACAAAGCAATCCTAACAAAAGGTGGGTCCCACCTTTTATTAGGATTGCTTTGTCTTGGATATTTCAGCCATTTCAAAACCAACTTTGATTCATCAAATAAACTTTGAACTCTTCTTAGAATCATACGCACATCATATTTCATAAGAGATTTTTCAAGATTGCAAGACAGATGCGCTATCGGCTGACGCAACACACAGCCCTACTGTACACCATTATTCCTGGAATTTCCCATGCTACTGTCACTTGTTGTTGTTCTGTTTTTACACACTCCTAAACATGGAACTGACAGGTTGGTAATCCCCTTGTGTGAAAGCAGTAACAATATGAATATGGCATGCATTGGGCTCTCAAACTCTTTTATAATACTCATTTAAAACAGTATGTCACTAAAAAAAATTACTATCGGATTTTTACATTGATAACTCCCAATATGATAAAACTGTCTAAATGCTACTTCAGGGTCTTAGAATATAAAATCCTAGCTCTATTTTGCAGAAAACCCAGTTCAATTTGGTTAAGCGGCCATAGAGAAATGTGGATTGTTGTAAAGCATGTCATGAGTCTGATTCTTCCAAGTTTTAGCACTTGATGCTCTTTGAATTGCATATTAATGTGTGAACACAATAGCCAGAACTTGGAGGGAAGAGATTCCTGACATGCTCTACAAAATTCCTCATTGTTGTTGTTGTTGTTTTTTTTTTTGTAAGATGTGTGCAATGAGTTATAGTTTCATACCCTGAAATTGTATTTGGATTGATTCACTACTTTTAAAATTATCACAGCTGAGGGTCCCATTGTAATTTTTTTTTGACATACCGTATAAGGGCACGGGGGTCCCGAATGAGGTCACTAGCAGTCAAAATCTAGTGAACTCAGCCTTGATTGCTAAATTACATCTTCTTACAAGTTTTGATAGCAAAACAAGAGCACTACTACATTGGAAAAGGTGAATTAAACAAAAATAAACACATTTTTCACACAGAAAAACAACAGACATTGATAGAAGAAACTAAAATTTTGATCAAGGTCATTTTCTGGTTAGGATAACGCAAACGAACATGACTCAAGGCTGTGAATACAGACACTCTTGTCTACATTTTGGGAACTGGTATATGAGGTTACCATACCGAAGTTGATGCTACGGGAACCTGATATATACCATGGCCGGCGCCACATTTTCAAAAGTGGGGGCCCACTTCAGACTTCTGGTGCCACTTCCAGGTTTCATCAGCTAACAAGAAAAAAAAAATGCAGGTCTTCAGCGCAAAAGCAGTCTTACCGCGTTCACATTTATATCAATTTCTATTTCTTTCTAATGCCACTTACGCACTTCTGGGGTAAAAAAAAAAGTGGGGGGGGGGGCCCAAAGTGGTGACATCTTATGTATTCCTTTATATGGTGCACAAAATGTGGAGCCCCCCCCCCCCCCCTCCCTCCAGGTTCCTGGAAGCAACAGTTATTAAAGGGACTGTACAGTACTGGTTGAGGTGGGGATTCATGTTTTGAACATTCCTAAGTGAGATAATGAGAAACCTCTTATGAAATATGAAAGAGCATGTAATTTCAAGAAGGATTCAACGTTTATTTGATGAAAATTGGTTTTCAAATGGCCGAGATATCCAAAAAAGTGATAATAATAAAAGTCTACAGGCCACGCCTTTTATTAGGATCTCTTTGTTCCACCTTGTTTTTGGATATCTCAGCCATTTCAAAACCGATTTTCATCAAATAAACTTTTGATATCCCTTAGAATTGCATGCTCTTTGACATTTCATAGAGTGGTTTCTGAATTTCTCGCAAAACGTTACAAGCTAAATCCTCACCTCGACCAGAACTGTACACACCCTTTTAACCACAAATGAACAGAATGAATACACTACCTGGTCTGGTTTCGCTTTCTCGCACCAGAAACGTTCCCTTCGGTAACCTTGGAAGTTGTAACCTTTTGATTGCGTCACTCCGCGAGCAGGAACCAAAAAACCACCTGCCAAGGAAACAGATCTAACATTACTACCAGTAATATGAATACTTCCTACTTATTCAAGTACCAGTAATACATGAAATATCTACAGTCTGGTGCCATGTTTCATGAGGTCAAAGGCCAATTGTGACCGTGCATCACAAAACGAACAAAAAGTCCCACCCCTTGATTTTACATGAGGACTCAAAAAAAGGTGAAATGGGTCAACTAAGTGAATATTGGGTTTTTTACATTTTCTGAAAGAGCTACCCTTCTTCTACGTTATTCTTAAGTTTGGGATCATAAAATGAATGGGAAAATGCTCTATGTCTTAGAGGCCCCATTTAATTTCATGATAACCCTTTTAAAACTCTTCAGTTTCAAGTCAAGTAACTTTTGAAGGGATAATGCTACTGCTTTGAAAGTTGGTAGTAATCACAAACAGGATGCGTTAACAGAGTATATTTAATTTCAGCCTAATCTGATAATCTCTTCATTGTTGTTGCTCCTGTGGTTTACACCTTAATTTGTACCATCCATTGCACAGCTAGCACAGTTTGGTGAAGATTAAACACTTGAATAGACACTGTACTTCAGAGCCTTTTTTCTCAGTTTACACTTTTCCAGAGTATGTGCTTTCTTTCCTATATCTAAATAGGTTAAGAGAGTCCATTTTAGTTGAGCTATGTATACATCATTTTTAAAGCTTAGAGTCTGCTCGTTCAGAATCTGCCCTTAACTAAAAAACCATGTCTGGCAACTTTTTGTTGGTTTTGTGATGCAGGGTCACAATTGGAATATGGCCCCACACCACAAGTAGAGTTTATTTCCCGTATTACAGTGTACGTCAAAAAAACAAACAAACAAACAAACAAAAAACAGGGGGCAACGATATCTTTCAGTGTGATCTCACTGGTAAATCTTCATTGAAAACATAGACCCCTAATTCATTATTTCAGAAACTTTGGTTTATCCCTCATTTATGTTTTCTTGTCTTTCTTTCATGATATTAAAACTGCTGCAGTCCAGCACTGTACAGTAGCTATAAAAGCTAGTAGGCCTAATATATTGTAAGTTGTCTGTCAAATGAAGCACGTACAAAGAGAAGTGAGTAGATTTCTTTATAAATGGTTCCCCACCATATGACAAATCCTTATCATTATTAGGGAGCTTTAGATTTTCGCGACGGGGACGTTCATGGTCTGAGCGTGCACAGAATCTCGTATCAGACGCGATCTATTTTTATAAAGTTTTCACTACGCATTCTGGGCTATTTTTATGTCCACTCAGCTCACGACGTACAGAGCTACTTGATGTACCGATCATATGGGGGCGCCATTTTATTTTTCATACGTTGCGTCCCAGCGTAATCTAAAGCTACTTTTCAGCACAATGCAGGGAAGAGGAGAATTTTACATCCAGCTCAGGTGTCGTCTCAAATGTCCGCGCAACAAATCTAAAGCTCCCTATTATCATATGTGACCCTGCATCACAAAACCAACAAAAAGTTGCCAAACATGGATTTTTACTCAAGGGTAGATTCTGAAAGAGAAGACTTTAACTTATAAAATGATGTGAAAATCTAAATACTGGAAAGATAGCATACACTCTGGAAAAATGTGTAGTGAGAGAAAAGAGGCTTTAAAGTTAAGAGTCCATTCAAGTCCTTACTTTAATTTAAACCAAGTTGTGTGCTAGAATAGGACAAAGAACAGGATGTAAAACCACTCCAAAGCAACAACAATGAAGGGATTATCAGATTACGCTCAAATGGAGCATCATGGTCTACTATTAACATGTTCCATCCACTACAGCTCATACAAACTTCCAAAGCAGTAGCATCTCCCTTTTCAAAACTCAAGAGAGTTGAAAGAGAAGAGTGCGTAAAGGGTTTTTCAGAAATGAAAGGGGATTCAAAGGTACATGTATATCCAAGAGCAATATTCTGCAAAAGGTGTGTTCTAGTAAAGTTGCTACAAAATACAATTTCCCATTAGTTATATGATCCAAAACTTTACTATAATGTGGAAGAAAAATAGCTTTAAGAAAATACCATAAACTCAAGATTGACTAGGTTGACCTGTTTCACCTATTTTGAGTCCTCATATAAATTCAAGCCTTTTTTTGTTGGTTTTTTGTTGCATGGTCATAATGACAAAAATATCCTGTTCTAGACTACTTTCATGCATATGTACAATGTACATCATGTTTGTCTTAAGTGCTGATGAATATTTGATTGATTTTAGGCAATGGGTTAACTCTTTATGTGCCATAGAGGAAACCCCGTGTGCCACATTATTCTGAGACAACAATGTATCCATGCTTTGAGAAAACATTCTGCTCTTCAAATCTATGTAACTTTTGTAGATATTTGATAAGTCGGACATGTCGTGAGCAAAGGTGTAGAGAAAATGCAAAGCTTTGTTTTGACGTAAATTGTATGAAATGTATATGAGTCTTTTTCTTTCAAATGACCAGTAGCTACATTGCTGTAAAGGCATGACTTTTGCAAACAACATAGTTACATAAACTTGTAATATATACGAAAATCGAATAGGGAGCACCGCTTGCTAGTCAATCACCACAAAAATTGCAAGCTATATGAAAGGGAATCCCGAGAAATGATCTCATTATACTGTAGTGGCATTTGGCGATTTATCGATCGGTTTGGGCGGGTTTGTGGGTTTGAGCAGAATATGCGAAGTTGGCACGCCGTCAACTGAGTCGAACGTGCGAACGTCCGACAGGCGACGTTAACAGACGACATATTTTCGTATATAACTTAACCTCCAAGCATGCACTTGTGGATGTAAATATTATCTGGATATATCACTCACTCCTCCACTTCCAATGAATTGACTGGTGCAACATAATTGCTGGGGATGTAACCTTGGAGCTGAGTCAATGCTGATGCAGCAAGCCACCATTCTCCACTGGGAACAGAAAGAAAAAACAACAAACAAAACAGGAGTTACATGAATATCACAATCACATGCATTACAGCTGTGTTTTCATATTTGGTTTACATGCACACAAATGTATAATAACAAGAGAAACTCGGTGTACATGCATCAGAGAAAAAGTATGATAAAGAAATAGCCTAAGTGGTTCATACTGAGAGGATAAGGGGGTTAGATTGGTCACATGACAGCATATTGATCGAAAAGCATCTGTCAGTTGGTGTCTTGAGTACATGTTAATACTCAATCATTACTATAGAGAACATGATAGTACCATGGAGCTACCAAAAAGATGGAGTAACAACGGTTGGGGTCCTTTTGAAGTGATGCTCGAAGCCGACTCGTAAAAAGTAATCCTTGCTAAGCCCCCGTGAGCGAGAGCGACGACAGATGAGACAGTGCGTACGCACAATGACGTCATCCGCAGCGCGTTCGCAAACTGGTTCTTACCATGGAGCTACCTAGCTCCATGGTTCCACCATGGAACGTCAATGCATGGGACTACACAAACTGCAACTGCCCCGTCGACTTCGAGCATATGCGATTTAACATGATTCTGAATTAATTATAGCTACAAATAGTGAATCTGCAGTGTAACAAATTGTTTAACATGTCATACCGTCGTTTAGTATGTAAATCACGATATGATACGACCGGCATGTAAACAAACACTCCACTCTCGACACGATCAATAATGGCCGTCACGCTGTCCCGAACAAACACAAAGACAAATAACAGCTGGCTTCACAACGGTATAGATAAAATGTACGCAATTGTACGCAGTCAACGCTTACGTAAGATTGTAGTTTCAAATGTCAGCTTTACGGACAGATATTGAAATATGTGGAGAAATGTGAGGGATTTTTATTAAGAATTTTATTCTTAGGGTATGTACTTGCCACGGTCACAGAGCATGACGACAATACACTGTACAGTACCTTCGCTGTTCATGGGCCAATTCAGTTCGTTCAAAGTGCACTGCACTCGGTATCTCCTCTGTTTTGCCTGTGGATATTATACGCATGCGCGTGGTCTTCAGCAAAGTTTTGCGCAGCCATATGTTGTTGCAAGTCGAGTTTTCGACTCGATACAGCACTATATTGTATGTGCAATGTTGGTGAGTATGACGTCATTCTTGCGGCTCGGAGCATCGTTTGCCAAAGTATCCCCTGCGGGACGAGTTAAGCCGTCCCAGCGAGTGCGGTGCTTTGAAGTCTGTCAGAACTGACCGCTCGTAGTTGGGTTACGTAATATTGGTGGCCTTCGTTGTTACTCCATCTTTTAGGTAGCTCCATGATAGTACACTACAGGACTATACACTGTACTGTGCAGGATTGCCATGCACAAGAATTGAAAGCAGTCCCCAGGGGCGGATCCAGGAATTCCGTAAAGGGGGGTGGGGGGCGCACACAATACTTCCGGGTTTCTTTTGTTTTAACAACATAATCATAAAGAGGGGGCGCGCACCCAGTACGCCCCCTCTGAATTCACCACTGGTCCCCCCCCCCCCCCCCTCCTCACCCACACACACAATTTTGGCTCTTTAAAAAAAGGGGGAAAGCATTGATTACATAAGAAATAGTTTTGATTCCTTTGAATTTCCATTCAAGGGGGAGGGGGATGTGCACAGGAATTCCATAAGGGGGGGGGGGGGCAGGTTTAATGAGCTGACAAGTAAAAATAACAAAAACAAAAATGACTACCGTGCTGCCACTTCTGAGTATCATCGGTTGACAGGCAAAAATAAATCAATGAATAAAATAAAACTATACTAAACAAAAAAGTGCAATTCCACGATAACATTGTGACACTTTTGAGTATAATTTAAGTCATCAAATGTAAATAATAATCAAAATGTAACACTTAAGAAATTTTTTTTACTGTGTATCTAGTAGTATGCATATCATCATAAGCAACTTGGAAAAGAAAAGAAAGGAAGAAAAATTTCTTGGGTAAATGAGTTATGCATATTTAATTACCAGTGTAACATCGTGACGCAAAAAGGACATGGGTTTTTGTGCACTTTGTTTACTGACCAAACTCTGTGAAGTTAAAGGTAGGGGATACCTTTTACAGAACTCCTAAAATGCAGCAAAACATTAAATACGAAACCTCGGTGGACTTGTTTAGGCCACTGCTTTGATAGAAATGTGGAAGTCAACAGTTATCTGCAATTTGAATAATGCACAAAACTCAACTACTCAGTAGTTCTGTGTGTCAGCCACACTTAAAGATAATAAAAAGTTTTGGTACCTCAAAAGTGTCCTTGAATTTCCTTGTCTTAGTTTGTGTTTCAGGTTAAAGTACCTTTCATATAACTAACACTGTGAGACTTACTCGCCCCAAAGTGCTCTCATGTCTTAGTAATCATGCAATTAACTGCGATCAGCAGCCCCATACGCATAGCAACCAGCAGTCCCATACGCATAGCGTAATCGGGCATCGCATTGTAGCATTCAGGATCATGACAGATTTAGTATCGCAGGGTAAATGTCAACTTAAAATCCCATAAATTCTTCAATTTGAAGACTTACCAATTAACTTGAAGTATTGGAAACAGGCTACGGGCAACGTTTGGTTCTGCCTTTAGTCCCTTTCTGTTCGAATTGATGACTGAATGTGACTCGGTCGACAGGACCTTAGGAGAGCTACATACAGTACACTGAATACTACAGCCAGTGCATGCGAACACATCACACACACACAAATTTCAAATCCATGAACGGATAAGATGTTTGTGTGCGCATGCGCTGGCCATGGTATCCAGTGTATATAGCTCTCCCAAGGTCCTCTCGACCGAGTCACATTCAGTCATCAATTCGAACAGAAAGGGACTATTGGCAGAACCAAACGTTGTTCGAAGCCTGTTTTCAATACTTCAACTTAATTGGTAAGTCTTCAAATCGAAGAAATTTTTTGATTTTAAGTTGACATTTACCCGCGATACTAATTCTGTCATGATCCTGAATGCTACAATGCGAAGCCCCATTACGCTATGCGTATGGGGCTGCTGGTCGCAGTTAGCTATGCGTACAATGGGCTGCACGCTGCTGGTCGCAGTCAGTGGTTTCGTACAGTATTTATCGACGCTGGACAGCCTCGGCTCTGGTACGAAACCATTATTGCATGATTACTAAGACATGAGAGCACTTTGGGGCGAGTAATTCTCACAGACAACATACTTTAACCTGAAACACAAACCAAGACAAGGAAATTCAGGGAAGCTTATGAGGTACCAAAACTTTTTATTACCTTTAAGCCTTTTTGTTGCAGTCTTCTGTATTTTTTATCTATAAACACAAATCTAAAAGTATAAGAGCTGATGTAATAACATATGAAGGGTTTGTTTGCAAAAACCGATAAGTCCATTTTTGAAGATTTTGAAGTATGATCTCTGTCATAAAGTACAAAATGATACCTTTTAAATGATATATTAGTCACTACATATAAAGGTATATTTTTGAAGTTATGGTCAAAAGAAGCAAAAATTTTCTTATTATTCTCTTTATTTTTCTTGACCTTTAATCGCAAATATCTCCATTTGGCAAATATGGACTTATCGGTTTTTGCAAACAAACTCTTCATATAGAGTGTGTGGCAAGAATGTATATAGAAATTTTTGTAAGTTTTGATGAACTTTATTCACAAAATATACATGATGGACACACATGCAGTGCATGGGTCTGCAAAGGTAGCCTAGTAATGTACTGGAATTTACGGTGAGCCCCGAAAAAAATTCAATTCAAAATCTAACGGTCAATTAAAATGTACGAAATGTTACCTTCCACTTTCAATACTTTATGGGACTTTCTAAAATGATACTCTCTTCAACATACCACTGTGTTTATACAACTCTTCATTTAAGGCATGCAAATGGGATTCCCTACCTTTAATGAGCATTTTGATAAGTGGATCTGTTCATTGGATGTACTAGAGACTCAATGATAATAACGAAGTAAAATTTGATTAAAGAACCATTTGACAGGAAAACTATGACATAGATTATAAATAAGTGCACTGTAACACCGTGACTGTAACACCGTGATCTCTGAAATGTGTGTAGAAAACCTATGGAGAATCTTGTTGTCTTACTTACAACTCAGTGTTTCTCCTTTAGGTAGAATGAAATGATGATTCATGATGAATGTTTGACATCACAGTATAACACTTCCAGATAAAACAAAAAAATTATTGAAATCATAACAGATTAACAAAAACAACAAAGTAAAGAAAAACTTTGCACCGTAACGCCATGACATGTCATTGTACGTTTGTACATGTTACAGTCACAAATACTGCTCTTTCAGTAAAATATACTTTATGTTTCGAGACATAATTCCCTCTTATCATCATTGAAAGCTTGTTAAATATTTCTGAGTGAACTTTTAGGGTTTACAACTAGTCATTAAAAATCCAATTTGTATATTTAAAGATGACATAAAAATTTGAAACTTTGAATTTAATACCTTTGGTCACGAAACCAGTTGAACCCACTTAGCAACTTCAGTATTAAACAATTAAAAAAAAATATTCAAGCAATTTGTGTGGTACAAAATGTACCATAATTATTATTCTTTTTCTAAGACGTACTGGAAAATGAACATGTATATAAAAATGATTACAATGCAAATTCTCATTCATACACATAAATCCCAGTGAGTGTGGCTCTTTTTATAGTGAAACTTGTAAGATTGTGCACATTACCATGCATAACATAGGAAAGTAGTATTCCAGTGAGATTAACTTTTGGTGGACACATTGATCTAGCTTCAGTATACCCTAAGTAATTCTTTAGGATACCAGGGGAGCTGCAGCAAGACTTCAGACCTTTATCATGCTAGGAACACACTGAAATGCGCGATTAATGCAAAGAGCATGACAAATGGCCAGTCTATGGTACCTTTTGAATACTAACATCAGGGGGGCATTTCATGAAGGAACTTGTCGGATAAAATATCTGACAAGTCAGTTATATCCGACAAGTTCAGAGAAATCAGCCAATCAGACTAAAGAATTTCTCAAAACTTGTCGGATATAACTGACTTGTCAGATATTTTATTCGACAAGTTCCTTCATGATATGCCCCCCAGTTTGCATGCAAATTGTCAGTCCATGGCATTCACAATTAGATTATAACAGTTGTTCACAAGAATTTTTTTTTTTTAAGGAATCTATGGCAGAATTCAACATCAAGTTGTTCTTGAAAGACAGAGCACTTATAACTTCCAAAAAAAAAAATGGACCAAATTCTGATGACAACATACAACAATGTGTATAGCAATGACTACATGATACATGTATGTCTCCTGCCCCCTTTTCTTCAGAACCTTTGTACTGTAATTGGCATTGGATATGAAATGCTAGAAAATATAAAGTTGACAGTGTAGCTACATGTATTATTGCAGTTTGCAGAGTAAAGAAAGCATTGTTGACAAAAACTTTTTTTCTGCTATTTGAGTCTACAAAGAAGAGTCAAACCATGCGATAAAATTGTTAATTATGATAAAAATATTAAACAAAGGGTGTTACAGAGCAAAATAAATTACTCTTGTTGTTGTTGTGTTTTGTGCTGCATTTCAAACAATTATAAAGCTCTATAAAAACTTAGACAACTTGCAAGGTAAGCCTAGAACTACTGAAAGTACCCACTTCAAACTGTATTTGCAAATTACACTGTACATGACATTTGATTTTACAGTTGAAATTATCAAGACTACAAATTAATCATGGTACATGTGCATGTATGCTATATCAAGGTAGCAAGCTAGAATTCGCACATTTTTTTTTTTTTCATTTGATGAAAAATATTGACCAGAGTATTAGTTACAAATGGGATAGAAATAGAGTGTCAGTATATACTGTATCTGTATGTGTAGACATACAATGTTAATGCATGACAGAATCCAAACTAAGACATTTGATTGTAAATTGGTAATTACTTTTATTTGTCTTATTTTAGCTTTTGTTAGGTACCAGAACCGGGAAAGTACCCACTTAGAAGTCTATTTCATTTGTTACATGTTTTAGTATGATTTGTGGAACTGAATATGACACTATGGGGAAATCTAAAGTCATTCCTATGAATACACTTGAGCACTAAAGACAAAGGCCCCATACGTAAGTTAAGCCATGTCCCATACGTAAGGTGTACTTTCGTTAATTACACCAACTTCATGAAAATATGATTTATTCTTTTGCAGTGAAACTTTGTGAAAGATACTTCAGTATTGTACCTTTCTTCACTTCTAATCAGAACTTGATCAGTAAGGTACTTTCAGAGAATTTTCAATTCAAACTTTATTTTGAAAAATCCAGTTTTTCTCTGGTCCCATACGTAAGTTGCCATATTTTTCTTAATAAAATAATTAACCCAAGGTCAAATGACATCAAACTTAAACACAATATTCTTCTCAGGGCTACCAGTACTCCTGATGATAAACAGTAAATTCCAAGTTCTCCTTCATTTACTTTTCAGAGGTTTGAAATCTCTAATAATGTCCCATACGTAAGGTGCGCAATATCTTGGACTTGCCCTTAAACAGCACACCATTACAGTTCTGGGGCCCGTTTCATAAAACTTGTCATCAGTGACAAGTTGTCAGAGATGTAACAAGCGAGTCTACAAAGAAGAGTCAAACCATGCGATAAAATTGTTAATTATGATAAAAATATTAAACAAAGGGTGTTACAGAGCAAAATAAATTACTCTTGTTGTTGTTGTGTTTTGTGCTGCATTTCAAACAATTATAAAGCTCTATAAAAACTTAGACAACTTGCAAGGTAAGCCTAGAACTACTGAAAGTACCCACTTCAAACTGTATTTGCAAATTACACTGTACATGACATTTGATTTTACAGTTGAAATTATCAAGACTACAAATTAATCATGGTACATGTGCATGCATGCTATATCAAGGTAGCAAGCTAGAATTCGCACATTTTTTTTTTTTTTCATTTGATGAAAAATATTGACCAGAGTATTAGTTACAAATGGGATAGAAATAGAGTGTCAGTATATACTGTATCTGTATGTGTAGACATACAATGTTAATGCATGACAGAATCCAAACTAAGACATTTGATTGTAAATTGGTAATTACTTTTATTTGTCTTATTTTAGCTTTTGTTAGGTACCAGAACCGGGAAAGTACCCACTTAGAAGTCTATTTCATTTGTTACATGTTTTAGTATGATTTGTGGAACTGAATATGACACTATGGGGAAATCTAAAGTCATTCCTATGAATACACTTGAGCACTAAAGACAAAGGCCCCATACGTAAGTTAAGCCATGTCCCATACGTAAGGTGTACTTTCGTTAATTACACCAACTTCATGAAAATATGATTTATTCTTTTGCAGTGAAACTTTGTGAAAGATACTTCAGTATTGTACCTTTCTTCACTTCTAATCAGAACTTGATCAGTAAGGTACTTTCAGAGAATTTTCAATTCAAACTTTATTTTGAAAAATCCAGTTTTTCTCTGGTCCCATACGTAAGTTGCCATATTTTTCTTAATAAAATAATTAACCCAAGGTCAAATGACATCAAACTTAAACACAATATTCTTCTCAGGGCTACCAGTACTCCTGATGATAAACAGTAAATTCCAAGTTCTCCTTCATTTACTTTTCAGAGGTTTGAAATCTCTAATAATGTCCCATACGTAAGGTGCGCAATATCTTGGACTTGCCCTTAAACAGCACACCATTACAGTTCTGGGGCCCGTTTCATAAAACTTGTCATCAGTGACAAGTTGTCAGAGATGTAACAAGCTACTGAAATCTTGCAACTGATTGACTGAGAGCAAATTTGTCATAGAAATGTGGCAGTTGTCACTAATGACAAGTTTTATGAAACGGGCCCCTGGTTAAGGTGAGGATTTAGCTAGCGTTTTGTGAGATATTCAGAAACCACTCTATGAGATGTCAAAGAGCATGCAATTCTAAGGGGTATCAAAAGTTTATTTGATGAAAGTCCGTTTTGAAATGGCTGAGATATCCAAAAACAAGGCGAAACAAAGAAATCCTAATAAAAGGCGTGGCCTGTCGCCTTTTATTATTATCACTTTTTTTGATATCTCAGCCATTTGAAAACCAATTTTCATCAAATAAATGTTGAATCCTTCTTAAAATTACATGCTCTTTCATATTTCATAAGAGGCTTCTCATTGTCTCACTTAGGAATGTTCAAAACATGAATCCCCACCTCAACCGGTACTGTACAGTCCCTTTAAAGAGAGAGAAGAAAAACTAGAAAAAAGAAGAAATGGAAATGAAGCACACTGCATTGAAAGAAGAGCTCAAACACACATACATGTATGACAGAGCTACATTACTTTAACCCTTTGCTTGCTATGCACTACATTGTACCAGTAACCGCAGACCAAACATAATCAGTGTATAAAAAGGAGCCAAGGAGCAGTAAGTTTTAAAAGAACTTCTGAAATGTCTGGTTTCAAATGAGGGTACTAAGTCTCAAATATCAAACTGAGCATATATTCAGGCTTTAAAAAGTTTTTTTTTTTTTTTAATGAGCCTTTTATTACAGATATATATCATACCACAGTGAAAGTGAAATGTATGTAAACTAAATCTGAGTGTATGCTTTTCAAATAGCCACATCAACTCACACCAGATTGGTGAATGAGAGTGCACATGGTAATTCAATACAGTACAAAGCTTGTCAGACCATTCACCTTCATAACATTCATGGAGATGGATGGCATGTCATTACCAATGACAACTTTACATTACAGGTATCAATACTTTCAGTTCACACCAGTCGGCTTAAAAACTTTAAAGGGATGCATCACACACCAACACACCATTGCAAAGCATGAGGTGACTGCCTGTAACCCTCAAGCCTTCCTTGTAAAATATATGTGTAACTCTGAGGTTAGCTAGTTTTGATGATGATGGAGTCCCAAGGATGGAAACTATCAGTTCTCAAGGGATCCTGGGAATATTCTTTCACATAGAGTTTATATGACTTTGAACCTGTCAACCAAAATATACTGCTATGTACGGATTTAGTGAATGCAGGTCAAATTAGTAGAAGATACATTGTATCAGTGAAGGTTATTAAAGAAGAAAATCAAACAATCCATTCAGAAGTTATTTGAATCTAAAAAAAATAAAAAAAAAATTGTGCAGCCATTGCCTGATGAGAACACTACTACAGTTTGTGATAAATAGTACAACCATATATTCAGGAAATGATAAAGATAATTCAACATGCATTTTACATTGTATTTTCATAATACTAAAGAGCACTTGACTTGCCTCTTTCAGTAAGCGGGGGCAATAATATTACCCTTCATATGTGTCAGCAGTCAGTCAAAGAAACATGTACTTTTCATGAAAACTCAAATTTTGTGAAATTCTCTTGTACTACCATATTTTCTTTATATCTTTGTACATACATGTACATGTACACTGTACATGACATCTCAAACTGCAGTACTAGTTTTTTCATCCAGAGAAGGCAGCACAGAAACCTTAAAAACTCAACTTTTGAATAGGTTGTCTAATTTTCCTGAAACTTTTACTGACATGTTTTACTAATATTGCTGCATTCACTCAATATTGGGCGAACTTGTCATTTAAATTGCTTTCTAACCACAAACTTTCTTGTGGCTAGGTCAGTTCCATGACAGTTGCTCCTACGACAATTATTATTTCTCCCCTGAAATACCTGCACGTTAACCCAAAACCCACCTACAAACATTTAATCCTAACCCTAATCATACTCTTCACATCAAAATAAATCTAAAACCTATCACAAATCTAACCCTAATCCTAGGTCCTTGGAGAAAATAAGATGGAGCAATTGTGGCAGGAACAAATGTTGTGTCATGGTTCATGGATAGCTACAAACTTGTGAAGATGTAACATGAATCTTTCATTTCACTTTCTGTAGACCCATTCACACACAATAGTTACTGGCTTTGTATCACACTCCAAATTTGATCTTTATAATGAAGCGTTATGTTCACGTGTGAGAGACTGGAGAAGTATAGCTAGTGATCTTATGGATGTGCTGGGGATGAGCGTGCGTGCAAAAAACAAACTACGTTATTAGTAAGTCTTATGAATTTGTGCCCTGCATTGTACAAATCGTCGCTGGGGTGACAAGACCTCATATCTACAATTTTGGTGAAAATGACATGTTTGGATTAATGGTCAAATAATGGGTTAAGTGACGTCCTGTCCAAATCCCAACGGCCTTACTCCAAAAATGTAGCCACCACGGCATGTCAAAGGAAAGGCTATCCCATTCGAAACAATGCTTTGGCCGCCATGTTTTTTGGCCCTTCTGAACATTTGACATTTTGTACATACGAGGTCTTTTTGCCCCAGCGACGAAATGTAAGTCGCAATGGGTGTACAATGCACTTTTCTATCTAGGCAGGTAATAATCATCAAGTGTCAAAAAGGTGATAGTGAACCCATTTTTTTATAGTCATGATGGATTTGATGGGTTTTTGAAGGTACGGTAGACATCAGGTCTAATAAATACAATAATAATATCAACTGCAAGATGTATATGTCTTCACTACATGGTGTTCACAATTCACTACAATTTACTGTCATGTTGTTTGATCTCAGTATAATACTGTAAAATGACTAATGTTCGGGTGCATCTTAATTTTGCAAATTTCGTGAGAGCCAAGATTCACTAAATTAAAATGCATCCGAAAGTTCTTGTCTACCCTATGCATTGAATGTTGAGGCAACTTGCGAAAATTTCATTCCGCAAAAAGGCCATTGGCTCCAATTCGCGAAAAATTTCATGCCGCAAAAATACAGTGTTTAACAGTATCTGCTGCATACTGAGTAAACGGATAAGGTACATATTGTGGCTGGGCATCAGTCACCACACTTATTTGGCACTACATATCCACAAACAAATAACCCTTTTAAAAATTGATACATAGCAATGAATGGTAGGCCCTGAGGGGCTTTTTGATGGGGCTTTCCCTAGACAGGCCCTAATATTGTAATAATTATCTGCCATGATGCACACCACCAAACTCCCATAGCAATAACAAGAGTTAAAAGTTCAAAGTCTGCACATTATCTTCATGTTGCTATTCATGTTGACCTCAAACAAACAAAGTAAAAATTAGATTTAACAATTAAGACTGGTAGAGGTTTGTCAAAATGGGAAAAAAGTGAGAAGGTTATGAAATAATGATTTAATAATAATAACTATGAGCTTCCACATGTTTTCACAACTCCTACGCCCTCTTAAAGGGGATGGCTAGTAACTGAACAGTGGGAATCAGTGGGAATGCTGCAGGATGATTGTTCCAATCCTTGTGGGATTCATTTAAGAGTACATTTATCTATCTATTGTTGTGTTAAAATTAATTGCTTCAGAATGGTCTCATATTCAAGTATGACGCGACGATCATTAATGGGCTGTTAACAGATCGCCCCGATCATTAACGTGCCGTTAACCGTTACAGGGATGCTAACCTGGAAACATTAAACTGCACATCACTTGAATATGAGACCATTCTGAATCAAATAATTTTCACACAACAATAGATAGATAAATGTACTCTAAATTAAATGAATCCCACAAGGAATCATCCCCAGCACTCCCACTGATCAGTTACTAGCCATCCCCTTTAAATGTCATCATCATTAGATTTTCACAATTACAGGTGTGGCAAGGTGAGTTTTATATATACTCAACATTTATATTCCTAGCAATTTCCTTTTGAAACAAGAAATCTAATGACAACTTGTATTAAGCAAGATCACTGGAAGACAGACCAGATAACATTACCTCATCCATTTTTATATCATTGTGGCTAGTCATCTTTATGATGTTATGGAGTACAGGTTCAACAGCAACATACTTTTAATAGGCCCTGAAAACTGTCTCCATAAACGCGTGCAAAAAAGCCACATTGTGTTCAAGTTTCTGGAAGATGAAACTATGCACATATATGTCCTATTGTGGAAATTATATGGATGCCAGGAATGTCTGACTTTTCTTTTTAATGCCTGCAGTGCATCATGTGGTTGCCCTAACATAAAAGTATCAAATTTCAAAATATTTGTAAATAATGTCACTTTATGATCATGACTTTTGAAATGAATCTCGTGACATACAATTATATCTCTCTCAAACCATCTTTGCACGCAACTACTTTTCCCTACATGTTTTCCCAGCCTAAAAGTGATGTTGTGTGAATGTTATTATCAACTAGAAATGTCGCTATGGCGACTGATGCCTCCGCCATAATGCATGATTCTCCCAATAGGCGTATAGTACAATGTCTTCACAATGTGTGATCCATGACAGTTTCACATAACTGGCAAAATAATGAAATGACAGGTTTGTCAGAAATGTCTTGAACTGGGTTTGCTATAATTTTCTAAGAGTGCAGGTACACATATTTGGGGAATTGAGAATTTTTACTTGAATTCTGACAGACCTTTTTATAAGTTTATGTATTGATTAATTTCCAAGGTATGAAGAAAGAGTGTAATGACGGTACAAAATAGATTTTTTTTTTTTAAATTTTATTTTATTTTATTTTATTTCATTTATTTTTTTTTTTTGGGGGGGGGGCATTGAAACCTGGCCTTTGACCCTTAACCTTTGACCTTTGACCTTCTGGCTGGAAATTTCCCAGAGAATCTCCATTAGGTAATGCATGTATTAAGTTTTGAAACTAATAATGCAAGCATTGCATATACTACTATATGAGGGAAATAGTAAAATTTTGAGAGTTGACCTTGACCTTTGACCCCTGACTATTGACCCATGACCCCTAAATTCCCTAGATAATCCCTGCCAATCAGTACATGCGTGTGTACCAAGTTCCACGAAGATACATTGAACCATTTGCGAGAAAAGTGATATTGCAACATTTTCACCTAACCTTTGACCTTACGACATGAAACTCTCTCTGGAGAATCTTTACGCAGCAGTACATGTTCACACCAAGTTTCAAGAAAATACCTTCGGGCATTGCATAGATATGGCGGAAATTGCAACATTTGTAGCATTTGACCTTGACCTTTTGACCTTTGACCTCTTGCCAATGTCACTAAAATCTACTCAACTAATTGTCCCATCATACATCATCCTTGGACTAAGTTTCGTGAAAGCTAGTTCATCCAGTTTTGAGTTATCACGTAAACAGATAAATTTTAGGATTTGACCTTGATCTTTGACCTTTGACCTCTGTCCGATTTCCCAGAAAAACTAATCAAGTAATTGTCATATCATACATCATCCTCCTACAAAGTTTGGTGAAATTTGCTCCATCCAGTCTTGAGTTATCGCGTAAACGGATACAATTTCATGATTTGACCTTGACCTTTGACCTTTGACCTTCAGCCGATTTCACCCAAAATCTAATCAAATAATTGCCCCATCATACTTCATACTTGGATCAAGTTTGGTAAAATTCCAATTGATATTACTCAAGTTATCGCGTAAACGAAAGCGGACGGACGGACGTACGTACGTACGGACGGACGGACGGACGTACGGACGGACAACCCGAAAACATAATGCCTCCGGCACCACTTCGTGGCGGAGGCATAAAAAGGCTTCTATGGGCGTTAAATTGACATGGCTCGGTCGGTAGCACGCATCTGCCTCCTGATCCAAAGGACCCAGCTTCAGTTCCAAGGTCTATAACTGAGCAATAATCATGTTGTGTGTAATCATCCTGTCCCCTCTAGTAAGAGGCAAAACACTTTGTCCAATGGATAGGGCATAAAATGGAGGTCTAGTGTGTGACAGAGTCACAACTCATGTATGTAAAAGATCCTGCTTCATTCTTTTTTCGTTACTAGCAGGATGCATACCCCAGTGTAGTGGTCCGACTCACATCCAACTGGACCAGCTACAGTATTGCAGCTACATGTGCATGCAGGGAGGTGACCACCTCCCTGATACATGTAAATATGGGCTATCCAGCCATCTTCTCAGATGGAAAAATGAAATAAACAAACAAACAAACAACAATCCAAGTCCTCTGTATTGAACGACTTTCAATGAATCTTTGTCTGCAAATGTGACTGCATCATAAATCCAACTAAAAAATGTGACAAGGTTTGATATTGATATTAAAGGGTGTGTAAAGTTCTGGTCGAGGCGAGGTTTTAGCTTTTAACATTTTGGAAGATATTCAGAAACCACTCTATGAGATGTCAAAGAGCATGCAATTCTAAGGGATATCAAAAGTTTATTTGACAAAAATGGGTTTCGAAATGGTTGAGATATCCAAAAACAAGGTGAAATAAAAAGAGATCCTAATAAAAGGTGTGGCCTGTCGCCTTTCATTATTATCACTTCTTTGGGGGGATATCTCAGCCATTTGAAAACCAATTTTCATCAAATAAAAGTTGAATCCTTCTTAAAATTACATGCTTTTTCATATTTCATAAGAGATTTCTCATTATCTCACTTCATAGGAATGTTCAAAACATGAATCCCAACCTCAACCAGTACTGTACAGTCCCTTTAACTCTTTACATGCCATGGTATAATCTCACTGTCTGCCACGTTATTATGAGACAGCAACATCGTCATGCTTTGGGAAAACATTCTGTGTTTCAAATCTATGTAAAATTTTATAGATTTCTGACATGGAGTGAGCAATGTTGTGGAGAAAATGCCAAGCTTCACTTTCATGTAAACTGTATGACAAATCTATGATTGTTTTTCTTTCAAATGACGAAGAGATACATTTATTGTAAAGGCATAACTTTTGCACACAAAATAGTGAAAGAAACCTAGAATTTAATCGCAGAATCCAGTAGGGGACACACCCACTGCTTGCTGGTCATTCACCACATAAAATGCAAGCTATGTGGGCCGAGAGGAATGCTTTTATTGTACTGTGGCATTTGGCGATTTATCGATCGGTTTGGGCGGGTTTATGCGCTTGAGCAGAAAGTAATGCGAAGTTGGCATGCCATCGACTGAGTTAGGCATGCGAACGTGGCACATAGAAAGTTTTAAAACAGAGTCTTGTAAAATGGTACAATGGGTAAACCCAGCTGCCTTTGGGTTTGGTTATTTTCAGACAGAGTAACCCTTTTCTTATCAAAATTCAAAGTTTGAAAACATGAAAACAAGGACAAATAGTATACCATACATGAACATTCATTTCATCAGTACAGTCTTTATAGAGCCTGTCTCTATCTATTCCAAGATGGTTTTCTCCATTTTTTCCCACATGGAAATGTGCACAAAAGCTACAGTAGTCTCGCAGCAAGTTTGCAAGCAGTAAGGGGTAGCATTGTGCTCCTTTTGACATAATCCTGAATACAATGTTGTGAGCCGACCATCCATCATCTTTCAGTTTCTGTTTCTTTTTAATAAAGGAAATGGTTTGTGCAGAAGAAGCAATACACCAAAGTATACTGTTTACAATCCATTTACAGCTACAGTTCGACCTCGATTATCCGGCCATGTCGCTGCCGTCCAAGCTGCCGTCCCAGAGCACTGGCAGTTAGGCAGGTAGCGTACCCCGCAACGGTGGTGTAATCTATGCTAGCCTGTGCAAAATTGTAGTCCCTTCTTCACAAAATTAAAGTATATCTTTATGTGAAAATCACACATGTTTTACCTCATTAGATATTGAGAAACCTATCATGCACATCTTATGAAATTAGTGAAATAGATCCATGAAAGTCACTGTTTTTTCTCAATTTTTGGATGAAAAAAAAGTCATTCACTGCGTGCATGCGTCCGGACAATAGAGATTTCCGGATAAAAGGAGGCCGGATAATCGAGGTCGAACTGTATAGGAAGTGGTTTGTGCAGAAGAAGCAATTACACACACCAAAGTATACTGTTAACAATCCATTTACAGCTACTAGGTTGAAAAAAAAAAAAATGTAGTAGGGGAATTTACAGTTATGGAGGAAAATGAATTGATAATGGCACCAATAGAAGACTCATTATATGTAATAAGTGGGGGTGTGGTCAGACATCATGATCTGCTCTTTAGCTCATTATCCAGATGTTATGTATCTCTTTGGTTATGAGGCAAAAATTATGACAGATCACAAGCTTAAAGGGATGGTACAGTATTGGTTGAGATGAGAATTGGGCCTTTAACTTTTTGCGAGATACCAAGTTAAAACGCCTGTAAACATGGAATATTACTGAGCATACCATTTTAAGAGGAATTCAAAGTTTATTTGATGAAAATCGGGTTTGGAATGACTGAAACATCCAAAAGCAGAGTAAAACAAAGGTAGGTCTCACACTTTATCAGAATTGCTCTGTTTTGGATATCTCAGCCATTTCAAAACCAATTTTCATCAAATAAACGTTGAATTCCTCATGGAATTACATGGCCTTTCATATTTCAGAAGAGGTTTCTCATTACATTGTATCTCACAAAAAAAAAATGTTAAAAACCTGAAATTAGGTCTAAACCAAAACTATACGATCCCTTTAAAGTGAAACTGTGCTTTACTCAACTCCAAATCAAGGGGTTTCATGACATTTGCTCCTGCAACAATTGCTCTGGACAATGAAATATCTGCATGCTATTAAAGGGTGTGTACAGTTGTGGTCGAGGTGAGGATTTAGCTTTTAACGTTTTGCGAGATATTCAGAAACCACTCTCTGAGATGTCAAAGAGCATGCAGTTCTAAGGGGTATCAAAAGTTTATTCGAAGAAAATCGGTTTTGAAATGGCTGAGATATCCAAAAACAAGGTGAAACAAAGTGATCCTAATAAAGTTGTGGCATGTCGCCTTTTATTGTTAGCACTTTTGGGGATATCTCAGCCATTTGAAAACCAATTTTCATCAAATAAACGTTGAATCCTTCTTAAAATTACATGCTCTTTCATATTTAATAAGAGGCTTTTCATTATCTCACTTAGGAATGTTCAAAACATGAATCCCCACTTCAACCAGTACTGTACAGTCCCTTTAAAAGCCAAACATTAATTCTACCCACAAACATAACCCAAACATTATTCAAGGTAACGAACACGCAAAGGAATTGCAACATAAGCTTAAAGCTTGAAAATCGTTGCAACCCCCGTGAACACAATCTATATGCTTGCAAATAGTTTAAATGATACTTGATAGGAGTTGTATACTATCCTGTAACTACTTCTTATCAATGTATACTTATTGTATATATTCTGTCTTGGCTGTAATGAGATGTACTTGCACACATTTGTATGCATTCCTATTTTGTGAACATGCATGAAATCTTGAATAAATAAATAAAATAACAAAATAAACCATAATCCTAATCCTCACATCAAACTAAACCTAAAACCCTATCACAACCCTTACCCTAACCATAAGTCTGTGTTGGAGAAAATAAAAGATTGGAGCAATTGTCACAGGAGCAAATGTCATGTCATCCAATCAAGGAACCCCCCCCCCATCATTCTCTAAGAAAAGAAGAATACCAACATTAAAGGTATTAGCCCACATTTGTAAACCTGAAGCAATTGGTCTCATAGTTAGCATGGAGTTTGGGTATGATTGCAGTAACACCTGTGCAAAATTTCGTTCCAATTAGTCCATTACTTTCATAAAAATAAATAAAAATGCACCGTATGCATGCGTATAAAAACGCTCGCTAGCTCTGGTCCACGCACGTACTACATGCATGCAATACATGTGTAAGTTAATGTGCGTAGCTAGCCCGCGCTCGTAATTTGATTTTGGGTCGGGTTGACCCGGTTTTGATTTTAAAACGATGATTTTCTCTCTTTTATCGAATGGTATAGACAAAGAGCAACAGGTGAGGTATGTTACTGTTATAACTTGTACTTGAAGTCATATTGGACCTGTTTTATGCAGTTTTGATTTTCGTGGGTTTGCAAATGTGGGCTAGTACCTTTAACACATTGAGGACGAGTCCCCGAGTATACCCAGGCAAGTGTCTATGGGAAATGCATGTTGTAGCAAAATCAGCCTGTCCTCATTGGATTAATCAGTAAGGTTTGTTTCACATGTCAGAGGTACTAACAATACAAAACAAATAAAGTGTGTATAAAATATGAAACAAATTGTTGTTACATACTCTGTGTCGAATACCTTCAGCACCTCCCCCTTTTCAAAGGACAGGTCACCATCATTTCGGGCTGCAAACGGGTACAGAGCCACAAAATGCCGCTCCGCTTGTGGTCTCCATGGCACAGCTAGAAAATGCAGGAAGACCAAATTAAAACACATTCATCAAATCTCATTTTTACTTTGTGAGGTATCGCAAATTCATCATCCAGGCAGAGCTAAAGTGCAGTGATACAAAATTTGGGCACTTTATACTTGAGTACAAGACAAAATGTAACCTTTCTTCACATTCCCTTCAATAGTAGATGTCCATCAATATCTTTTTTTAGAGGAAAAACAATTCTGGTAGTCACTATACTGCCTAAAAGTTGAAAGGAAAAGAAATTTTGTACCCTGATACATGTTGCCTTAAAGGGATCGTATAGTTTTGGTTGAGACCTAATTTCAGGTTTCTAAAATTTTTTGGTGAGATAATGAGAAACCTCTTATGAAATATGAAAGAACATGTAATTCCATGAGGAAATCAATGTTTATTTGATGAAAATTGGTTTTGAAATGGCTGAGATATCCAAAACAGAGCAATTCTAATAAAGTGTGGGACCCACATTTTACTACGAAAATTGCTTTGTTTTACTTTGTTTCTGGATGTTTCAGTCATTCCAAACCTGATTTTCATCAAATAAACTTTAAATTCCTCTTAAAACAGTATGCTCTGTAGTATTTCATAAGTGTTTTCTTGGTATCTCGCAAAAAATTAAAAGCCCAATTCTCATCTCCACCAATACTGCACCATCCCTTTAATATATGATATTAAAAAAAATAAAAGAAATATAACAAAGTTAGTAAAGATTTTGGGGGAATTGAACTTGCATACAAAAGTTATGAATTGTAAAATTTTTAAGTGTAAGACAAATTGGGAACTCTGTGTGATATATGTAATGAGCAGCCCTCAGTTTGTTTAAAAAAAAACCAACTAATTTTCATTTTTCTCAAATGCTTGGGCACAAATAAAACTTATACACCAGGGAACTACACTGTACCACAAAAACACGTTACTCATATTATTGTATAGCAGCAACACACAAAATGCATTTCTGAAGAAAATTCTTTTATTGGGAGCAAAATGAAATCTGGTGATTTCTTGAATGTGAAAACTGAACGAAGACCTGCTCAACATCTACAATGTAAATCACAGTTGCCAATTTGCCCTGCTCTCTTAAAACTTCTACAGTTCATGGTTAATTTTTATTGTCTGTTTGCATGCCCAATTTTTCCCACCATTTTCAATGATCTACTTCTCTCATTTTTCTGTTTTCATACAAAGCAATATAATTATTATCAGAATGGAATTTCCCCTCTCAGTGGGGACTCAACAAGTACACTTAGTTTCTAATGTGGAGACATACAATGTACATTTACTTCAGTGAATAATTGCCAGACAGCCAAACCCATCATACAAATGTATTCACGCCATCCGATGGAGCCAAAATCAACATCAAATCACTGCACTTAAAATAAAGTGGGATAAAATTTAAGAGGAAGCGGTGTGAAATTAGCTGTTATTGCTGTTGAACGAAATGTCATCGGTGTCTTGTTTCATCATTGTTTCTCAAGTTGGTCTGAAAACCCCGATTATCAACCATATCCATCACTGCACACATTAGTGATACCCAGCTCACTTTCGACACAAAATAATGTATATTCGATACCGCTAGTCATTCGGATGAGCTTGGACTACTTTCAAATATTGTATTAAAGCAGTTAGGATATTATTTCTACTCCTATTGTATAGAAAGCTAAATTAATTAGGATTCATAAATAAGAACTCAAGTGAAGTGTACAATCTACAGTAGCTCATGTGTATGACTGACATTTTGTTACCCTGATAATTTCTAGACTTTAAGCAGAGAAATGTAAATTAATGGTGAAGTTTGAAAACTAGTAACACTAGTTAAAACCTTAAAAAAAAATTATACTACTCAGCATACATGCACATACAATGTACGTGGCATATACAATGTACCTCAATTCTAGGTTTCAAAACAGTAAAATGTTTCCAAAAAAAATTATAAATATAATACTAACTTTTCGAAAGCATGATACTCTAATGTTCTAAATGCCTCGTCATTGGGTCTCAGCAATTCCTACATGCTCTGGATACATTGTAGATGGGCAGTTCCGCAGTAACGGAATTACAAATCAGAGAATTTTGGCTTATATTCTTTCTTCCTGTACACTGGATTGATTACTTTGCCTTCTCTTAATATACTTAAAAAGATGCAGAGATACTTACACTATCATCCCAAATACAAATTTGTTAAATGTTCTCACTTGGTTGGTTACAAAGGAGGTCTATGTGTGATGGTAACAGAATTACCAGAAAATTGAGTCACAACTTCAACCCTGACTTTGGGAGTAGTTTCTCTGAAATCTATAACAAATACACAATCTAGGTTGTAGTCTGATTTCATCATTTGTTGATTGTGTCAACTTCAGTTTTAATAGTTGGATTGTTTTTCTAATATTTCATTACATTTTCTTAGCAGCAGGCTTTTCCCCTGTAAAGTCAGGGGTAACGGAATTACACAAATGGTAACGGAATTACGCCTTCTTAAATACACTGGAAAAAATACAAATTCTTGGTACTCATGTATTCTGAAATGTCTTGATAAAGATTGTTTATGCCTTCAAGTAAAATATAATCACTAAATAAGTACTCTCTAGCCTTTAATCTAAAAATTCTACAAGTTTATAGGTGCCAAATGAGTTTCTTTTGTCAAAAAACAAAAATTTCATGCTAACAACTGTGATTTGAAGTTGTTCTGTCAGTCAAGATCTCTTAACTTTGAAGTACCACATCCATCAAGATTTGTCTACTTTCAAGTTGAGAATTTCACAATCTGTAGGAAAATTACACCTAAGACACATGGTAACGGAATTACGCTACAATAGCTCTACACATATACAATTCTATAAATCAAGTCAACAATACTCAAGTTTTCTTGTATTTCTTTTGTTAATATCATGCAAGACATCTTTTTCTGTTTTCTTGTTCCTAAGTATGCCAATTATTGATAATATGTGTGAATTACTTACAACTCTTGTACATAAATATTATGTGCACATGTACAAGAAAAGAATAAAGAATTGTCCAGATTGACATTGAATGTTAATCTAAGTCATAAAGTGCCACTTTACAGTGCAAGTCCCAGCAGAGTGCACAGACCCATCATTGAACACAATGTTTAATACTAAGGATGAACACAAAGGATACTTGAAACTTCTGATTTGTTAAGGGAAAAGATGCAGTTGTGTTTCAATGACAAACATAAAAAATTACAATTAAATCATAAATTAAAAAGAAAGTTTTCTTATAAGATGATTATAACTGCACCAGTGCTCAATCATTAGTATTCATATGTTTTGGCTTTCCTCACTAAAAGTGACATTTTACTAATGGCTGATGCTGCCTCCTGGTATACAACGTAGTGAATGCTTTGATAATTTTAATGTAAGTCCAACTTCAGCCTACAAAAGTAAAATTAACTAAACTAATATGAAATAGAATACAGTAAATTAACTTTTTAACTAACTACAACTTCTTGAACCATTAGAGTAAGTCTACCAAATTCTGTAAATTCATCTCTACAGATGAGAGGGCCTCTGTTATCCATCTGCAGCTCACTGAGTTAGAGTCAGATTATTCAACCTGTGAACAATGCTAGTATTTACATGTATTTCTGACCAAATTATTTTCCAAATGACATCTTCAGAAGTATGACAGTGATTTGATCATTGACTGCATTCATGTCTTGGCCTCTACATTTCGTATAAGTTTCTGTCTCTGTCTTTCTTCTTGATTTAGACAATGTTCTCTCTTTGAGTGTTGCCATATACTGTACTCACTCACAAGAAGTGTGCATCTTTTCTTTTGCAGTAAGTGGTATATTGACTGCCTGAAAGCAAATGATAAAATTTACTGTAATGGCAGTAAGGAAACTGGGTTGTACAGCAAATGGTAACACAAAGAAGAAAGGTAGAAGCAGCGAAGCCCATTGACTTTAAAGGCTTCTTTACTAGGACGGGAAGTGTACACATGTACAATGTACAACGTACATAGGTCTAAATGTTACATTTAAAGGACAAGTTCACCTTCATTAACATAAGGATTGAGAGAATGTAGCAATGAGTAGAACACATCATTAAAAGTTTGAGGAAAATCGGAAAATCTGTTCAAAACTTATGAATTTTTGAAGTTTTTGTGCAGTCACAGCTGGATGAGAAGACTACTGCAGTGTATGATGTCACATGCGTACAACAATATAAGGAAAATATAAAGAGAATTTCACAAAATTTCATCTTTTGAAAAAAGTACACATTCCCTTGAATGGTTACTGACATGTTATGGGTAATATTATTCCCATTGCCTTTAGAAAGAGGCAAGTCAAGTGCTCTTTTATCATGCGAAAAAAAGTAAAAATATGTTGAATCTTCTTTTCATTTTCTTTATACTGTTGTACTCATATGACATCACGAGCCTTAGTAGTCTCCCCATCCAGCGGTTCCAACACAAAAATTTTAAAAATTCATAACTTTTGCATCGATTGTCCAATTTTCCTCAAACTTTCACTGATGTGTTCTACTAATATTGCTGCATTCTCTCAATCCTTATGTTAATGAAGGTGAACTTGTCCTTTAAGAGCTGTACACAACAACCGGTTTGATAGTACAATGTTCATCACAAATGGTGTTTCTGCCTTTATTCCTTTTAATAAGAGAGGATTAAAGAACAAATTTCAAAGCGTAGCAGATGCTCTGTATCAAAGGGGCATGAAATCAAAATAAGTGTCTCTGTGGAGGAAAGATCTAAATAACAGATGAAAGAAGGTCTTAGTCATATATGATACACCTACCAATAAAGATAAAGGACTTGAGGATGAAGACAGGACATGTTCAATAAACGGTTAGACTATTGACATAGTCTTAAAGGTACATTGTAGGGGATACCTTTTACAGACCTCCCAAAATGCAGCAAAACATTAAATATGAACCTCAGGGGACTTGTTTAGGCCACTGCTGAGAAATTTGGAAGTCAACAGTTATCTATAATTTGAATAATGCACAAAACTCAACTACTCAGTAGTTCTGTGTGTCAGCCACACTTAAGCATTTTTGTTGCAGTCTTCTGTATCTTTTATCTATTTAAACACAAATCTAAAAGTATAAGAGTTGATGTAATAACAAGTATATTGAGTGTGTGGCAAGAATGTAAATGTTTGTAAGTTTTGATGAACTTTCTTCACAAAATATACATGATGGACACACATGCAGTGCATGGGTCTGCAAAGGTAGCCTAGTAATGTACTGGAATTTACGGTGAGCCCCCCAAAAAATTCAATTCAAAATCTAACGGTCAATAAAAATGTACTAAATGTTACCTTCCACTTTCAATACTTTATGGGAGTTTCTAAAGTGATACTCTCTTCAACATACCACCGTATTTATACAACTCTTCATTTAAAGACCTAATAAAATGCTTCCAAAATTTTTTAATATGCAAAAGAAATGTAAAATATATGTCATGATTATCAATGTAAATATGTTGTCAGTGTCGTTCTGGTTTTTATCGCTTCTAGAAACTCCCCCAAATATCACATTTTTGGAGGACCCCGTTGCAGCTTTTGCGAAAAAGATAGTCACGTGACCAACACCCCTGAACCGATTGATGACGTATAAGCACGGAGTTGTGCTCAGTTAGCAGACGCCGCTCAGCACAAGCACTCAGATTACTAGCTTAGTACACGCGCGTACACGATAGCTAGCCCGGCCAGGCCCGGGCCCGCGGGATGTGCGCTCCCGGTCGACACACTGACTGTCGACATGTACGCATTACCACATACATTATCACTAAGTTAGCTTGCACAGATACCTGGTACCTCGAGCATAATGTCTTCCCCTATATGGGTAAACTTCGACATTGATGATGATGATGAACACTGCAGCTCTGACGATAGCGGAGAGGAAGAGGAGGCACATGAAGTTGAAGGGGAAGATGGGGAGGGAGAGGCAGCCGATGAACCAGAACGTTATTGTGGGGCTGCACCTTACCGATATGAACCAGCTGCATCTCCCCCGCTGCCAGTGCAAGAGCGTATGAACATGGCACCAAGCCTGAGAATAGACCTCACGGAAACGATCGCCTGGGAAATACAGAGTGGTATGTCTGGTATGCCCCCATATAGTTTAACGTTAGAAAGGATACACTGTATTCTACATGACTGACATTGTAAGTTGTAACTGTCTAGTAAGTAGATTAGAAGAACAGGCCCAGCTCGCTCACAAAAGGCGTGTCTTCATCAGCCCGAAGTTTCAAAATAGCGCGCTATCTTGCGGTTACCAAACTAGTCCGATGTCAAAATAGCGCGCTATCTGTGTAGTGAAGACGCAGATAGCGCGCTATTTGATCGGGAAAATTTCCCCCAAAATCTTGGTCTAGTTCGTCAACTAGAGCGCTAATTCGTGAAATAGCGCGCTATCTTGGGTGCGTCTCCATCAGCCCGAAATTTTCTCGATCCCTCCACGCTTCTGGTTAGCCAGCTGGCATTGGAAAGCGCATGTACAAGCAGCTAGTGATTGTGTATAGTACATTACACGCACGGTGTATTCAAGGATCACATGTGTGTACTATATAGGCCTGTTGTTGTCATCTTTAAAACCAGGGAGGTGATTTCTCTCACCTCAGTGCCGTGCATGCTAGCTGTTCTTTTGTAAACTTCTTCTTCTGGTCCACTCTACCTTAGCTGAAGATTCTTGCAGATTGTGTGCATTTTGGATTTGTTTAAACATTGCAATTCGTTAATTTCATATAAGATGCCTCACTGGACAGAAGAAAGAGCAGCGTTATCAATATCCCTTTGGAGAGAATTTGCTGTACTGCTAACCTCCCTGGTTGTAGAATCGTACATACGGTGATATAGGAGATTTTGAGCGGGGAAATCCACTTTCGAACCGCGAGCCAGGCAGAGTAGTATTGCAAAGTGCGCATGCGTCAATTTTCGGACTAATTTCCCGATGCAGGCTGTTCGAGCTGATGAAGACGCACATTCGCTGTATCGGGTTATTTTCTAAGACCGCAAAATGTCCCGCTAGTTTGAACTTCGGGCTGATGAAGACATGCCTAAAGTGAGCGGCTACTCCGGCCGCAGCAAGCAAGCGGGAGCGTCCCGGCCGTGGCCTGGCCCGTCGGCCGGCGCTTACAAGTTAAACTACCAGTAGTAGTCTAGTAGTAGATCTAGTAGCAGTCTACTAGTAGTTATAATAGTCTACTAGTAGTAGTAGTCTACTAGTATGTCACAAATGTACACACAAGTATAGTTATGTACATGTATCAAGGCTGTATGCATGGTTGTTTTAATGTGTATGTACACAGGGTGACCAGAATAATGGAGAACATTCTATATGATATTAGATATAGTACATACAGGCTGACCAGATCAGTGGAGAATTTTCTATGTGGTATACAATGTAGCTACAGTACATGTATGCATGTGACAGGAAATACATTATAGCTCACTCAATCTAGAATGATTTAACCCATTCCAGAAAATTCTAGGAAGTGCTGGCTGAGTGAGGCACTGCCCCTGTAGCCCAATGTGATTGGTAGTTAATTTTGGCAGTGATGTTATGCACATATTAGGCAGTGAGTCATCCAGGATTCCTGGAATTTGGACTTGCTAGTATGTTCAGGTATGTGGCCCCAGGTTGGAGAAAATAACAGAATGTACTAGAAAGGGGTGAATGGATAGTATATAAGCAGGAGAAATTCTGAGGTAGGCAGAGTACCCAACACCTCTGCTCTGAGAGTTACGTCACTTCTGGCTCTGAAGCGACTTGTTATAGTCAGTCCTGTGTTACCTGCTGACCTGCTATACAAATTGTGTTTGTGGAGATAAGGCCTGGGAGACATTTTGCCTGCAGAAAATTAATTTGCCTACGTTGGAGATAGACTCCATATTTTAATGTCAACGGACATTGTTACGGCAAAGCTGTGACGGGCTGGATTCCTCGCTGGACAATATAAAGTGAATCATCATTCAACGCATCGACTGGACGTGGTCGTCATAACGTTTGGATTCTGCACGTTTCGCTGTGGACGTATATCCTGGATTTTTACCCCGGATTAATAACAAGGATTATCACAACCTGCGCCTCTGGATTACGTCTGAGGTATCATTCATCGGCGCATCGTGGATCATTCATCTGTGCATCGAACATCGTATCTGGACACTGTCAAAGGGTTACTTGCTTTCAAATTTTGGACTGTAATGCACGTAAGTGATTCTATTACCGATTTGTAATTGTTTGTATTGATCGTTATTGTACTGATGTGAAAACCGATTACGAGTCTGTACCCACAATATCACTGTTAATAAACCGCCTGAACATTAGTTGATGGTTTCTTTTGTGCGATCATTCTCAGAGTGATTGTGGTCGTAACAAGTACTACTACTAGTAGTGTACTATTACCACTACGGCACTAGGTCTAGTAGACTAGTAAGTAGTAATAGCAGAATCTTTGGTAGTAGTACAGAGGCTACACTCTAACGCCTAACGGTTAGGGGGATATGTAGCCCCGGAGACCGCGCCGCCAGGCGCCACACGCAGTGCATACATGTGGCGGCTGTCGCAGTTAGGGGATATGTTGTTACAGGGTGGGTCGTGGCTAAAAAAAAAAAAAAAAAAGCCTAACCAGTTTCCCATAGTTGGTTTCTGCAATATGATCAGTAATTTAGATGCGTCATTTTCTAAGAAAAACGATACCAAGAATGATCGTCAATTTTGGTCGAGTAGTTTTTGTTTTATGCTAAAAATCATACTGTGGAAGGAAGCCCAAACGCCGTGCTTATCTACCGATAAATGCCACGGTGGGGCTGGATTCACGAGTAGGTCTACATGTAGGCCTATAAAGCAGGCGAGTCGCCGTAGTATTAGTACAGACACGCAGTGGTGGTGGGGCTATCGTGAAACAGGCCCCACCGCAGTCACGCGTGCACCGTACCCATGCCTTTATAGGAAGCAAGGGTAGGTCCTCCTAGGGTTTAGGGTTAGGTAGGGTTGTATTTATGGTTAAATTGGCTGTTAAATTAGTCGAGCCGAGGGCCGGCCATATTATGAAGTCATTTCGCCGCATTCACGAGTATTCACTGTGGAAGGCAGGCCCACCGCCATGCTTACCTACCGAGATGAACGCCACACGGTGGGGCTGAAACAGGCGAGTCGCCGTAGTATTACTATTAGTACAGACACGCAGTGGTGGGGCCTATTTCACGAGTTCGCCGAAAATAATGGATATCCAAGCGTACCACAGTTGTAATCTGTATTATTGGCAGTATTAAATCCGATACAGTTCATTAAATATTCTTTTGTCTAAAGGCTTAGCCAATGACAATAGTGCAGCGCAGCACCTGCTATGCGCTTGCTAGCTCGCTCCCCCGCCAGCGCTAGCCAGTGCAGCCGCCGGCCGCGCGCCGGCTGTCGCTGCGCTGCGCTAGCATAGCCTTGCCAGCTCGCTGGCTACGGCTAGACTGGTCATGATTAACGACTCCGTTCTTAGACGTCATCACAATTTAGAAGTGATAGTGCGCCGCATGCGGTGAAAGTATAGCAAGTTTTCCAAAACCAAGGAAATTGTATCCATTATGTTAACAAATATAGAACAAAATTCAGAACAGTAAAAAAAACCCGCACAACCATAGAATTACTTAGAATTTAACATTTAATATTATTACATCATTGAGAAAAAAATGCCTAAACCATTTTATTAGGTCTTTAAGGCATGCAAATGGGATTCCCTACCTTTAATAATGTATTTAGCATACAGAAAGATCAAAGTTGTCACATTCAATGGGCATCCCATGTCATTTTATGACTTCTAACTAATTATGTATGATCCTTCTCTTGAAAACTCTCTCGTTACAAAAATTCTCCCATTCATTTCTCTCTGTTAGAACCAGTGCCCTCTTTTCCTTGTAAAGAAATTCTATGTCCTTCCTCTTCTTTGTAACCTGTATTCAATTTATGTTGCATCACACTCATTCGATAGTCCCTATAAAGCATTATACTTAGATTTTGTATTTTACCATGAGACTCTTTGCAAGAAAATATTGATATCTCAGAATTCAGTATGATTTTAACATTTGAGAATGAGTGTCTTTAGCAAACCTAAATCATCAGTTACAGTAGCACAGTCTCCATGTAGTTCTTGTACATGAGAAAAGATGAAAGTAAGGAGGAGACTTCAAGCACAAGTAGTCTTGCAAGCATATGATATACCCTGATGTCAGGACTCACTGTCAGAGGCATCCAGCTATGCTGAGTCATGTCAGTGTATCATACTGTATATTTCAACTTTCACACCTTTACTGCCTAACACTAACAAGAATAATGCCCTGAAGCTATTTTGCGAACACTTCACATACATAATGGCATGGAAATATGTTACTATGTATGTCATTCTTTTTCACGTTAGATGCGCGTGTAATTCCGTTACCACAATTATAGCAGAACTAATGGAGATATTTCATAAAATGTTTTGTGAGTTTTTAGGTAGTCACATGTAGAGAAAAAATTTGTAAGCGGAGAAGTAATCTGTGATTATTTTGTTCAGGAGAAAACTTTTTTTCAATTTCTTGGTAACGGAATTATGTCAATTTGTCAGTAGATTTTGAAAATTTCTCAAAAAGATATAATGAGAGTGACTGAATGCTTCATAAAATGTGATTGTTGAAGCATAACAAGAAATATGTGGAAGTATGGATAAAGTAGAGAGATATTTAAGTTGTTTCATTGTAAATTTTTATTTGATATTGTAAAATTCTAGATAAATACAATAAAAAATCTTCCAACTTTAAAAGTATGTACAACAAAAACAAGGAGAGTTATTGGAAAAGGGTTTTTTGCTTCTGTAAATACAACAATCTGTCTGTATGGGAAACTTAAATTTCTGAGCATTTACGTACGTTATTTTACTTTGAATTTTGCTGTTTTTGCCCCTCCCATACAGAATTGCCCAGTATATAAATATATAATCTCATTTCTCATAACTGTGTCTTCTTAAATCTGGTTTAATACAAACTTTCCATATTTTTCTGTGGCTTGCCACAGGTTCAAGAAAACAAAAGCTAATCATTGGAAAAATAAGTTTTTCGGAATAATTCTCCCAAATCTTAACAAGAGTTTAATGCAGGAGTATTTATGATATGCATGGTACATTAGTGTATCTATTTTATAACAAATTTATCAGGCTCCCATCTTCTTCTTTTGACAGTTTGTTACATTTTTGACAGGTTACATTTTGTACTTTTGTCACTTTCTACATCTACTCCATGATGAATCTAATAAATTCTGATCAATATATTTTCAGCTGTCATGAAAAAAAAAAAATGTGGTTTGGTGACTTCAAAAAAACCATGTACCATCTTCAGGAGCAAGTTTAATTTCAAGTGCACAACAGAATGGTAAATGATTCATATTAAGATACCTATGGACTTGCCAAAGTTTCTTATTTTTCCTCAAAACAGTGGTGTTGGTACAATAAAAACCATTATGTGCAAAGTTCTGGATGTATAATGATGTTTACTATGTAAAGTACATTTAAATCTTTCACTGCCCTGCACATAAATATTCACGTAATTTCTTTTGTTTGCATTGTGTCTGTAAATGTTTCCTTTTCTGTAATTTTGTAAGCATTTTATAAGCCTCATTAGAAGGGCGTTTTAAAGGGGATGGCTAGTAACCGATCAGTGGGAATCAGTGAGAATGCTGAGGGATGATTGTTCCAATCCTTGTGGGATTCATTTAAGAGTACATTATATATCTACTGTTGTGTGAAAATTATTTGCTTCAGAACGGTCTCATATTCAAGTAATAAGCAGATTAATGCCCCGTCACTGACCAGGCACGCTAATGCGGAAACACTAAACTGCACATTACTTGAATATGAGACGATTCTGAAGCAAATAATTTTCACACAACAGTACATATATAATGTACTCTTAAATGAATCCCACAAGGATTGGAACAATCATCCTCCAGCATTCCCACTGATTCCCACTGATCAGTTACTAGCCATCCCCTTTAAGTATTGTATTGCATTTAAAAAAGTAAAACACATTGCTGCCTTACTTTTGACAAACTTTCCCTTTGTCTATTTTATAGAGGCTCTGAAACCACAACTAGAATACACTGGAGATGCCGTTTAAATACAGATCTCTGGTGTACAAACAACCTTTTTGACCTCAATCAGATGTCTGTGTTGACTGCTTCTTCCACCATCCCATTTTCAACAAACTTGTCACTTTCGAGCACCACATGTAACACATGTGCCAAGTATGTTCCAAGGGGTTTTACAATCCAGAGGGCCTCGGCTAAACTGCTGCGGTGGTCACATGACCAGAGTACAGTCACCTCTGTATGTATCTTCTTCCGCCATGTGGCAGACCCGATAAGGTCACTGCTCCGGTTATGTCTCGAGGCGACATGTTCCGCAATATTACAAGAATTCATGACTTCAAGTTTGACTGTCACAGATAACATTGATAATCACCAAACAGAGTTCTCAAGTCTTCATAGATCTGATTCCCCTTGAGATTGGCTGTTTGATATTATTTCTTATTATTTGGAAAAGAAAAAGGATGTTATGTTGTTATGGACATCTTTGCTTTTTGAGTGTTTGTTGCCAAATTTTTTCCCCATTTCTGTATTTCATCTGTAAAAGGAGGTACATTGTACAAAGGTACATTATATGTAACTCCGGTCTGGTATTACCGCTTTTCCGGCTGGCATTTGACCACTTCCTGGGAATGAGTAGCCATCCCACAATCCCACAATTCAATGGAGTAGCATACTACAATGTATGTCTGGTGTTGGCGTGACAAACATCGGGGTAAATTGGCTATTAAAAGTTTTCATGGACTGGCTTCGACAGAGCTACAAAATGTTTCACGTTTACAGCTCTGCTCTTCTGAGATGAAAACGTATGTCTACTGTTCAAAGTGATTCTACCTTGCCAGTTTTATCTTCTCTCTTTTTTTTCTCTTTTTTTTTTGGGGGGGGAGGGGGGGTTGGTGTGAAAGCAAATTAATAGTAATGAGTTAATTTTTTTAGACATTGCCCTTCTTGGCAAATTACCAATTTCACAAGTGCCTTTACTAGCAAATTAATTTCTCAGAGAGTCTCTTGCTTAATACTGTAGGAAATGCATATTGAACCGTACATCTTCTCAGCAAGAAAACATACCACTGTACTGCATACATTTAGAGTGCAAAGTACAAATGTCTGCAGCACACACACACACAAACACAGACACAAACTCAGCATTTTATACACACTGTCATCTCTGGCACAGGCAGGGGCAGCTGAAGGTGAAGATGTCATCAAGTGTGCTCTTTTATCTGAAGTCAATACTAAAGTATAAGATGCAAAATTTGCATCAATCTACTGCTAGTCTTTTGATAAACCAGGAAATGAGATGGCTTTGAGGGGATAAGATATTGCAGAGCTCTGCTGTAAATTGTACATCGAGAAAAAAAAACAAAAACTACGATGATTTTTTGGTGTTACAAAACCAACAGGAAAGTTGTGGTCATATGATAATATTTTGACTCTTCTGATTTTTATGAAAATGATGAAAATATATGGAACTATAGAATATATGGCATGACTTTAATAATTCTATGCCTGAATTTACCATTCAAAAGTTATGATTTTGGATTTAGTGCTGCTACTGCTGGATGAGAAGACTCCAACTTACAGCTTATGTATCACTGCAACACAACCAACATATGAAGAGTTTGTTTGCAAAAACCGATAAGTCCATTTTTGAAGATTTTGAAGTACGGTCTCTGTCATAAAGTACTGTACAAAATAATACCTTTTAAATGATATATTGGTCACTACATATAAAGGTACATTTTTGAAGTTATGGTCAAAAGAAGCAAAAACTTTCTTATTATTCTCTTTTATATTTCTTGACCTTTAATCGCAAATATCTCCATTTGGCAAATATGGACTTATCGGTTTTTGCAAACAAACACTTCCATTGGGTATATACAATATTTCAAGGAGATCAAGAGAATTTCACAAATCTGTTTTTTTTTTATAATGAAAAGAACATTACTTTGACCTGTTGATTATATATCATAAAAGGGGAATTCCCTCTGCTTTCTAAAAAGAGGCAGGTCAATTGCTCTTTCATTATGGTGGAAAAAGGAAGTTTTGTAGAATTTTTTTTTCTCTATATTTCACTGTTCAGGAGTGACATCACAGACTGTTGTAGTCTTCTAATCCAGTGATGGCGGCACCAAAATTTTAGAAATTCATAACTTTTGAACACATTGTCCGATTTTCCTCAAACTTTCACAGATGCCTTCTACTGATATTGTTGCATTCACTCAATCCATATTTAATCAATATTTGTGGAAACTTCAACTTTAAGGCACAGGAGTCATCTTGTCTATCTTGGAAATAGCAGGCAGTGCTCCTTGCTAGCAGACAAGGAGTGCCAACTCCCCATACACCCTGTATAGTGTATGTCCAAAAAAAAATTACACTCAGATTTTTGCATCGATAACACCCAATATGATTAAACCGTTTAAATGCTAATTTCAGTGTCATAAAATATAACATACATGTATGTAGCTCTATTTTGCAGAAAACCCATTCTATTTGGTTAAGTGGTCACAGAGAAATGTGGATTGTTGTAAAGCATGTCATGAGTCTGATTCTTCCAAGTTTAGCACTTGGATGCTCTTGGAACTGCATATCAATGTGTGAACACAAGCTAACACAATATAGACAGAACTTGGAGGGAAGAGATTCCGAACATGCTCTACAAAATTCCTCATTTCTTGTCCTTAACCACTGAAGCAAATCGAGTGGGGTTTTCTGTATAGATGTGGACAATGAGTTATAGTTTCATACCCTGAAATTGTATTTGGATTGATTCACTATTTTTAAAGTTATCATTGCTGAGGGTAGTGTTGTAATTTTTTTTTTTTTTTTTTTTTTTTTTTTTTTTTTGGGGGGGGGGGGGGACATACGGTATAATAAGTACTGTGAGCACTCGGAGCACTTTACAATTGTATGTCCGCACTATTACCAAGAGGGGCACATTAACATCTGCATCTCCTTTAAATGACTGCAGACATGTACCTAGTCTGCCCTCTATGGGTGGTGATTATTAATGACAGTTTTATTGCAAAATGATCCCAGTGCCATTTTTAAACATTTCAAAGTCAGTCATCAGATGAAACAAACGCTTGTGACATAACAAGGAATATTCTTGAAGTTGATATGATCAAAAATATCCTGTATTCTATTATTTTCTTTGTTTTCGGCAGCTTCAATCATAAATATCACAACTTAACAAGAATGGAATTAGCTCACTTTGCGATAAAACTCTTTAAATGTTTAACATCTTTGGTTACAAGTTACTTCTCACCTGGCGGTGTTGGATCTTCTTGCATTGGAGTACGCGGGAGGTTTGTTTGCGGATAATGCGTTTCTCTGTCTTGCTTCTTCGTGCGGATAGTTATGTCGTTCGACTTCCTCGGCGGGCCCGCACTGTCGTCTCCACGCCGAAATAGCTTCCTCAGGGCTTGCCCCATCTTCGCGTAACATTCACGAGGTCCCACAGAGAGTACGTGTTCCACTCAAAAATGCGCCAAAACAACCTGGCTGGACTGCATTCAGTAGTCGGTCACACTCATTGCAGACGTAATGTCTCACACTGCTACCATATTGCAGACAAATTAATGGTCGGTCGGTCTTGATGAAAGAAGTTTTTTGTTTACACAAACATAAAATCAGTCAAAACTGTCTTTACAACTGGATTTTCCTCTTATGCATTGAAACAATTATTATTCACCACATGGTCACAAAGTTCCTTCCAAGAACTGGAAATGGCAGAGCTTGGACATTGTGTATGGTGGAAGAGTCGCACCAATACCAGACGCCGCCATCAACGAATTGCCATGGTTGATTTGTTTCACATGCTTCCGTGATGTACTGTATCCTGTTCATTGTGAAATGGTGATAAAAACAACATCATTATACTCTACAGGTCATCAACAACACAATGTTTATGGGATCATGTCACATGTTTAACCTACTTTTGAAATTACAATTTGTTTTAGGAGCACGCGATTTATTGAAGTTAGTGGACTTTTGTGATCCCTGAAGTGTCAATAATCTTCATAAATAACAGCCTTTTTTGCTTACTGGCATTAAACATGTTTTAAATTACTGGCGTAGAACATTTTTCAGCAACATGGGTGACATACACCGTCGCTGGGGCGACAAGACCTCGTATCTACAAAATGTCATATGTTCAGGAGAGCCAAAAAACATGCCGGACAAAGCACTGTGGCGAATGGGATAGCCTTTCCTTTGACATGCCGTGGTGGCTTCATTTTTGGAGTACAAAGACAGTTGGGATCTGGACAGGACATCACTTAATCCATTATTTGACCATTAACCCAAAAAAGTCATTTTCACTAAAATTGCAGATACAAGGTCTTGTCACCCCAGCGACGATATATATATTTACTAAAAGGATTTTAAGAGTGGTGTGTACAGTAACAATTTTTTGAAAAATGTAAAAAACTTGTATTTTGTATAAAAGGAAATTCCATCCAGATAATTGCTTTGTATGAAAACAGAAAATCAAGAAAGTACAGTATTGTAGATTAATGATTTTTTTTTTTCCTCTTTTTTTTTTGGGGGGGGGAGGGGATTGGACACATAAAAAAGTATAAAATGTGAAAGTTTGGCAAGGAAAAAGAAATTTGCAACTTGGTGTGATGTAGACCGATGTGTTGAACAGTTTTTGGTAAATTTGTTAGATATCAGGACATCTGGTATTTCCCTTTAATCACCTTTGCATATTATATACATGTACCTCTGAAAATCAACAGAAATAATCTTAAGACAACAGAGCTTGGATTCAATTTTGAGTCAAACACTGATTTCTGAAGACAATTCAGAAGCATATGATATAAATTTTCTTTTTCAAATATTAAATGAATCAACAATGTAAGAACTCTCATGGTTGTCTTTGAACTGACAGTGAATTTCACCAAACAACAATGATGATACTAAGTGCTGGATGAGAAGACTACTGCAGTGTATGATGTCACATGCGTACAACAATATAAGGAAAATATAAAGAGAATTTCACAAAATTTTATCTTTTGAAAAAAGTACACATTCCCTAGACTCGTTACTGACATATGTTATGGGTAATGTTATTCCCATTGTCTTTAGAAAGAGTCAAGTCAAGTGCTCTTTTATTATGCAAAAAAAAAAGTGAAAATATGTTGAATTTTCTTTACATTTTCTTTATACTGTTGTACTCATATGACATCACGAGCCTTAGTAGTCTCCTCATCCAGCGATTCCAACACAAAAATTTTAAAAATTCATAACTTTTGCATAGATGGTCCAATTTTCCTCAAACTTACACTGATGTGTTCTACTGTGTAATATTGCTGCATTCTCTCAATCCTTATGTTTATGAAGGTGAATTTGTCCTTTAATACCTTTGTTCTGAAAACTGTAGTACGGTAGCGAGAGACCACAAAAAATACATCAAGTGTTGTGAAAATGTGGGCTACATTGTACAGATTGTACTTCATCCAATTCCATATTTTTCTTATTTCAGTTTACTTCTCATGAACTTTAATCAGTCTGTTTCTATGACTTTTATAGTCACTGTTTATCCAAGCAAAATTGGGTTCCATGGCATTTGCTCCAGCAACAATATTGCTCCCATGAAATATCTGCAGGCTAAGCCAAATATAAATTCTACCCACAAACATAACCCTAACCCTGATCCTAATCCTCATATCAAACTAAACCTAAAACCTTATCACAACCCTAATCCTTAATCCTCATATCAAACTAAACCTAAGATCTTATCACAACACCAACCCTAACCCTAAGTCCTTGGAGAAAATAAGACCAGAGCAACTGTCATTGGAGCAAATGTCATGTCAGTCTTGTAAATTTGAGCTCCCTGTGGCACTGCACTTTTACCAAATATTCAAATTTTCTCTCAAAAATAAAAGTGGCATTTCTGTCAAAACTTCACTATTAATGCAAGCCTATAATGGATCGGTCAGAGCGCACCTGGTACACGTACAACTGCGGACACATTATAACCACGGAGAGATTCTGCAGACTTTGGTCTCTCATGGCCAAATTTGATCAGTTTCTCGATTTATTTGGGACAATGGGAATTTGACAAAATACCGCGGCATGAATCATCCATCCTTTCCTACACGCGGCCTCACCGACTGACGAGCGGTGTTTGTGAAAGGATACAACAGCAGAGGAAACAGAACCACGAACGTTATCACCAGGAGGATATCCCTTCACAGTAAAGCACACGCTGCCACACACTCTATGGACACCATACACATGCACTCTGTACATTGCAACTTCCCCACCCATAACTCGGGAAAACACAGTCAGTTACAACATTTACAACAGAGAATAATTTTCCTGGTATCACATCGCAATTTGCTATGCATTCTTTTATCAAATATGACTGCTATACAAAATTTCTTGTGTGTAGCAGATTTTTTTATATGACTGCACAGAACATTGTTAAAAGTATTATTCCAATTGATCAGAACTGCTACTCAAAATCTGAGGAGTAAAATTATTCCTCGTAGTTGTACAAAATGACAAAACTAAAGTAGTAAAGACCAAATTCCTCAAATAATATGGCCTCCTTTAAGTTAATCACAGAAAATTCATTTCATGCCTCAAGACATACTGAACAGTATCTCCATCTGCATCAAACATACATGTAACTTTGCGGGTGAATGTTTCTTCCCTAAACCAGCTGTCAATTTTCTTTTTCTGTGCGAAATATTGGAACACACACAGCATGTCAGTTTGGAGTGGTTTACATTCAATTTGCATTTCTTATGGTAAACTTAAAGGGGTGGTACAGTATTAGTGGAGATGAGAATTGGGCTTTTAACTTTTTGTGAGATACCAAGAAAACACTTACATAATTGTATGATATACAAATTGCAGTACAGAGCATACCTTTTTAAGGGGAATTCAAAGTTTATTTGATGAAAATCGGGTTTGGAATGACTGAAACATCCAAAAACAAAGTAAAACAAAGCGATCGTAATGAAGTGTGGGTCCCACACTTTATTAGCATCACTCTTTATTGGATATCTCAGACATTTCAAAACCAATTTTCATCAAATAAACATTGAATTCCTCAGAGAATTACATGCTCTTTCATATTTCATAAGAGGTTTCTCATTATTACACACATTAAAAAAAATGTTAGAAACCTGAAATTAGGTCTCAACCAAAACTGTATGATCCCTTTAACATCAATTTCCTGATCAATCTCAAATCATGAGAATACATTGTACTTCTCTTATATTTACCTAGATGTAACTACATGTATGTATGAATGGTGATTACAAATGTTTTTGATACCATGTTAGCTATAATTGTGTAATTGAGGGGGGGGAGGTGCAAATCTCATCCCCCATCCCAGCCCACCTTAAAAAATGTTTTGCAAAATCAGCGATTAGTTTGTTCAGGGGAAAACTTTGTTCAATTTCATAGTAATGGAATTACATCAATTTGTCAACTGGTAGATTTTTGAAGATTTCTCAAAAAGAAAGGTACTGTATCATACTGAGTCATTGAATGCTTCATAAAATGTGTTTATTGAAGCATTACAAGAAAAATGTCGAAGTATGGATATACAGTAGCAGAGAGATATCCTAAGTTGTTTTATTTTAAATTTTCATTTGGTGTTGTCAAATGTTGTAAGGTAAAATCAATTAATACTCTCCCCCTCTTTAAAAGTGTGTGAAAAAAAATAGCAAAGTTATTGGAAAAAGTGTTTTTATTTCGGTATATACAACAATCCATCCATATTGGAAACTTAAATTTCTGAGCATTGACTTTACTTTGAATTTTGTTGTTTTTGCCCTTCCCATCAGGAATTGCCCAGTTACTGTACCAACAAAGCGCTCTTCTGGACTCCAGAAGGGAGGAGGAAGAGGGACGAGAACCACAAAAACCTTTCGAGAAGGACAACGGAGAGAGAGATGAAGGACCTAAACCACACATGGGGGACACTACCACGCCTGTCCATGGACAGAGCAGAGTGGAGAACTGAAAGTGTTGTTGCCCTATGTGCCTAACCAGCATAATGGGCAGTTACTGTTTACATTCAGAACCAAACATACTTTTATGAACCACTGTATATAAGACTCATCATCTTCAAACGAAAATGGATTGATCATGATTATTGCATGCACAAACATATGTTGTTCACTTATAATCAAAAACAACTTTCATGGACGTTTATGATGAATTCCAAAGTTTGCATGATATTTACTCTACGTCAACATAATAGTATGGACTGCGTTGCAAGATACAGGGTCCTCTGAAACAAGTCTGTAATAGCATAGTAATTAATCTATTAGCTGAATCTCATATAATGATAAAGAATAGTTTGGTACAAGACATAAACTAAACATGACTATGATATACTTTTGTACCTATACTCAGATACAAATTACAATAAAGCAAGCAGAACACTGGGCTTCCTCAGAAGAAATCTCAAATAAGTTCCAGTAAGATCAACGAAAGAGGGTATTGTACAACGCCTTTGCAAGACCAGCACTTGAGTATGCCTCCTGTGTTTTGGATCCTGCTACTCAGAAAAATATCAGTAAGCTAGATTCTGTACACAGACAAGTTGATCTGGATCTGGATCTGGATCAATACGCTGCCGGACCGGGTGGTATAGTGCAGCGGGGAGAGAGGGCACGAACTAAATTAATGGTAACGAAGATGGCTTTTTTCTATCTTGCTTTTGAAGACTTCTGGAGATGGACTGTTGATTACTGTTGCAGGGAGGTGATTCCAGGCAAGGGGGGTGCTCACAAAAAATGAACATTTATATTGCTCTGTGTTACAATGAAGAACTTTAAAACTTTAAATTTGATCGAATGATCAGTCTGTATCTGGTTGTTGGGAATATGTTCCGTGGAGACTACGTGTCTGGCTCTGAACCCCCTCTTGATGTCTATGGAGGAGAGCCATCAATGTCTAAGAAGGATTAAAAAAATCCTCTGGACAGACAGATTTTTCTGTCTCAGAGACGAGCTGCTCACTTTGTGATGATTGTTTGAATGTGAGTTACATGTTCGTAGCATTGATCTGATTGTGGTCTTACATCAACTTTAGGTTACCATGTAATACAAAACACCCTCTATCAAAATACTATATGTTTCAAAGTTTCTCTCACATTAATAGGGCCAATTGTAAATCTTACATCAGCTAGCACCAGCAACAGCTAGCTAGCAGCAGGCATGACAAGAAACAAATTTAACCCTTGGCATCCCAGCTAACATTTGGACATTTTCTGAACATTATTGAAACGTTCCAAGTTCCTTATTTGGATGTTTTGTCAAAATGTTTTCAGAACGTCTTTTTGTGAAAGGTTTTCAACGTATTTAAAACGTTTCAAATGGATGTTATAAAAACTTTTTTTAAACGTTAACAAAAAAACAATAAAAACCTTTTGGAATTTTTAAGGACCTGCAGAAAACCTTTAGGATGTTATAGACATAGGTAAAACCTTTTAAAAATATTCAAAACGTTCTGTGGACGTCCAGAAAACCTTTGAAAACCATCTAGAACATTCAAAAAACGTTTCAGGAACGTCTAAAAAAAAAAATGACCCGTTCCAGAACATTTAGAGAACTTTTATCCATCTAGAACGTCTAGAAAACCTTTCAAGAACGTCTAAAAAGTCTTATGACCTGTTCCAGAACATTTAGAGAACCTTTCATATCCGTCTAGAAAACTTTTTAAGAATGTCTAACATGTCTAAAGTTTGTTTTTTATTGGGTATTCACAAAAAAAAATTATAGTAATAAGATTATACAGGTACAATCTGGATTTAATGTACCCTAATACTAATCCATAATCCTATCCTAACCTGTTCCTAATGACCTACCACCTATCCCTAGATACTACATCCTATTCCCAATTGATAAATAAATCTGTATCACATTCTTTTATCAATGTTTATATGCAAGATGTACCAGCAAAATGTTGTAATGCATGGAGACATGGTTACTATAGACCACACACACCTTAATTAGGCCTATTAACATATAAAAATACCTCTTCATAACACAATTTGAAATTGTGAGTAACTGAACTATAACATAGGTAAGTTTATTTTTAACACAGAAAGTTTGAACCCAGCATTAATCTTTAGATTTCAATATTATATGTCTTTAATCTATTTCCACTATTTTTTAAATCTTATACTTTATTTGAATATTCATAAATATGCATGAATATTCATGATAAAGAAACCAATGACGAACATGTAGCGGACCAAATGAAAACGTTTTTTAAATGTTCATTAAAGAAAAAGTTGACATAGCAGACCTCATAAAAACGTTTTGTGGACGTTCATAAAGGACGAAGACACATTTATAATGAAAACATTTAAAATGTTTTCAAAAAAACCTGTGCTTTGCGGTAAATGCTAAGTCCCAACTTTGACGCTGTATGTAGGTTTTAAAAACGTCCATTTTATACGAAGATGTATGGAACCTAAAAAAAAAAAAAAGTTTAGGAAACGTTCTGAAAACGTTATATGTTTGCTGGGATATTCTCCAACAGTGATGAGGTACGGTTCTAAACAAATGACACACTTCTATTCTAAACAGCTAAAGTGAGGAACATGCGAACCACAATTACTGTTCCTCAAATTCATGAAATTCTTCCGTCAAGATGTTTTTATGTCGATGTAGGGCAATTTGTCCATCAGTTGCAACACAACTGTTCCATTAAACTTTTTCAAAGCTCAGTATGCTAATCATTATTGATGGCATTCTCTTCCTCCGTCGTATCCTGTCCTTTCACGATTTGTGACCCAGTGTGCACACAACACAGACATTACCACCACCTACCACAGCACCACACAGGTGTCACTATTAAGTAGGTACCACCCAAGTCATGCTAGCGGAAGACTCGTCTTACTTTTAGTGAATTGAAGTGGTAACTTAAATCAGATAAAGAGTGTGGCAAATTGTTTAATTTATCTATATAATAAGTAATGCCCTCTAGACGACTGAGGTTTTAAATTTCTGCCCTCCTAGCTACCTAGACCTAGTCAAATACCAGTAGTATATTAAATACGAGTAGTTTACACATTTATACGAGAGATAACTTCCATGGATCCATTATCGTTTATTTTCGAAACTTTCGAATACACACTTTACGGCCCACTTTACACCACACACCGATTGGTCACACCGATCTAGTAGTCAACTCCGATATCTTCGTCGACATAACTCACCGTTTTTGTGAGCAGATCCGTGTTCCCAAACTTGGGAGCAAATGTCTGGCGACGCGATTTCGTCAGTCTCGATAGATCCCAGCTAGCTCCAGACGAGAGTTACAGGAAAGGCTGGTATATTATCATTGAACTTTGTAATCACTACAGGTTTGTACGTACGCTCTTTGGTTAGAGTCGGACGACGTACACTACTTTACTGTACGGAGTAATGACAGGTCGGTGAAATTCAATAGCTAACAATTCCTGCGGTGGTAGTGCGTATACTATGCACCCTGTATCACTTCACAAGGATTTGTTTTTGCGCACTTCCGCTTCACTACCGTAGTACCGCTTCCTATCAAATCCCGCGACCAACCACCGCCCGGGCAATGTTCGCCCCCAACATTATACTCTTTTCGTCGTGTTTGAGCTGAAAAAGTGACAACATTTCAGAGTTGTATAGTTCATCATATAAGTTCTTAGAATGAAGTATGTCCCTCAACATTACCCCGTCAATCACTGATTCAACAGAACGATAGACGCACTATGACTGCAGAAGATATGAAAGTAGGAGGAAGAATGGAGAAGTCAGAAGATCGAAGACGACGATGAAGAGAATTCTAAAAAAAGAAAATGAAGAAGAAAAAGAGGAATAAGGAGGAGGAGGTCGGAGCAGAGGCGACAGTTGGACGGATAAGGAAGAGGGGATGAATTGCATGAAGAGAGTCGTGTTTAAAGGGAACTATTATCAATTTTACGAGATTATGAAAAACATCGATTGACTCATGAATTGTGGGAGCTTACTATTTCTAAGAGGAATTCAAAGTTTATTTGATCAAAAGTGGTTTTGAAATGGCTGAGATATTCAAAAACAGAGAGCTCCTAATAAAACGTGGGACCCGCCTTTTATTATAGAACCATTTTTATTGAATTTCAATTTTGATATCTCAATCATGATAAAACCGTTTTTTTTTTTTTCAGCAAATAAACTTTGAATTCTTTTGTGAATTGTATGCTCTTTAATATTTCATAAGTGATTTCTAATTATCTGGCAAAAAAAAAAAAAGTTAAGATCTGACTCCCCCCATCTCAACCAAAACTATACTATCAAAGACAAAATGAAGCAAGGTAACTCATAGGTAGATAAACACACGATTTTTTTTTATTTATATATTTATTTATTTTTTATTCAGTGGAGACTTATCAACGGCGTAAAAAAGGATTCTAATTAACTTTTCGATCCATAGCAGAATCTTCGTCAGAGGATGAAGATTCAGCTGATCCATTTTTGCTCCATTTTACTCCACTAATGAAAGAAACACGATTGAATCAATGATCGAGAGTAGAAGAGCAAACAGATATTCAATCAAGTAAACACATTACATTCTTAAATATACCTATATACAACTAACGAGGTTTGGTGTCGTCATTAAGTCAGATCTGAGTAGATGCATCCGAGTTTAAATCATCCTGAAGCCCTTGTGACAGACAAACAAAATTGATCCGATCATCTTGGAGAGAAGATTAACTTTTTACAGTGAGGAAATCATTGATCACGCTGTCAGGGTAATAGGCCTACTTTTAATGTATTTTGTATCCCGAAAAATGAAGAAATTGCTAGATTTGTTTAGCGTCATAGGAGGAGAAAGTTTTACTTGCGTTCAGTAGCTTATACCAGTTGCCATCTTCATCAGGTCACATTAAATCAAGGCATTAGGCTTATATTGAAACGTAAAGATTAAAGTTCTCAAAGGTTTGCCAGTGTGACCACACACTTTTCGAAAACTTCTCTCGAAACTTCTCGCATTATCTAAACTTCTTGTATCAAAACTAGGCAAATTTCCCGAGCCCATAGCATGAGCAGCAAAGTTTGCACACTCTGGACGCGCGCAACTCAAACTTTGCGAAGTTTATTTTTAGTCACGTGACCAGTCCACCACCTGTTTGCTGCAGCTGCCCGGCGCGGTGCCTCCGAAGAGCGCGATCATTCGGACTGTGCGTGTATATTATTTGCTATCAGACGGGACGCGCTTTCCTCTATGTTGCGCATGAGCACCAGTGACCCAAATTTTAAGAAGTTTGGCCGCCATTGTGGACGGAACACTTCACGAAGTAGGGCCTACTTTATAATTGAAACTTCACGATGTTTTGCCAGAGTGTGACTCGCATATTTCTCAAAAACTTCTCGCCAAACTTCTTCCTAAAATTAGCGAAGTTTAAAGAACCCCAGTGCAAATCTTCTTGAATTATTGTGTCGTCTGAACCCTCGCAGCTGAAACTTTGCAAAGTTTGTCCCAATCTATCACCTGTTTGCGGGCGGCGCCTGCGACCTAAAGCGCGCGCTCAAGTTTGTGCTTTGTAATTTGTCGCGCATGCGCTCTACTGACCAAGAAGTGGAGAACTTATCGAGAACTAAAAAAATTCGAGAAGTTTGAGGGCCAGTGTAAACGGAAGAGTAAACTTCTCGAAGTGTCATCATATCGTTAATCTTCGAGAAGTGTCGCCGGTGTGATCTCGACTTAGTTTTTAAAGAATAGCAGCAAGAGAGAACAATGGGGGGAAAAATACTAGTAATGTTAGCAGGTCTTAACAATAGAGGGCGCGAATCTCGCAGTAGTGCAATAGACTGCGTGCTATTTGCTGTAATAATCATCATAATTCATTATTTTTTTTTTGTACCTTTGCAGTTGGACTTACTCCCAATATACTCATTCATATGCTGTTCAACAATAATCGACATAAACAACTTCTTTGTAAATAATAATTATTGTCTTACAAAGAGAGAGAGAGAGAGAGAGAAGTCTCCTCTTCAAAATTTAAAAAAGAAAATTCATTCATCCTCGTTGAGTCATCGCAACAAGATTGTAAACTTAGTGTATCATTTTTAAGGCTCACATGTACGGTATACAAATTGTTTGTTTTGTTTGTTTGTTTGTTTGTTTGTTTTGTTTGTTTTACAATGTCAAGATTACAAATATGTCGTGAAAATTTGACATTGTACACTTTATCATAATTTCTCTTTTTCTGCATGACATTTACATCGGTAGTACCATAGATCAAGAACGACACATTTTGCTTAGATAATAAGTTTTTGGCATATGATAGTTGAAAGTGATCCATTTCTCACAAGCTCCGGTTTTCAGTACATCACTCTTTTCCATCGCTTTATTTAGCATTTTGACGCCGTATTTTGTAATTTGATAATAATTGTATACAAGTTTGCATCATACTCGTTATAACGTGTAGGTGGCCTACTGTAGTACTTCTTTAGAGTTTTTAATATGAATTTGCCGAATGTAGGCCCTAGTCTGTGTATCACTTTTTTGTTGTTGTTGATGGAAATAAATTACCGGATATATTGAATTGAAGAAAAAAAAATGGCTGAATTGAAATGCATTCTCTATGATGTATGAGATAAAAGGACGTCTTTTCAGTTGTTAAATCTTAGCCACTGTGGCAAACATTGATATTGTAACGTGTGCATATCATGTCGGATGAAAATTACGGTCAATAAATGAACGATGATTATACGGTTGTTCAGTTTTGTTTATTTGTTTGGATTTTTCCCATCGTCTTGCATGTTTGTTTGTTTGTTTGTTTTTATATTCGAGAGGTTGTTGAAAGGCGTGTACGTAATTGCGGTGTGAATTTACCCATTAATTTAGCATAATGTATTATACTCTTAGATTTATGGGTACTGTTTCAAACATCATGAAGCATCAATATAGTACATGTATCATGTAATACTACGTAAAGTAGTATAGGCTCGAGTCAACTTTTCTGATAAGTGGCCCGTTGCATAAAACTTATACCATTGAATTTCAATGGTAGCTACCGTCAAAATTAGGCGTCATCACAGCCAATCAGCATCAAGGATTATAAAACTTACCGCTAATTTGAAGAGAAAGGAGCGGTAAGTCCAGCGGTAAGGGTGGTTATGCAACAGGGCCAAGTTCTTCGCTTTTTATCAAAATTAACTTGACCTGTATGGCGAGCCATAAACTAGTAGTGGAAAACTCAGGCTTGGCGATCCATACTTCCTACAAGGCGGCATACGCAAAATTTTGCACGTACAATTAATTCAACACACGTACGAAGTCCAGACACGGCCAACATTCCGTAAGGAAGTGCAGAATACAGCGGTAATTTACGTGATTTTTTAGTCGTATGCAGTAACGTGAGGGAAACAGCAACACAGAGTGAACTTTGCTGAATTTTTGCTTCTCGAGGGTATGTTTATTATATGAAAAGCTTACGAAGTGATGGTGAATTAGACTTTGAAGTGGGTCTTTGAATTTCATGTAGGCCTACGGTTCCGTAGCGTAGCTCTCGCACCGGTACTGCTGCGTGCTTTTACAGTAGAAAGTACACAGAAACTTGAGTGGTAACACGTGTGCGTACCAGCAGTAGTACAGTGCCAGTATGTGTGAATGCATTTGCCATCCAGTAGTAATTTAACGTTAAATTTAACTGGTGTTAGGCCTACTTGTCCTAAACGTTAGTCTGCAAGCAGCATTGCAGTGGTGCGACGCGACGCGACAGAATGGTGCAAACTTCTCCCCATCTGTTGTGGTTTACCTCAACCATGTCAACAGGGCTGATCGGTTAAATGGTTGCAAAGTTGTATTTACACTGTACAGTAGAGCTCTAGCAACTAGCATTTGCCATGTTTGCTTGCATAGTTCCTATCAGTTTTCTTACCCTTTCCCTTGAATGGGTACTAAAAAAGGTAGGGCTACATATTTACAATGGAGTCTTCTGTTTTCTCTTCAGCAGTTCAGATGTCTTTTAGCAGGTTAGTCTAACATTAACATCAATTACCCTATGGTCGCCACTTGTGTGTACTGTCATTCTTGTGCACGTCCGGGCTGGCGAACTAATATCGGCACTGAATTAGTTCGCCGCCCGGCCCTAGCCGGCCACATATTATTAGCGTGTGTGTTATACATACGCTTCAATGAAGGAGGCATTGTTGGTCACCGCGTTTGAAAATTTCCCTTAATCTGCCACCTGAAATCCATTCTAAATCAAAAACATCCTCGCATTAAAAATGGTTTTATCACCTGTTACATATGGTAAAATATATTTTGATTAAAATTATTTGTGTTTTTACGGAGGAAAAAGGTGAATTACGAATGTATTTTGAGAGTGATGAAAATCCGTCGCCCAACCTGATCTCCGATCGCGGCGCGCGTTACATGCGATGTGAATGTCTGGCGACCTTAGCCAGAGACTCCAACCCCAAGCACCTTCTGATCGGGAGATTCTCCCGCCTGAAACCCCTAGCAAATGGGAGACTCTAATTTGATGTGCGCGAAGAGCACATCACGAGTGCAAAGCGCGAAGTTCCTTGCGGCCGGGGTCCAGGGCCCGCATGAAGGGCCCTGGAAGCTCGGTTCTAAATGCTCTCTCGTGATATCTAAGGCTTATTTTTTAACATACAATGATATTAAAGTAGGAAATAATTTCAAGCGGGAGACACAGGGCCAGGGCGGGAGAAATTAAACCTCAAGCGGGAGAATGGGAGGTTTTGCAAAAATGGGCTTTCGGCGGGAGATCTCCCGTCGAAAACGGGAGAGTTGGAGTCTCTGCTTACCGCAGTGGCGACCATACCGTAATTGAAGTAATTTCCAGAGCCACAAAGCAGGCGCAACGGCGCTTGTGACAAGTGTACTTTTGCACCTGTTTGTCAAATAATCTCCAAAAACATGCACAAACTCACTCTAAACAATGACATGTCTAACTATCCAACAGCCTCGAATATTTGCATCTGAGTGAGATTCAAGTCCAGTAGAAATTGAATTTTTCACCGTTTTGACACTTTTACACTTGTCAGACTACATGTATGTCGATTGCAGCTACACTGTAGTTCGTTCTGCGCTAACTGTGACTGATGACCTGTGTTGCACGAGAGCAGAAAGCGCAGAATGGTGTCCAAAAGTCAAAACGTTCATGGCAGCAGAAGCGAGCGCCGGGATTGATCTGAATGTAGAGCGATCAGAGCAAGTTCTTCTATGCCTATGGTATTTTTAAAAAGATAACACTTTTTTCCACCTTTCTCTCAGCTTGTAGATTTGTACCGAGTTGCGGTCAAACAACTGAGGATTGGGGTTGTTCGTATTGTGTGTGTGTGTGTGTGTGCACGCGCGCACATGCGTATGTGCGAGGGTGTGTATGTATGTGCATCAAAAAAGATTGTGAAGAACATGGTTATAGGACAAGGGTGAAAGAATATAAAGCCTTACACAACTACAGTACCGCGCCATTAAGTCTTCGTGATGGCTTACACGATAGTCGCTGAACCGACACGCTCACGGCGATCGTGTAAGCCGTAAGCCGACACGATTGAAGACACTGACCAATCACTAATCCATCGTGTTGAGCTACCGGTTACACGGTGCATGCAGCTGCTGAGGATGAGCTTTTGTTCTTGCGCCGGCACGTCCATTGTGTACATGTTACACAGCACACGCGCGCACATCGTAAGCGTATATCAGAGGGCGCAAGTACGTTCGAGCGCTCTCCTAAAGCAAACCGTACCCGCACCAGAGGAGCGCTCAAACGCTCCTACTGTAAAGTGTACTGTACCGTACTGTACTGAGCCAAAGTGGACCACTTCCCGATGTGCACCAAAAGCGTACCAAAAAAGTTCGATGTAAAGCATGCGCGTATCATGCGCATGCACGTCACAATGCAAAGACATCATTCTCTTTGTTCCGGACAGCTGTAAGTAGTAAAGAGCCAGGTGGATGACATTCTTGACAAACAAGCGTGACCTTTTCTAAAAATAACTCGTGAGGTACGCTTTCTCCACAGAGCGCTCGAACACTCCAAAACTGGCACAGTTCAGTATGGTGCGCTTTGCTTCAGTTCGCTTTAGAGCGCTCGAACGCACCCAAAGGTTTGGAAAAGGGGGAAAAGGAAATGAAAGAAAGATATTTTAAAAATCTGGAAAAAATGAGACAAAATGTCAACAAAATAGTTCACTAAAAGATAATGAAAGGAAAGAAAGGAGAGAAACTTGCATTATAAAGGGAAGCAAGGGAGGGATGGATGTATGTTTGAAAAGAAAAGAGGAAAGCAAAGAGAAAAATATACATGTACAATGTATCTAGATTGAAAACAGAAAAGCACTACGTAGAATAATAAAATGAGAGATGAATCAAAACTTGATGAAAGCAAAGATAATTGGGAAGGAAAGAAAGAATTATATCTATACAGGTTGAAAAGGAAATGAAGAAAAGGATTCATTAGAACGACACATTAAAAAAAATAGATATTGGAGAAGATAGAAAGTCCTGAGGGAAAAACAACACATGAAGGAAACAAAGAACAATTAGGAAGAAAGTACAGTTAAATAGGAAATTGGGAAAGTTTGACAAGAGGAAAACCACAAAGAAATGATTGATAGGAAGGAAAGGGAAATTTAGGTACAGATTCTACCTGAAAATAACAGAAAAAAGATAGAAGAGAAAGATTTAAGTGGCAGCACACACTTGCACACGCGCTCAACCTCTTTGAAGCCTCAACCGCTAACACAAGACTTTGCCGAGGAAAAGAAAAAAACAAATTTTAGCTTTTCACTAACGCCATAGAAAAAGCCGCTGTGTCACTACATTCAGACCTAATGATCGACCTTAGCATGCGCTGAATGTACTCGTACTGTGTTTGTGTACAGAGCAGTATTTTAAGCGATCAATTGTTCCAGTGATTTTCTGACCCTTGTAAATACTAAAAGCGTTAAAACTTGGCATTTATTTGACCTTGGAGACGCAGATGCAAGTATTTTAGGTAACAAGAGTGTGTTTGTGCATGTTTGGAGATCATTTGACAAACAGGTGCGAAAGTACACTATCGCCCTACTGACTAGATTTTACTGCGATGTACTGGTAGACACTGCAGTATAGGCGATAGGTACTGTATGCTAACTTGTTTCTTCGTTGAAGTATGATCATACAGTCAACCCTCTTCTTAGTTCTTGTGTATCACATACTGTTTGGGCCAAAGCAAAAGGTGAAAACCTGTCTAGGTGACCCTAGATTGTAACTCTGTAGTGTGTGTGTGTGTGTGTGTTTGTGATTTGATATCCTCATTTCTGTTTACAGATAAACAACTGAATAACAGCTTTGGATCAAACGCCTCTTGGTCTGTCTTCGAAAATGCCTCCAAAGAGAAAGACGCAGTCTACCACCAAACCCGCAACAGAGAATCATGTAGATGAAGTGCCTGCCAAAAAAGTCAAAAGTAAGCATAGCTACATCATTCAAAACTGCCACTCCATGTACAAGTTTACTTTAGTAAACTGAACATGATCAAGCTATCTCAGCAGTAGAGGTTTTCATTGAAATTAAACATAAAAGAATAAAAAGCTACAGTGTAGGTAGGCCTCCAATTGTATGTAGAGACCAAGTAGTAGATGTTTTAACCAAGTTATTTTGAGTAGGGGTCTTTGTTCGCAACATAATAGTATGTATATATTATGCCAGTATAATTTGGTGATGATGTTGTTGCCTCACAATGTTTCCACCAACCTGGATACAAATTTTTGCTCAATTTTGAGATGTAATCAAGATTTTACCCTCCATCAAATTATTGCAGAGTTGTAATACGCTTAGCAACTTTGTGAGAAAAACATCTGGAGGGTACGATGATGGTCAACAAAGAGCTAGGCAAGATATCCAAAACCAAACCAATTTTTGAATAGAATGCTCAAGTGCCCCAAACAGATTATTTACAATGTGCAGACTTTAGTGAGTGCTATGATATTAAAGGACAAGTTCACCTTCATTAACATAAAGATTGAGAGAATGTAGCAATATTAGTAGAACACATCATTGAAAGTTTGAGGAAAATCGGACAATCAGTTCAAAAGTTATGAATTGTTGAAGTTTTTGTGCAGTCACCGCTTTATGCGAAGACTACTGCAGTGTATGATGTCACATGCGTACAACAATATATTAAAGGAAAATATAAAGAGAATTTCACAAAATTTCATCTTTTGAAGAAAGTACACATTCCCTTGACTCGTTACTGACATATTATGTTATGGGTAATATTATTCCCATTGTCTTTAGAAAGAGTCAAGTCAAGTGCTCTTTTATTATGCGAAAAAAAGTGAAAATATGTTGAATTTTCTTTACATTTTCTTTATACTGTTGAACTCATATGACATCACGAGCCTTAGTAGTCTCCTCATCCAGCGATTCCAACACAAAAATGTAAAAAATTCATAACTTTTGCATCGATTGTTCAATTTTCCTCAAACTTTCACTGATGTGTTCTACTAATATTGCTGCATTCTCTCAATCCTTATGTTTATGAAGGTGAACTTGTCCTTTAACTTTCTTCCGTCTTGCCCTCAGTCTCTCACTGGTCCCATCGGTCAAAGCCAGGCACCGTTCTGACCTTTGGTCAGGGCGACGTGGGTCAGCTCGGTCTGGGAGAGGACATCATGGAGAGGAAGAAGCCAGCACTGCCCAGCATCGGCGACTCCAAGCACATGGTCGACGTTGTGGCTGGTGGCATGCACACCGTCACCATCTCAGAGGATGGGATGGTAAGGGAAGCCGACTTGAGCCAAAACTACTACCTATTTTTTAATGAGTGTTAAAAGCCCTCTTGCCCACTTCATCGGAGCAGCAAAAATGCTCTGTCGGGGCAAGTGATATAAGATGGCTGCACTTGCCCAAAGTGCTCTTTTGGGCAAGTGGGGAAATATCTTTTGTGTTACTCTTGCAGTTCTTAAAAAGAGAAAACATGAGAATGAGAATTACAACATCTGGTGGGCAGCTTGGAAGCTGACGTACATTGTACATGTAGATTTTTGTTTTCCATTTGTGTTGGAATGCAAAGTTTTTGTTTGAATGAAATATTATTCTTTGTTTCTGAAGCAAACTGCAGTGTATGTTGTTCAACAACTGGTACACATAGTTTCTTCTCTCCTTAACCTGTTGAGAACGGTTTGATTTTGCTACAACACACATTTCCCATAAACACCTGCCCGAGTATACTCGGGACTTGTCCTCAACGGGTTAATAACCTCCACACAACTAAAATCATGCTGGGATATATTTTTCTTCCTCATTTGTAATGTTCATTTTAATTGAATGCACTAAAGTTTGAATTAAAGTTTACATGGCAGACTTTATCTTTATCATCTCCAGGTTGATTTAGAAAAGGTCTTCAAAAATATGTGCCTTGTTTGCCCATCCTATTCCTAGGTCTACACATTTGGGTGCAATGATGAAGGAGCCCTGGGTCGCGACACGAGCGAGGAGGGGTCAGAGTTCACAGCGGGGTTAGTCTCACTGGACGCAAAGATCGTGCAGGTGTCAGCAGGAGACTCGCACACAGCAGCCCTGACTGAGGAGGGCAAGGTCTACGCCTGGGGGACATTTAGGGTGAGCTCTGCTCCTTTGCAGGCAGATGATGTTGCCATCACATCATCGCATTGCATCTTTGTTTCAGTATGTTATTAAGTGTAGCAAAAAAAGCTGCTGAAAACTGCTTATCCAATAGTGGTGAGCCAATGAAGTAAAATGGAGTCAAGGGGCCTGAGCTTTCGATCCTAAGCAGAATCTTCGTCAGAGGCAAAATGACAATCAGGCAGGGAAAGCAATCACATAAGGACTTCACACAACAAGAATAGTCAGGGACAGGCTAGGGACACAGAACAAAGAAAACAAAAAGAAAGGGTAGGAGGTCATGGGCAAGGAGCCCAACAGGTAAAGGGAGGGGGATTAGAGCAGGAGGGTGGACAGACAAAAGGCAGAGAAGGGTCAGTGATGATCCTGAGGACCATGGGGGCAACGATTGAGGGAAGAGGATGAATAGGGAGGCAACATCAAACAAGATAAGGAACAACAGAGGGATAAAGAAAGGAAAAGAGTGAAATAGCAACAGCAAGGGGAAGGGGGGGGGGGGCTGTATGTTATTGTGAAAGATGTCTTGTTATGTTGTTCTGTTTGTTTGTGTTAAGTTTGAAGTAGTAGTTTGGAGAGACTGTGTATTGCAAAGGTTGGAGCGACTCGGATATATTCAGCAATCCCTCCAACAAATTGTGTTCAGCTTTACACGCAGCACTCAAAGAATCTCAACTGAGGATTCACTGCACATATTACCTGAAGAGCAATTTTGTTCTATAGCAGGCCTGCACGAGATGCATTCTTCACATTTACCCTGGTGGACAGCAAATGAAGATTAATTCAATCGAGCCAGCATAGTCTCTCCATGCTAACGGGTCTTTAACTCTGTTCTCTATATCAACTAGAAGAACACAGACCTCAACTAATTTAGCAACTCATTTTCACCAAAAACACGCATGCAGTTTCCCAATGTAGAGGCCTTTTGTTTACGTCATCAGAGAACACACTTTAGTGCGCATATATGTAAACCTCCAGTACGCACAGCTAGAACTCCCAGGTTCATTGAGCTTATACGCCAAAATATCAAGAATCCTTCAAAAATCCATGAAAGTTCCCAGATCACTACCAAAATTTGATCATCTGTTCCTTGTGTCATTATCAGCTTTTCCTGCAAGTTTCATTCAAATCCTTTACAACAATTTCTGAGTTTATTTTCCAAACAGGCATACTAAAGCCGATGATCCCTTAACCTCCTCCTTCCTGGCAAGGGTAATAAGAACTAAGCTGTGAGATTTTGTCAGTTCCATGTGTACATCCATTCCATTGATGAACCGTCTTTCACAGGATGGCAATGGTCCTATAGGCCTCACAGTGGAGGGACTGAAGAAGTCGCCGTACCTCGTGCCCCTTGAGGAGACTGTCGTCCAGATAGCGTCCGGCAATGACCACCTGTGCATGCTGACCAGTAAAGGGGAGATCTACACCATGGGTTGCGGGGAGCAGGGTCAGCTGGGGAGGATAGCCGAGTGCTTCTCGATACGAGGAGGCAGGAAAGGCGTGGGTGAGTCGGGAGGCATTCCAGTTGTTGGGGTCAAAATTCTCACTTCTTGTTACTTCTTGAGTGGAAATTGATTCTGTCAGTAGACGAGTCTTCCCTTTCACGTCAAAATAATGACCGTTGAATTTTGTGGTAGTGTAATTAAAGAAAAGAAAAGTTTCAGTTTTGCTGATGGAACTGTATAATGATATTAAAATTTGTGAAAAAAACCCCCACTTATTTTCTCTGTTGTGCATTTCTCATAAATGGTAATATAAAACATCAAGGACTAGAATGAAGAAAACAAGACATGAAGACAGAAAAAGATAACATCACTTTATTTACTTGCACCAATTTCGCAAATACATGAAAGTTTGCAAATACATTGCCTTGGCCTTTTTTTCTGTCTGAGGAAACTTTGAATCTAGTGATAGGTCCCAATGATTATTCTTGTGTAGATTCTTGTTATGTTTTATCTGCTCGCTGTTTGAAGCTGTTCTATTGATTTATGATCTCTCTATCTTCATTTCTTTTTTTCTGTACAAAGTATTGTAAAACCAGAAATTTGTACACTAAATTTTTGCAAGGAGCCAAAATTTGCAAAATTAAAATGCGCATGAAAGATCTACACTATAAGCCTTTAATGCCAGTGACAATTTGCGAAAATTTCATGTTGAGAAAAAGGCCGTCCATTGCCATTCGCAAAAATTTGATTTCTGGTTTTACAGTCCCATCCAAATGGGGTTTTAATGCATTATTACCTCCGCCAAGGGAGGAGGTTATGTTTTTGTTACCGTTGATTTGTTTGTTTGTTTGTTTGTTTGTTTGTTTGTTTGTTTGTTTGTTTGTTAATAGTTAGTTAGTTTGGCTGTGTGCAAAATAACTCAAAAAGTAGTTAACGGATTTGGATGAAACTTGCAGGAAAGGTGTAGAATGATACAAGTAACAGATGATTAAAATTTGGTAGTGATCCGAGAATTTTGGGGGAATTTTTGAAGGATTTTTGATATTTTGACAGGTAGGGTCAGTGAACTTGGGAGTTCAGGCTGCGCGTATTGAGGTTTGCATGCCCGCACTAAAGTGTGTGCTCTAGTTTCTGCTAGGGCGAGGTGCGCCGCACAGCTGAGGGTTTATGACGTAACAAAGGCTTCTATATTGGGAAATCGGGCGATTTTTCAGTGGGTGGAAATCACTGATCTCTATGGAAGAGCAAGATCATGGTGGAAAGTAGCTGCTTGGTGGAGGTCTGCGCTCTCAGAGTGCTTTTCTAGTTGTGAAATGGTATGAGAATATAATCACACCTTATACAAAGCGCACTTAAAGAGTTCTGTACTGTTGAAATGTGACTTGCAAAGATGACCACCACACAATTTCTGTTTAATTCCCCCATGTTGCTGTACAGGTATTCTTCTAGAACCTTCTGTCGTCTACTGCAAGAGGGTGAGGGGTAAGGGAAAAGTCCTCTTCGACGGAATCTGGTGTTCCAACTACTGCACCTTTGCCAGGGTCCAGGGAGGGGGATACTACGGCTGGGGACTTAACAACTATCACCATCTAGGTATGTCTGGGACTATTTAAAAGGGAAGTTTCCCCGAATATACACGTGGATTGAATGAATGCAGTAAAAGTAGTAGAACACATCAGTGAAAGTTTGAGGAAGACTGGACAACCTCATCAAAAGTTGTGAATTTTTAGATGTTTGGTGCCACCATCACTGGATTTAAATAGAAGACTACAACATTGTTGTTGTGTTACTAATATGGCTGCATTTACTTTGTGAATGCACATGTATATTTTGGGAAACTTACCCTTAAAAAAAAAATAAATAATTACCGTTGTCAGCTACGGTATCAAAATATCTGTTCGTTATCGAGTTAGTGGTTCTGGAAGGGTTAAATCTTTTATTGACCAACCTAGACCATATCATGGATGCCCCAAAACACACGATGACATCATTGATATAGAATTAGAAAGGGCATCAAGTTTTATGGGGCATGCATTTCATATGTCTAACATACAGGTCATGATCATGTGTTGGTTAAAGGGCCTATGTATTTATCTTAAACAAAAAAGCAGAGAAAGTTTGCCTTTAAATTTTGCAATTTTCCATGACTGTAGAGTCACTAAACTTAGGATGGCAGTCAATTCTCTTTTAGAATGTTCTATACCCTTCAGATTTTATAACCTGATAATTGTTTCAAAATTCCTCATATCTTTTAAAATCCCAGGTTTTATTGATGTACATTCTGTAGTAGCGGACCCAGTTTGCGGCAGGTTAAGGCCTTTTCAAGGGTATTTAGTAGTATTCTGGTAAAACGGGCAACAGAAATTAATTATTTTTTTTTTTAATTATGGGAAGAGGTACCAAAGGCCTCTTGACATTGCATCACAATTTTGTATGGTGGACAATTACCCTGGTCATAATAATCAGTTTTATGCAGAAAATTTGCAACCACCAAGAGGACGTGGTTTGCGGCAGGGGGGTCCAGTTTGCAGCACCCCACACAAAAATGTCCCCTGATTTCTTTCAAACATTAAAATTTTGCAAAAACCAAATATTTTTTGATGGTCCAACTAGTTTTCAGCATGTTAGAACACTTTATTTGGATTCATTATCTCTATCCTTCACAATTTCATAGTTTTTCAAGATTGCATGCATTTCATCAATTTCCACTCATTTTGACATGTAAAATAGCGCTATGTGTGTTAATCCCATAGGGGTGCCGCAAACTGGACCCATCCCCGACATTTTGGTCACTGTTGCAATCCTCAAAACTGACAAAGGAAATTAATTTTAGAATATTTGACACAGTTACACAAGGAATCCTTACCATGCCAGGCCTCTTTTCATATTAAGACTTTGTATAAAGGTACAAACAAGGGATGATGGTGGTTGCCTAGCAACAGAACAAAATCTTAACGTTTTGTTAAGAAAGTCATACTTTTTTTAAAACAGCGTGACACAGACGGTTTAAATTAGAATTATGAAGGCCATCAGCCGAGTTATATCATTCTGGTATCAAAAGAAAGCTCTTCAGTTGCTCTTTAAATAAAACAATTTAGAAAAAAAAATACTCTTCTACTTTTGAAGATATGGTTAGATATTCCTAGGGGTGCTGCAAACTGGACCCCTGCAGCAAACTGGTGCCCCGACTCATGCCCTTTTACCAAATATCTACATTTTCAAAGGACAGAGTGTTCTGCCTCTACTAGTGGGGACGGCATGATAACACCTGCTCGATATTGAAACATTTTGTCCGCAGGTTTGGACGATGTCAAGTCCTGGTTCACCCCCCAGCCCATCTTGTCTTTCAGCGACGTCCAAGTCGAGTCCATTGCGGGAGGACAACATCACACGGTTCTTTTGGACAAGGAAGGTCAGTATAAGGGGACAAATGATATGAAAAATACTGCAGACATTTTGTTTGTTTGTTTTTACATTCGTTTCCTTATTTAGCAGTATGTTCCTCCTAACATCCAAGGTTAGCAGTGATTTCAAATACACTGATTATACACTGACATTATCACTTTCTGACCAAAGGCAAACCATGAAAATGGCATTGCCACTTTCCTCTGTACTGTGTACTGTATTTTTGGCCACAATGGCAAAACTTAGCAAAACTTCTGGCTGATGGCATTAAATGGATGACAGCAGGGAAGGTATTCTAAGTATTGTCCTCTGTTACCTGCTGTTTTTTTTTTTTTTCCAGAAGTTGCTTTAGCTCAGTGGAGAAGACCACATTCTATCAATCATGAGGTTCTGAGGTCCCTGATTAAAGTCCCCAGAAGGAGTAGATGTGCCCCTGTTTTTGACACATCTTTTGATCACCTGATGGTTTTTGTATTTCACCCACATTTTGCTTTTCCTCTACTTATCACATGACAGGTCACATGCATGCCCTAGGAAACACCAACTATGGGCGCCTTGGTCTGGGGAAGGAGTGCGAAGAGTCACATTCACCTGCACTCATGTCTGCAGTAAAGCTGGAGAAGTTTGTCGACATTGGGTGTGGAGCAAGTGTCACCTTAGCCTGCACAGATACGGGTATGTGGGACTACTGTGTTTGTTGGTTTGGGGTTTTTTTTTTTTATACCCCCGCCAAACGAAGTTTGAAGGGGGTATATAGGAATCAGCGGACGGTCGGGCGGTCGGGCGGTCGGGCGGTCGGGCGGTCCGTCGGGCGGTCGGGCGGTCGGTCCGTTGCAAATCTTGCGTCGCGAACTACTTCCTCAGTTTTCAACCGACTCCCATAAAACTTGGCACAGATGTGTGCCTTGGGTTGTAGATGTGCAAGACGTATTTTTTGACAGTACCCAAAAGTACGTTGCCATGGTAACGGCATATTATGGGCAAAAATGGGTACAAATCTTGCGTCGCGAACTCCTCCCACAGTTTTTGATCAATTTTTATGAAATTAGGTACAGATGTTCATCTGAATATGTTAATGTGCAAGACACATATTTCCGCAATGGCGAAAAGTGCGTTGCCATGGTAACGGCATGTTATTGGTAAAATATAGGGCAAAATGCTTCATGGCAAAACTGCTTCATCAGTGTTCTTCCAATTCTCATGGAATTCATATTGAATGTTTGTCTTAGGATATAGGTCAGCATGACACATTTCTTGACAGTGACAAAAAGTATGTTGCCATGGTAACAGCTCACATATTATGAGCCAAAATGATGGAAAATTTTGTGTTGCAAACTACTTCCTCAGTTTTTGCCCAATTTCCATGAAACTTGGTACAGATGTGTGCCTTTGGTTGTAGATGTGCAAGACGCATTTTTCGACAGTACCCGAAAGTATGTTGCCATGGTAACGGCATATTAATGGCAGAAGATCAAGGAAAGATCTTGCGGATTTAACTACTTCCTCAGTTTTTTGACCAAAGCTTATGAAATGTTGTTTGGCGGGGGTATAACCAGTCGCTGTAGCGACATTTCTAGTTTTTTTTTTTTGGGGGGGGGGGGAGAGGAGGGGTGTATGGCTACGATGCAGGTGTGTGGGACCTTCTTTGTCCTAACAGATGTCTTTCCCTACATGCCAGCTACTGCAGCCTTGTCATATTTTGGGGATCACTGCTGGGTGAATTGATTGATCAAAGTTAAGAGTATGAAAAGTTGGGGGGGGGGGGTTGTTGAGGAAATGTGGCTGGTTGCCACTCAGAAACAATTGTTTTTTGTTTGTTTTTTTTTTTACTTTTTCATTTAGTAGTAAGAACAGTAAGAACGCACGTTTCTGAATTGCGTGAGCGTGATTCAGGTTCATGAGTTTGAGCCCCTCAGAGTCGGACATGTTCGCCCTTCAGCAAGGCAATTTATCCGCATTGCTGCTCTCCGCCCAGGAGTATAAATGGGTACCCTTTAGGATGAGAATGTTTATGTTGGTTTTATCAGCATGTGCGCGCCTGTAAAATGGCGACTGGCTGGAATGCTCCCCAGTGAGTGGAGAATGAGCATTGGCAGTGCTGGCAGGAAATAATGTATCCAGAGACTGGGGTAATAATAGTATGTTTGTGCTTTGAGCACTCTACAAAGTGGATTTAGCGCAATATAAATTCATATTATTATTATTTTTGCAATTTTTGTTTTTGTTAATCATTATTTGTTGGTGCAAATTATCCCAATGTAAATGATGATTACATCAGTCCCAGTGTGCATAGTGAAGGTACTGGAGCTGGCTGTAATGCATTATGGGAATACAGCAGAAGTAATCAAGCAAAATAAAACAAAGAGATAGAACCTTAGCTCACCATGAATCTTGTAAACATTGAATTTATCACACATTGATTAGTTCAAAGTGTGGATATGAATGCTGTATGGCAGGTTGATGAATCACAGTTAGAAACGGGATGTGATTCTTGCTTTCCATCTGCACTGCAAACGTGTCATCGTACCTTCAGAGAGCACACAAGTGCAACAATTAAGAGACATTGATAGACATAATCACTGAATATCATCCATCCCCAAATTCCCTTTTCCAGGTGACGTGTATGCCTGCGGTATGGGCAGCAACCTGCAGCTAGGCAACGGTGATGAAGACGAGGACCTGTACGTGCCAACGAAGATCGCCAGCAAACAGCTGGAGATGAGGAGAGCCATCAAAGTTGATGCCGGAGGGCAGCATACCGTGCTCCTAGCAGTGGAGAAATGAGACTGGCCACACCCTAATTATTATTTTCATTTTTTTTTTTTTGTATTGATAGAAGGAAGTTTGATTGTGGTAGCCCTCATTTGCAAACACCCCAACAACATCATCATCATTAGTGTCATCATCTCCATGGTCTTATCTGAAAGAGGATTTCTGCACTGGAAAATACAATCTTCCATATAATCCCAAGACGGGGCTCTGAATACTGTAAAAGCTACTATTTTTCATGAGGCAGTGATTTCAGCAAAATTGCGAATCACTGTTTGGCCGCAAATTTACAATGTGAGAAAATGTTGCAAAAGGACAGGCATTAGTACACTTATGAGATTTTCAGTGTCAAATTTGCAAAAAACAACATCTGGTGAAAAAGTTTGTGACCTCCTCGCGTGTGAAAATATCTGTACGCAAAAATAACAGCTTTTGGACTACATTGTGATGAAACAGCAACAAGTGAAGCTGTCCTTGATGCCTTTTTGCTCTCATTGTACAATGTATTTCAGAGCTGCTAGTGGTTTCCACCTGCATGGTAGTGTGTTGTAGAATTTCTGTAATGTGGCGGTATTAACCCTAAAAAGATGGGGGGGGGGGCCTAAAAGGCCCCCCCTCGACATTTCGCGCGATTACTCTGCAACACGCAATGCTCTCGCCGCGATGCTCTATGACTTTTTTCTTTCGAGTTTCCCGCACGTTTTAACGCCAAATTTGTGACGCCCGGGGGTACGGTTCTGAAGTTACATAACTTTTTGTACATGCATGTGAGACCGAAAATGGCTCAAAAATGTGATTTTGTGTACAAAGTCAATGCAAATTGAGTTTTTTCACATGGTTCATATAGATATGCTTATTTTTTACTCTCAATGGCTAAAATTAATTTGTTTTAGTAGTATTATGCTTCAAAAAGTGTCTGCCACAAATTTTGTTTTAAAAAAAAACAGCAAAAAACAAACGGTCGAAAAAAACAAAGAAATACATAAGAATTCATAAAACAATAAAATAAATAAGAAATTAATTTTGATACCGAATTTTTTTTTCAAGTACATTTGCGAAGAATGCCACAAAGAATAATTAGACCAAAAATGAGCACTTTTGGAGCTTTATTTACTGATTTAGATAAAAAAGAGTCTGATTTCTCGCATAAATTAGCATAATTAATCAAAATAAAATAAAATAAGACTATTTTGGAAAAATTTAAATATACGATCTTGTAGATTACATCGCACACCTACCATTGTGCAAATTTCCGCGGCGATCGCGCAATTCACGACCGAGATCCTAAGGGGGGGCCCTTTAGGCCCCCCCCCCCCCCCCCCCCCAGTCTTTTGAGCTACCAAAATAGCCCAGTCTTTTTAGGGTTAAGTATGAGCCCAAATATTGCAGTGTGTGTACATCGAGAGTCCCCAAAATATGATATGTTTCTGTAAAAGAAGCCGTCCATGTTTTTTGTTTTTGTTCTCTTTTTTTCTTCTTTTTTTTTTTGCAAATGAAGGCTACCATTTCTAGATATAATTGTCAGTTTTTAAAGAAGTGTACAGTATATTGATATCTCTGTGTTTTGATTCTTCCATTATGGAAAAAGAAAAACTATAACAGTATGTACCAGTTCTGGGGGCCATGAACAGGAATGGTTAAAACAAGATTGGCAAGAAATTTAGAGACAAACATGCAGCTGTTTGGTGGGAATGCGTGGACGTGTGTTGGCTTTTCATACACAGCTGCATTCCCTGTACATGGGCTTCATGTTGTTTTGTCAGATTTTAAGCGTAATCGGTGTCTTTGTGTATGAACTCGTGGCAGTGTCAATATTGATTTAAAGTTTCACAATGTGCCCAAAATTTGGGCTGTTGGCACAAACTTCTTCAGATGTAATATAACTTTGTCCTCCCATAGGATCTCTGTATGGGCTTTGTGATTTTATTCTGAGGTAAAGGGACAAAACAGAGGATAGGGGTGTGAGTTCATTTGGTATCATACAGGCAGTGGTAACTTTCATGATTTCCTTGGAAAATTGTTATGAAAAAATCTGATACAGCAAAAATACCTGATAAAGCAAACTGTCTTCCTTGGTTGTTTTGACATAAATTCCTTTGTCATTTATCTTGTTTGTGGTCACTGATGTAGCAAAATACTTAAAAAAAAAAAAAATTCTACCCTCATGGTCCTCTGTTTGTCAAGTTTTCATAGTATTTTCCCCCTATTTTTTACTTTCATTTCTGCTTAACTGAAACAGGTAAGAAAATACAATTTCATAGATAAGAAATACAATACAACGACGTGGTAAAAAAGACTATCATTGTGAAAATACTTGTTCAAAGACCGAGCACACATAATGCAAAGCACGACACGGGGAAACACCAGTCACATTGGAATCCCTTTGTGATACCATGTGTGAACAGAAATTATATTGTAGATAAAGGAAAAGAATGAATGAATGAATTGAAAGAAAGAAAGAAAGAAAGAAAAAGGGTGCATCCTACAGAAAAGTGCAGGCAATGTAGTCTTAATAGGGTATTGTACATGGCCACTGCTTGAGTGCAATCATTAAGTATGTGTTTCAGGGATTGTTTTGTTGGCTACATCAACACAAGAATGAACTTTTTTCATGTACCTTACTCCGCAGTTCATTCAAACCATTGGTAAAGACACAGTTGTGCAGCACCGCTGCTTGGTGCTGTAGGATGGGAAGCAGGTGATTTAGTGCTGTACACTAGAGAAGTAGGAATACAAAACTGCGATTGTAATATATGAGTACCATAATCATAATTCTGTTGTATATCTCTCTCTTTCTGTTTTTATCATCATTTTTATGGTCAAACAGTATGGAGTTGTGTCCCAGGAAGAATGATATTAGCCATACCTGGTGTAACCACAAATGTGCTCAAAGTAGCATTATACATGCATGCTTTTTCATCTGTTTAATACATTTGTGTTGGGAAGGGGGAGGGGGGGGGGGGGGGAGGAGATTTTACATACATGAAATAGCATACATGGGACTGGGTGAGTTAAGGCTTTCTCTGTCATTTAGAAGCATACATGAGAACCATACCAATGTTACTTCCAATATTTGCATCTTGTGTTGCCATTATTATGAATATGTTTGAATAATACTGCTAGTATTGTTTGGAGAAAAGGGATTATACCTACCTAAAATGTAATCATACAGTGTACATGCATTGGCATGAGAGAAAGTTGCCCTAATGATACTAGGAAAATCTTCATATCTGTGTATTTCATATGTTTATCTTATCATGATTATTTTTTTTTTTTGTCATTTTTGCCAAGAGACTAGCCTGCCTTTCACATTTCAGATTCAGTCGAGGGAGGGTCTTAACAATGGCCAGAAACTAGCCACCAAATATGGTACCTTCCTCAAGTCAATTTAATTAAAAGTAAGATTTACTACCAATCTGCCTTTACCAACCTTTCGTAAGTATATACCACAATAGTTTAAATTAACAGAACCTGATTCGGCAGTTCCTATTGAAAAACCTGCTGCCACTAGTCTGAGCAAGATGCCAGAACTTCCCGATCCATATGGTCCATCTCACATGAGGCTGGTAAATGAAACTTCTCTGTGTAAAGATTTGTTCAGATTAGAATATTGTGTTCTTCAAGAGATGACAGGGCTTTTATGCTGCTAATGTTGTCAATCAAATTTCCCATGGTGCTCGATGTATTCTCTGTGATGTACATGTATTTCTATCTCCATGGTTACCAGAGACTTATTGTAGAGAGTGACTGATAAACTTGAAAGTGTTGTGATCTCATTAATCAGTTTGGGTATTCCTAGGAAAACAAACAAACAAAAAGAAAACAACATCAGTTGAGCACCTGCCCTATTTATGGGAGACTCTCTCTTAATAGTTCCAAGGAATTTAGCATCCAGAAGTTTTGTGACTTTTTTTTATACCTCTTTTCATGATATGCTGCAGCATTAGTGGGCAGGTTATGTAGAAATTGGCTTAGTCAGGACTAAGCTGCATTTGGCGGTCTTATTGAGCAAAGATCTGGATGGGCTGTGTATATTGTACTGTTTGCTGATTGTGAGAGTATTTGATTGCTATTTGATGCTTACAGCCACCTTACCTCACATTGCATATTAGCTGCCAAGTTCAACGTGCTTTCGTCATGGAGTCAATCACGTAACTGACACGACCGTCATGAGTGAAACGTATAATGCACCACATTTTCCCCTATTTGAACACAGAGCTTCTAAGACCAATTTCAGACCATTTATCATTTTCTTTTTTACCTTACCTAATTCAGCTCTTCAAAATAGAACAAAACAATGTCATAGTTTTGAGAACGAATTAAGTTTAACATATGGGGGAGGCTACTGACCCATCAGAAGGCTGTATGATTTTGAATACAGCTCACCTGAACTGAGCAGAGAGAATCAGAATGTTACGATGTGGTGTGTACTCGTGCAAAAAAAAAAAAAAAAAAAAAATGACGTGCTCAACTCTGGGAATCTTGTGGGTGAAGGCTGGCCCATTTGTAAATGGAATGGATTCCTACAGTCATTGATCCCCTTTGCCGTTTTAGAGATCACAACCATTTCTTTGTATGTTTGTTTTAATCATGTGAATTGTGTATATCCTGCACTGTGCCTTTAAATACCATCCAAGCTTACCCCCTTTCTGACTATAAAAATAATTTGTTTGATAGACACCTTGTTCATTTGATTAAATGTGAATATTTTGTATGAACTGGTCTTACAATAGTATGTTTCTATTGTGTGTGTTTGAAAAAAAAAATGAAGGTATAACATACATGAAGAAGTGTAAATGAGTGTGTGAATGAATGTTAAGTCGGTGACTGGGGTATGAATAATAGCAATGCATATTTGCAATGGTGACCAAAAGTAAATAATAGCAACGAAAAGAGAACATATTATTCGAAAAACAATATACACTGTACCAATAAATATTAATCCAAATTTGTCTATTCACAATGGAAGCTTTTTATAACATATTTTAGTAATTTTGTTGCAGGTTATATCAAAATACATTGATATAGATAGTACAACATACTTGTTTTGAAGTATAGAGAACATACAAACAATGAGATAAATTTTAGGGCACAGACACAATTCGTTGAACCGTGTGTACCAGGATGGTAATGGGATATGTGATATGGTGAAGAAAAAGTACAATATACAGTACATACAAACAAACACCGTGCACTTGATCAGGCAAAGAGAAAAAGGAAAATAGGGAAGGGAAAAGTAATTGTTCACTTATGAGCAAAAGATGCAATATTTTTGTGCTGAAAGAAAGAACAAAATGACAGTGTTACACACCGAAGGTCAAAGAGAAGAAGAAGGAACGGACCCAGGGGACAGAGAAAGCATTTTCACGAGCACCATATCTGTACAATATATTTTTTAATACTTAATCGTATGTGAGCAAAGAATAAGCCGTGTGCTAGCGGGGCTCAATGCTCGAGTACAAAGTTAGTTTAGTGTAAGGAGTGAACAATGCATTCATCACTCTCTTACGGAAGTCTAATTGAGAATAAAGAGCGGCATTCCTGTTTTGAAATGCAAGTTTCCTGACACCGGAAACCACGAATATAGGCCCACCAAGCTTTAAAGTCCGCCTCCGAATTATAAAAGCCTCTGTCTTTGTTGACTGTGCTTATTTTCATCGTAGATGGCGTGCGCGCGTTCCGGCCAAGTGTTCCCGCTCTGGTTACGGCCAGGGGGGTGCTTCATAACGCTGTTCGTAAAGTTACGAACGACTTACGAGCAACTGGTGATCAGTTCTTGTGCTGAATAATGGAAATTCTAATAAGTATAGCACATCAGAACTGATCACCAGTCGCTCGAAAGTCGTTTGTAACTTTACGAACAGCTTTATGAAACTGCCCCCAGGACTGGTTACGACACTGACCAAGCAGTCAGTGTGACGAACCCGGTGTCTCACTAGTTGTCTGAATTCATGCATGCAATACTCTGAATAAATAGTGTACACACGTTATGTAGATATCATTTTCCATAAAGACAGTTGGTTTAAATGTGATAAAATGAATGAATGAATGAATGAATGAATGAATGAATGAATGAATGAATGAATGAATGAATGGATGAATGAATGAATGAATGAATGAGGTGGCCTAGGGGAACTTTAATGTATGCGTGTACCGTGTTTTGATTTTTGGTATCCAAGGAGAGAAAACTTGCTCAATTCAATACCATAATTAATGTTTATCGTTCACAGATTGACAATAATACATACGCACAGTCAGCGTTTTATTCTTATCCGAATTTTCGGAGCATGGCCTGGACTTTCACAAGGGATTAAATGAGAGCGTTGCTATTCATATTATGTATTATCATCTCTGATGAAGTTGGGGGGGGGGGGTAGGGTCAATGCACATGCAGATGGAATATCGACTTTTTATGATTCGTTTAATAACATGTGAACAGATTGGGACAGAGGCTGTTTTATAGGGCCCCATTTTTAACAACAGATTGGTGAAAGACCGAATCAATAGTCAATACGTGGAAATTACATGTTCTTTCTTTGTTTCTGTTAGATTAAAGTCGGTGATTTACTGGTAAAAAGTTAATCTCTCCATCCGACCACGGTAGATCGTATATGGAAAAGACCATGTGAAACATTCATCCTAGCTGATCAAACTGGATTAGCTCTATCTGTTCCATATCGCACATGATAGGACACCACCTACAGCTACACGTATAACATGTTTCAACCTTTTTACAAAATAGGGTCTGCGTAACTGAGAATTGAATAAACCTAAACCCTTTAGTAATAGATCGCCACAGTTTCACCCGAAATGTCTATTGCTATCTTAATCTGTTTTGTTGTTGGCTCATCAAAGTAAATTCAACTCTTTTAATTTTCTTTGTTAGAATAATATAATTTGCCTATTGTTTCAAATTCATAAGCTTCGTTTTTTACTATGCTAGCCCTACTTTCATCAAACTCCATGACTGTGGCCCCCATTCTCATTGTTGTTGTTGCCTTTTCCATTATTATTGTCATTATAATTATCATGTCATGATTATACTAATAAATGTATTTCTATCATACCCTGTCAATAAAGCGTATTGACAACAAGTTGGCGAAGTTTACACAAATGTAAACACCTCTAGCGGGCTCTTCACATTGTTGACTGGTTTAGAGTGGCTAAATGAAACTT